>OX375879.1:120147693-120747693 GCA_947359465.1 Metellina segmentata | reverse complement strand
TGTGGAAAATCTCAAGGTACAACTGTTGTGCCGACCATAGTGTAAATGTTAAAAGGTTTTGTATAAATCGGTTTACAAAACTTTCCATGTACAAAAGAATGCTAGGCTCTTATTTGCTACTTTTTTAAACATTTATTTTTCAGGAATGACCTCTAGGTGTGTGACCTCTAATAATGAATGTCCTCTAGGAATATTTGGTTTGCATGTCAGGAAAATCTATTCAGAGGGTTGTATTTAGTGGCAGGCAATGTGAATCTTTCCGAAGGGCCGTCTGGTCTGGGACAGATGGATCCGTCCAGAGAGTTCTATCTGAACTGCAAGCCAGTTAAACATGCCCTAAGAGCAGTACCTGGTGTACAGGCCGGATAAAATATTTTTATGTCTGTATCTGGTCTGATCAAAATATTTGAAGGGCCCTATCTGATCTGGACATGATCAGAATATTTGGAGGGTTATATGGACAGGTTAAAATTACAGTGGTGTAAGTCACTTTTTCGGAAAAAAAATGACATTACTTCCACTGCCATCAGAAGGACATTGAATAAAGATATGACTTTTTCACATTTACAGTAAACAGATCGACACAGAAACCAGATCTAGACAAGTCAGTCTATTTTTGGGAAAGTGACTTACACCACTAACTTGAAGTCATCCATATGTGGACAGTATTGCTAAACGATGATCTAATTTCTTTTATGATTTTGCTAAAGTTTTAATTGTAATTAAAGAAAAATTAAATTTGTCTTAAAGGTGTGTGAAGCTGATAAGAAATTGAGTGTTTTGCTGTGGTTTCTCATGAGTCAAGCGACGTCAAAGTGCATGGTGTTTTTCAGCACTTGTGCATCAGTTGATTACTTTTCATATGTCCTGAAGCAGTAAGTATTTCTATATTTCCATGCAAGTCTTGTTGTAAATAGTTGTTAGCCATGAAACTAAATTTTCATGGCTAGTATTATCCTGGACCGATTTCATGGCATTTGGGTTTGATTCTGGATCATCGCCAATAGACTGGAGTTGCTCCAGTGCGACTTTAATTAACTCCTTCCTACCCTTTCATTTTTACCCTTGCCTCTCCTCATGCTTTTAATTTCTTCTCTCATTTTGGTTACCTCTTCAGAGGGGAGGGCTTCCTTTGAGAAGCTTTTCACCGCTCTCATCATCAGCTTCCCATGGGGATTACATCACCCATGTGTTTGTCGTGCATGGAGACCAGTGTTCCTGGTAAATGGGAGCCTTGCAGGTTGAGGGGGTGGTGCACCGTGTCTTACTGCATCTGTGAGTTGTAGGCAGCACAGGTTCCATTCCTTCCTGAGCATATTTCTCTCTTCTATGTCAGTAGAAACATTTCTTGGTTGTCTATTCCTTGATATGTCTGTCCTGTGTCTGGCATAGCATGACCAAGTATGGCCCTTGTGTCATAAAACTAAAACCCAACCAAAATGTTATTGATACATACTTTATAAATATTTTGCTAATGTATGTGACATTGATATCAACATGTTTTTGTCTTATGCCATTGACAGATAAAAACAAAAGAAAATCAACCCTGGCAGTATTCTTTCTCTAATTTTGCCTCTTAGTTTAAATTTGTTTGATTTAAGCCATGGAGCTGCATTGTCATTGCTAAAATTAGGCAGTAGAGCTAATGAAATGCTTTAGCTTTCTGAGAACAGAAAGCAATGAGAAATCTGGAAGATTGAACACAGCAAAGAAAATATGTGTGAAAACAGATTTAGCTGAAAAAATACTGAATTGCTTTTGAACAAGGGAATGGGATGAATTTGAAGTAGATATTCAGAATTCAATGAGTGAGCTAACAGTAGAATATGACCATAGCACATGCAAATTCGTCAAGGAATAAATATTATTATTTTGTTGATTTATTACGAATGAAAGAAAATTGACAGTGCAAGTATTACTTCTTTTTACACCACCACAAACCCATCCTGACAAGTACAAAGATAATCAGATTACATCGATTTGTCAAGGTATTGTGTACAATTTTTTCATGCAAAATTTAAGTTTCCATAAAAATCCAATTTGAAATTAAATACTGTTGCATTTCTTTTTCTAAGCCCAAATTAAAATGCTGTATGCGTTGTATTAAAATCATAAGGTGGAATAAATTCTGCTGCAAAGTAAATGTAAACAGTAAGGAGACAGTAGTAGCCAATTACAACAAGCCTATCATTTTTTAATCTGGATCACTTAACCCGTTTTTTGAGAATGCATTTCTTGATGTTCCGCGATTTAACTGTGACCCGCGGATCAACTGATCCTTGGGTCAACTCCAGTCTTGTGAATATGGCTGTTAGTGGTATGAAATCAGTAACAGAACACAATACCATTCTCTTTCTAAATTGATGAAAGCAGCTCTATTGGCTAGAAACAGCTATTTCGATAGGCTGCCATGTTGGTTGCCTTCCATTTGCCCACAAGTGGAAGTACATATAGCAAAACTAAGTTACCATGTTGCAAAAATGTCGGTTATGGTGCCAGTGGTTTTGAATCTAACCATGAATTCCATTTATGTGGGAATGGATGCTATTTACATTATAAATTAGTTGAAATAATAAGACATAAAATGCCTTTTGAAACTAATTTTGCATTTTGACTAGGAAGTTTGGAGAGTGGGGTGCCAGCTCAGGTGTTGCCTTGTTATCTGACTGGTTCCGAATTACAAGGTTGTCCTCAATAGCCCCTTAACTTACACTATCCTTATGAAGTTTTCTTTACCTTTAATCCCTTACCTTTTCATTATTTCAGTATGAATTACATATTTTATTTAGATTCCTATTATATTTATTACCATTTAAGTATATTTGCTTTAAAATTGTATGCATATATATAAATATTTATTTGTAAAGAAAACTCAACTAAATACTTAAATTCAATTTTTCAGATTAATAAAACATGTACCTGTGATAAGCATTCATGGTAAAATTAAAAGGAATCGTCACAAAATATTTTCCGAGTTCAAGACCTATGAAAGGTAATTCTCTATTATATAGCTTTTTTTTGCAGTGTCTTGAGTGTTATAAAATATTACAAACATATCTTTAATGATTTATTTATTGATTATTTGGTCATTTGATGTTTTCTACAGTTAGTCATTTAAAGAAAGAACTACACAATTTATTACAATATTCCTTTTTTAAGTATGGGTTATTTTTGTAGTCTTGCAGTATCACTTGTAACACACGGATTCCACTGGACTTAAGAGGGTCTGATTATATATTTTTTCACACACACACACATATATACTAGGGGGCTCCGCCCCCTGCTCGCTTACGCTCGCCAACCCCAGGGGATTGCAATCCCATTTGGTTTGCTTCGCAAACCAACACTCCTTTTACATATGTCAGTTGGTTTGTTTCGCAAACCAACAATCCTTTCGCAGAGTGAAACTATCTGAATAGTTAGTATTATCCTGATTTCACTTTCCGGTCCATGACGTCACAGTGAGGGCTTCGGCCCTTGCTCGCTAACGCTTGCCGACACCCAGGGATTGCTACGCAATCCTGTTTGGTTTGCTTCGCAAACCAATACCTCTTTCGCAAGTGATTTCACTTTTTTTTTCTTTAACACTTAATGCACCCTAAACTAATAGCCGCATGAGTAAAAAATGTTCTGCATCTTGTTCCCTGTACAATTTTAAGTAAACCGCGTTAATCTCTAAACTTTACGATCTGTACTTTGTACTTTCTCGCTAAACTAATAGCCGCATGAGTAAAAAATGTTCTGCATCTTGTTCCCTGTACAATTTTAAGTAAACCGCGTTAATCTCTAAACTTTACGATCTGTACTTTGTACTTTCTCGGTAAACCGTCTGAGAACAGAGGGAAAAAAGCGAGCCTTTTTATGGCAATTGTTGCTACAATAAATTTGATATCTGGCAAACCCAATAGTTAAAAATAGAACCCTCATATGCTCCGCGAAATAAAAAATACGAAATTTGTGTCACCAACTTTTGATTGCATCGAATTTATTTATGAACCAATTTTAAAAATAATTGTACCGTAAGAAAGAGTTCATTCTGAGGTATACTGCAATATTTTCAAAATTAAAAACTAATAGTGATACGATATAGATATGACTGTTTTAGTTTTGTAACGGAAATTACGATCTAAAAGTTCCGAAAATTGTATGACCAACTTTTAATTGCATCGATTTTATTTATTAACCAATTTGAAAAATAATTGTACCATAAGAAAGAGTGTAATGTAATGTATTCAGTGATGTTCTCAAATTTAAAAAATAATGGTTTTTGCTGTAGATATAACGGTTTTAACAAAAAGTAGCGAAAATATCCAAACATTCCGAATTTTGTGTGACCAACTTTTGATCGCATCCAATTTAATTATTAACCGATTTCAAAAATAATAGTACCTTAAGAAAAAATACATTCTGAGGTAAACTGCAATATTTTAAAAATTAAAAACTAATAGTAATAAGATATAGATACGGCAGTTTAAAAAAAATAACAAAAATGTCCCGATTTTTAAAAAAGTATTACCAAGAACCAAATTCAAATTTCAAAAAAAAACTCGACGAGCTGCAAAAATTTACGTTGAGAGGTATTCTTTAAAAAAAACCTCACAGCTGAAGACTGAAAATTTGTATGTGTTTTGCTCACTCGCGGAAGAACTTTCGCTTCTTCAATTTTGACACTTAATAAACCCTAAACTAATAGCCACATCGGAAAAAAATCTTCATAATTGTCCAGGGAATACAATGAAGAACATACCATGTTAATTTCGTTTTTTTCCGATCAGTACTTTCTCGGGAAACTGTCTAAGAATCGAGCTAAACAACACAGTTTTCAATCCTGCGGCGGCGGCAACTTTATATATATATATATATATATATACAGGGTGTTTCACTAAACCGTTTCAGAACTTCTAAGAGGAGTAGGGTACATCCTGACGAACCAAAATCATATACCAATGGGCAGTCAGAAATGCTTTCCTGACGCGGTAGATGGCGTTGTACGAAAATCTCGAGCTTTCGTGTAGGGAATCTTCATTTCGCACAAGAACGGCAAGTTAGTAGGATGGATGATTACACGATCGCAGAGTTAGCCGATATGCATTTGGCGTACGGGGCTGCAAATTGTAGTGGGCCAGCCGCACAGCGTTTGTACGCGGAACGATATCAGACGAGGCGTATCCCCAGTCATAATTTCTTTGCAAGACTGCACCAGAGGTTAGCTGAGACAAGTTCATTTGAAAGAACTGACAGGGACAGGGTAAGAACAGCACGGATTGCAGACGTCGAACAGAATGTGCTGCAGCATGTACAGGGGAATCCAAGAACGAGTACACGAAGTGTAGCAAACGCAGTCGGGGTTTCCCATTGCAGCGTCTGGAGGATTCTCCGAAAAGAAGACATGCATCCGTTTCACGTGCAGCGTGTCCAGACACAGCAACCGGAGGATTATGCACCTCGTATTGCTTTCGCACAGTGGTACCTTGGAAAATGTGCTACAAATCCCCTTTTTCCTGCTGAAGTGTTGTTTTCCGATGAGGCATCCTTCACAAGGGAAGGAATTTTCAACACGCATAACGACCATATCTGGGCGGTCGAGAACCTGCATGCAATACGACGTCGTGCAGCACAGATTCGATTTTCGGTCAATGTATGGGCCAGTATTATGGGAGATCACCTCATCGGACCTTACCTGTTACCGTCTCGTCTAACCGGACCTAACTACTTGCTCTTTCTGCAGCAAGTATTGACACAACTTTTGAGAGATGAACAGATTTCTGTATCGACGCAACAGACAATGTGTTTCCAACACGATGGAGCCCCTGCCCATTATAGCGGAGATGTTCGTAACTACCTGGATGTCACATTTGGTCAGCAGTGGATCGGACGTGGTGGTTCTGTGCGTTGGCCTGCTTGGTCACCCGACCTATCATGTCTTGATTTTTATTTCTGGGGTCATCTGAAATCGCTAGTTTATGACACCCCTGTTGACAATGTTGATGAGCTGGTTGCAAGAATTGCAGTAGCTGCCGGAGAAATTCGAGATATGCTTGGAGTATTCCAGAATGTTTGGATGTCCATGCGTCGGAGATATGAGGCGTGCATTGTAGCCTGTGGAAGAAACTTCGAACACTTACTTTAATCCATGTACCTTTTGATTCTTTTCATGTATTATTAAAAGGATTTCTCACTTACGGTCTCTTTTCTTTACGGTGCTTCTGTGTACAACACCGCTTCAGGAAAGCATTTCCGACCCCACATTGCTATATGATTTCGAGTTGTCAGGATGTACCCTACCCCTCTTAGAAGTTCTGAAACGGTTCACTGAAACACCCTGTATATGAGCATTCACTTGGTGCTAATGCAGTCTTCTGCCTTTAGGTGCTCAGTGTCTCGACCCTCTGAATCACACAATAATTCACACTTTGTTTTTTATTTAAAGCTCACTTCTCAACAATAAATCCCCTTCTTCTTATTTGTTACTTTTCATGACGGATTTATTAGTATGTACAATTACACAACCAATGAGGCTAATTCTATTTTGTCATTTCCTCTGAGTCATTGATGAGTCATTATTCTTTCTTTTATGTTTTGTTTTGTATGGTTGCTTTTTAATGGTGTTTGGGGGAGTATATCTGTAATTTCTAACGTTTTGCTGCTCATGTACATAGAAAACACCATTTTGTGTTGTTTGGGCTCCTTCCTGACGCCACCCTGATCCACCAATACTTTCATTTTTAATTGTTTCCTTTTGATCTTCATTTTGAATTTTCTCTTGTTTTAGAAATTATATAAAAAAAACTTGGTATTTTTAAGGGCCCTAAAAAATGCCTACTATTTCCTGATAGTCCTTTAAAAAAATCGAGTTGCAGATTTGCAACGGGAGGGTTGTGAATTCAAATCTCGATCCAACCAAAGACTTGTGTATACTTAAAGGGTAGGGTGCACATTATATGCCAGCTCAGGTGTTAACCTTGTCATTTGACTGATTCAAATTAATGAGGTATTCTCGAATTTTTTTGGTTTGGTATTGATCTTGTACCGTTGCCAATAGCCTATCCTGTTGCTCCTCTGCAACGTTAATTAAGTACCTAGAGTCGAGTCATTTATAACTCTGAGTTTCACTTGTATCGGAATGATGTGTCAGTGGTTGGCTTTCTAGACAGTTACGATTACTTTTCCTTGAAGAACACATTTTGCATGATTGGTGCAAGCCTATTCCTTTTCTACTAACCTTAGTACAGGCTACAGGTCAATGTTCTTTGTCTTAATAGTACTCTGTACCATGTGTATATAATAAATTATTTTTGGTCGAATTGTGTCTCTCTTTGTTTACAACAGTAACATGTAATACATTCATGTGCATCATACATCACTCAACACACAGATCAGAAAAGGTCTAAGTAATTGTTGTCAAACATACAAATTCTGTATAAACATTTTTGACACATGTGAATTCTGTTCAAATGTGTAAAGTTCTGTCCACCCTGCAGTTTCATACTCTAGGGTTAAATTCCAAAATGTTTTTAATTACTCTACGTCTTCACTGTGATAGTGCAATCGTGTCTCTGTTAACTTTGATCGCTACTGAATTTATTAAAATTTCATATTGTAGTTTCTTTACTGCAGAACCAACGAAAAGTATATTGAATTCTTATTTTGTTTTTAGTGGGATTTTACTGTGCACTGATGTAATGGCACGTGGTGTTGACATTCCTGATGTACAATGGGTTGTGCAATTTGATCCACCAAGTTCTGCAAGGTATGAAAATTTTGTATTTTATGAAAAAAAAATGAAACTTTATTTGCTTTCTCTTAATGTCAAAATGTATCATGATAATCTTAATGACCATTGTTCTGAAGATTCTGTTAGTTGGCTTAATTCTATAGGTCAATATTTGCAATAAAGCATAAAGCAAATTGGTTCAGGAAAATTGGAACTTGCATATTTAGCACCACCAGGTATGAATTAGAAAAGCAAATTTATGGTGAAAATGCTTCAAACCTAAATTTGCATTTACTTGATCAAGAAATTTTATAAAATTGTTTCATTTTTTTTAATTTTAAAGTATGATTAATTTTGATGTTTGTTTATCTAACTTAATTTTATAAATTTATTTTGATTTAACTCAAATATATACAGTGACTTCTTTTTGATAATTGATTTAAATGTTGTAGTATTGAATTAATATTGAATGAACTTGACAAAATATACTTTTGTTATGTGCTACTGTTATGCATATGTTGTCTATTTTAATATATTTTTATTATTATTATTAGTCTATTTTTGGCATATGTTGCCCTATGCATTTTATTAATCTTTTAATTCTTTAAAATTTAACAGCTGTTTTGTTCATCGATGTGGTCGTACGGCCAGAATTGGAAAAACTGGAAATGCTTTGGTTATGTTATTGCCTTCAGAAGAGACTTTTGTAAATTTTCTGAGTGTTAATCAAAAAGTGAGTGGAAATAATACATAGAATATGCATATATTTGTGTGCTTTTTTAAATTACGAAACCTATATGTGGTTTAATAAAAATACATTTTCTTGTGCAGGTTACATTGGAAAAAATGGAAACTCCTACAGTTTCAGATATAACTTCAAAACTCAAGAAAATGTCTGCAAAAAGCAGGTATGAACATTTGTAAAATTTATTTACTTTCAGAAACATAAAAACATTGATTTGAGTAGGTCAGCCCACTACAAGTGAACAAACTTATTGTAAACCTTTTTCAAGTGAGTTGCATATCTTGCTGAACCTTGTTGAATAGATTAGGTGTACATCGATATCATATTCTAAGCATCTCTTAAACAGTTCTTGTGTTTGAAAGATGGGGTTGAATTTGCACCTGCTCAAAAAGTAACTTTCAACTGTATTAACTATTAAAGCTTTTAAATTTAAATTTCTTCTGTAAATTCCAACTGTAGTGTGCTATCTTTTTAATTTAGCACTGTTTGCTGCATAGTCAAGTTTTAAGTACAAAATTCTTCTATTGAATTTTTTCCTCATTGTCTGATACATTTCTAAATAAGTTGTTATTTTTATAAATTGTTAGTAATTTGTACAACCTTGTAGAGTTCCATACGCTTTGACTAACAGTGAACAATTATTAGATACATTTTAGCTTGCTTAATATTATATTGTCTAGAATGTTTTAAGGGTTTCAATTGCACACATTTGCTCTTTGTTTGGTGCATATCTAAATGGATTATGACCTACTTTTCGAACCTCATGGAATTCGGTACACACTGGCTGACAGTGAACAGTTATTTGATACATTTTAGTTTGTTTAGTATCATTGCCAAGAATATTTTTTGGGTTTCTTGTAGTTTTATCTTTTATTACTCTAAAATAGGTTTTTCGCTGATCTCAATTTTGTGAACAACAATAACATTTCTACAAGAAAATGAATGTTGTCACTGGTACTATTTTTAGCGATAGAAGATTAAGTGGAGACAAAAGAACTTGAGAGATAGCACGGATTTGGAAGAAAATATTTCATGGTAATACATATCAAGGCATATTACCAAATCCATATTTCTTGGTTACCAAAATGTTTTCCAACTGGGAAGTTATTGATGACTGGCATCGGAGAAAACACACACATCATCATTATTCCACATATTTTCCCCAAATAACAGATTCCTGTTTTTGACAGACTATGAGCCCTTTCATAGCAAATCTAAACTGGTGCAGGTGATGCAGACCAATGCATCTCCTACTGTGTTTACACAAATCAATATCGTCTGGTTAGGCCAATGAACAATTATAAAAAAATCTTTCTCAAACGGGTGTAATGGTGTAACGTCTAGTCAACACCTGCCCTTCCACTAACTGCAGTGGGTTGCCATGATCCAGTGGGTATGCCCACTGCACTAGCAATTTGAGAGTTGTCGTCAGTGCAGAGTCAATTCCTGTCACGTTTGATTCTCCTGCAGGGGTGTATTTCGCTGTTCTGTGTCTATACAACTTTCCTTGGATGTGTCCATTCATTTTGTCTGTCTTGTGTTTGACACAGGTGGTTTTAAAAGAGTGTACGATGGTCCCTTCTTAATTAACTGTCCCTCAGTGGCAACTCAAAGGACAAAAAAAGATGATTTCTTAAATGCAAGCTGTGCAGATATTTTGTTGTTACGTGTTCACCGACCATTTCGAACGTATTTTCATTTTCACGGTACCCATAACCTAGGGACACAACCCCATTAGATGTGTAAATAGCGTTCTTGATGAATAAATAGCCATTTCGTTTGTATTTTGACTGTAGTTATTTACAGCACACTGCTCAGGCCCAAGTCAGTAGCCCATTTTGAAGAGTACTTTACAGGGGTTATAGAAAACATCCCCTTTGAAACAAATAAAATGTTATTTGCTTGCGTCTCACATCACAGATTGAATTACATAACCTTTTTAGTTGTTTCCACCATTTTGACTACTCTATTGAGAATACTATTTAATTGAAGTGTTCCATGTAAAAAGAGTTATACAGAGGGAATAGCATTGTCTTTGGGCTTTATTTTATAATTTTCTCATCATGTAAATTATGTGCTGTTTGTCCTTGTTTGGGTTTTGTAATATGTGTAGACATTTGTATATAAAACATGGTAATCGTAATCCCAGTTGACCCTTAAACAAAGTTCCCACGTTCCTCGAAAAGTCCTTGAATTTTTTTTCAAACTAGGAGCCTTTGAAAATTACAGAATTTGGTGAAAAGTTCTTGAAAGTACTTAATTTTTTTTTGACTAGTACATAATTGTGTAACTTCGTCTTGCGTTGGAACTTGTCCAGACTAGTTTCTTCAACAGCAGGTGCACCATTTGAACGTCATTCTCAAGGTGGCGACAGAACTGGGAATTCTCAGGAAAGAATTATTTTCAAGAAAAACTTAGGGAAATTTCGTTCAACTCAGGGAAAAAGTAGAAATTTTGTTTTGCAAATGGCATCTATTTGCAGAGTTGCCAAGTGCTCCGGAACTTAGGAGTTTCTCTGCTAAAGCATCGAAAATCAACAACTCCACGTATTGTATGGTTCATTCCGAAAATCGCGTCGATGCAGTGAAAAGGGAAAAATTTTCACTTATGGGGAAATTGTGTATTCCTTTTTTTTCTATAATTTAAGGATAAAACCTTTTATGTATTCATGCAATTTTTTATCCTTAAAAAATGTGCTAAAAGAAATTATTTGTAATAGGGAATTTTATGACTGTTTTTAAAGAAAAATATTCCAGTCTTTCCTTTTTATCCTTATTTTCACGTTGCTTCTGAAGCAACCTCAAAACTCCTGAAATTTTATGATATTGTTCCTGAAGCTGCTCTGAGAAGGTTGGCAACCCTGCATTTGGTGAACTTTATTGCTAGCCATGCGAGTGCCACTTTGAATCAAAATAAATGTGTTGCAAATTTTGTTTTTATTCCGAAAATGAAAAATGTATTTTTTACATAAACATCCAGAAAGTTTTTATTTTAAGAAAGTCCAGTATTTTACCTGTAATGGCCGTAAATCATCTAACCGAAGTCTACCGCTGTGCCGGGTTCTCTAATGTCAATACCAGGAGCGTAACTCCTGCGGCTTTGAAAAGTACTAAAGGCAGGAAAAACCTGTAAAAGTTATACATCCAGTTCCAATTTAATCAACATTTCAAAAAATTATTTTAATTCAAAAATACGTACATTGTTGATTTTTATCCAAAGTTGTGCCCACCTAACAGAGAAGTACCCATTTAGATTATGCATACGTTTTATAAAACATATGTGTTAGAAATTCTTATTTTTTTCGCTAAGTTAGTAAGTAGTTAAATTATGTAAAATTTTCGAACTCTGGGGTTCTTTTTTGCGAAAAGTTTACGAGTTTGTATTGATTTATATTATTCTGCTGTCATAATAACACCAGCATGGCGTTGCCCATTACATTTCTTTTCATAATGTCAGCTGTTACCACTGCTCTTGAACCCTCGGTGATTGCTATAAATTCCCATTTGGTTTGCTTCGCAAACTAACACCACGGGCAACGCTGTAATAGCCGTATAGTCATTATCAAATGCTGCTAAATTCGAATTGCGAAGAGATCCAATCGGCGCAACGTCATAATCTCTTGCTAAAATATGAATACTTAATTGAAAAATTATTTATTAAAAGAAAATAAAACACATAAGGTATCTATCTCGTGTAAAATTTTACACATTTCAAATCCATTGAAATTTTTATTTACCTTTAATGGTCGCTGAGATGGAGAAAAGCATTGAAGAACCCCAATCATAACTTTAATTATTTTTTTTGCTTCACTCGAATCCGTTACTCGTCAAAATGAATGAATCTTGAATGAAACTAATGTCCTTTTTCACGGCGGTGAAATTCGTATTGGAAAAAAACATAAAAAGTACAATTTAAAAATTATTATATTAAGAAAATCCTATTTTTGGTATCAATCTAATGTGAAATTTGTACTCTATCTTTAACGATCTAGGAGATAAAAGAAAAAACCTACACAACTCCAGTTAAAACATTATTATTATTATTTTTTTATATGCTGAAAAATCGTTCCTTGCAAAATGAAATAGAAACCCTGAAACAATAAATTTAGAATCTCGTGTCTTTATGGTGAAGCCATTCTAAATAAAACAATAATAATTAAATTCATTTCAAAATGTTCTTGATTGAATTTTAAAATTGGGGCTTCGTACAAAAATTGCAAAACATTTGGACTACCCGTGGGTCTAATGCCATTATTGTAAATGTCGTAGATTCGTCATGACAATGCATATACATAAACAAACAAACGCTGCCTTTTATAATAATAGAGATTGATATAAAGTAAAATTTTCCACAGATTTCAAATCCGTTGAAACTTTTATTCTATCTTTAACGATCACTGAGATAGAAAAAAAGCACTGAAGAATGCCAGTCATAGCTTTTTATTTGTTTTGCTTGTTCGAATCCGTTGCTCAGGAAATCATAATGAATTAATCTGATCTCTTTAACCATTGAGGTCAAATTCTTCGAGTCGCTGGCAGCCAAATTTGTATTGATAAAAATATAAACGTCACAATTTTAAAATATTTATTTATAGAAAATCATGTTTTTAGAAATCAATCTAATGTAAAATTTTCTGCAGATTTAAAAATTCGTTGAAATTTTTACACTATCTTTAACGATCTAGGAGATAGAAAAAAAGGAACTACATAACTCCAGTTAAAACTTTATTTGTTTTGTTCTCCTGTTAAAATCGTCGCTAGGAAAATCAAACGGAAAAAATAATTTGGAATCTGTCATGTTTTTATACTGTTTCCATTCTAAGGAAAATAATAATAATTAAATTCCAATAAATTAATTTTAAAATCTAGATTAAATTTTAAAATTTGGGCGTGATAGAAAAATGGCAAACAATTTGAACCACCTGTGTGTGTGTACCAAATTTCACTATTGTAAGTGTCATAGATTCTTCATGACATTTCGTACAGATCACAGACAGACAAACACTTTGTTGTATAATAGTATTGATGTAGCCGGCGCTGGCGCCACTGACGGTTTCAGGGGCTGATGGCAGCTCTGCAAAAAAGCTCTGCGAACACCTCAAAATCTCTCTATATTAAAAAAATGTTGCCGCCGCCGCAGGATTAAAACTGCGTTGTTTAGCTCGATTCTTAGACAGTTTCCCGAGAAAGTACTGATCGGAAAAAAACAAAATTAACATGGTTTGTTTTTCATAGTATTCCCTGGACAATTATTAAGATTTTTTTCCGATGCGGCTATTAGTTTAGGGTTTATTAAGTGTCAAAATTGAAGAAGCGAAATTTCTTCTGCGAGTGAGCAAAACACATACTGTAGGTGCTCGGCTGGGCTGAAGGAACCTTTTGCAGCATTATTCAACTCGAGCGCCGGGCAACTTACGAATATGTGTGTGGGTGGTGGATTAAAATAAATCGACAGGACTGCCTGGTCGTAATTACTGCGATTTATTAACAGCAATCATTGACTCTATATACATGAAAGCCGCGACTGAGTCGGATCGCGTCTTTTACACATCCAAGCGTCACATCACACTTTACTTTTCGTACATCCGGGGCTCCCTTGAAAAATACATCTGCGCAACTTAACTGCGCATTGGAGGAGGAACCTCCCAGGCGCCATCTATTGGTCTCTTTCGAAACCAACAGTTGGGTGCTTAAAACATATATGTTACATACTCCCCCTCTGGTTTCGCCGACGTCCCGGCAAGGAACCAGAATGCTTTCGCTTTGGACGCCCACGCTTTCGTAAGGGCGTCAAAGGCCGAGCATCGGAATCAAGGCAAGGTCTTAAAGCCGATGAGTGATAAACTCCCATTGAGACTTCAGGAGAGTCTGGATTGGCAATTTGATAAGTAGTAGGTGATCGCTGAGTGAGAATGACATAGGGACCGTCCCTCCGAGGCATGAACTTGCTTGTTCGTTTCTTTTTGGCATTACTAACAGGATGGAGTGTCACCCAAACAGAATCGCCCGGAGAAAAGCTCGGTCCTGAACTTCTTCCCTTATCCGCACAGGCTTTTCTCTGGTCTTGTCTTTGGAAGGTTGCTGGTGCGTTTTTCAGCCCGAAAGACATCCTGATAAAACGGTAAGTGCCAAATGGACAGGTGAAAGCAGTCTTGTCACGGTCTGTAACTGCCACGTTAACTTGATGGTAACCCGCTCGCAAGTCAATCGTTGACATGTAGGATGTATGCTTTGCTTCGTGGAGCAAGTCGTCAATGAGTGGAAGAGGATAGGTATCAGTCTTCGTAATGGCATTCAGTTTGCGATAATCAACGCAAAATCTGTAGGTTCCATTTGGTTTTGGGATCAGAACCACAGGAGCCGCATATGGTGACTCGCAGTCCTCAATTATGCCTTCTTCCAACATTCTCTCTATCTCGTTTTTCATTATACGTTTCTTTACTGGGGAAACTCTGTACGGAGGTACTGCAACAGGTGGATGGTCCATAGTGTCTATGCGGTGTTCAATGAAAGGGGTAGCCTCTCCCCCTGGATGAAAAGACCCTTCATACTCGTTAAGGAGACAGTTCATCGTTTCACGCTGAGTTGACGTAAGGGCAAGGCCTTCCACCTCTCGAAGTGAACACGAATTAATTTTAATCTCGTTTCCGAATTTCTTATATGACACAGATTTCATTTGTTCTGCAAATGGGTATTTGTGGCGAGGACTATCGCCGAAAAACCAGTCTCCCTTGAGCCCAGTTTCTGTGGTCAAATTCATAGACTGAGCTTCAAGTTGCATCTTTAGCTTTTTGAGTTCAAAAACTCTTTCCTTTTCGGCTTTCTCCAGTTCAAAAGCTCTTTCCTTTTCGGCTTTCTCCAGTTCAAAAGTTCTTTCCCTTTCAGATTCTCTGTTCTCTATGATTGTTTTCAGGAGTTCTTTTGCGAATGTTTCTTCATAATGCTCTGAATTGACAATAATATCCTTTAGCTCAAAGATTTTTAGATTTTCACTTAAGACCTCCCCTAGTTCCTCTGCTAGGATCCTAAGATCCTCCCGTCTACCTTTAGCCAAAAATGTCATTTTTGTTTTCAAAACCAGCTTTTAACCAATTAGAGGTTCCTCTTACAATGAATTTTGAAAATAGATTTTTAAATGACTAAATGAAAGTACTAGATTTCATACAATATATATGAACGACAAAAATATATGCAATAAATCCTATACTCTAAAAGAGAACACACAATACTAGCACTAAATCTTATACCCTAAAAAGATAGAACACACAATACATATGCACTAAATCTTATACCTTAGCCTCATATATCATGTAACCATTATAACTCATATAATTCAAAATAATTGAGATTCATATGCGATGCAGCATTTCTAATTAAAGAGAGAACACAAAAATATTAACACTATAAATCTTACTCCCTAGTCTCTCATATATCATGAAGCAATTTTAACTCAAATAATTCAAAACGAATTCCGATTCATATGCGATGCAGCATTTCTAACTACCAATTTATGCAAGTTGAAGTTAAATCGAAACTTGAAACACAATAATTGATAAATTTCTTCAAGCTGAAGTTAAATCGAAACTTGAATCACTCTAAATCGATAAATTTTCAAGTTGAAGTTAAATCGAAACTTGAAACACACTAACTTTACAAAGTTATACAAGTTAAAGTTAAATCGAAACTTGAATCACACTAAATTCACAAAGTTAGACAACTTGAAAAATCAATCAAATTTCTTATCTGGGTCCAAGAAAGACGATGTTCCGGATTATCACTTTCCTGTAGAATGGCTCTCTTTCCACGTGCGACGACTCCAAGCGACCGCTTCCCGTCAATTCCACGTGTAGGCAAATCCAAGCGAACGCTTTTCCCGATTTGCCGCGATCTCCAGACTGTAAAGTGTTGCTTCTGCGGAACACTACCAGCGATTTCCAGGCACCATTTCCGTCAATTCATCAATCCGGCCCCACGTTGGGCGCCAATGTAGGTGCTCGGCTGGGCTGAAGGAACCTTTTGCAGCATTATTCAACTCGAGCGCCGGGCAACTTACGAATATGTGTGTGGGTGGTGGATTAAAATAAATCGACAGGACTGCCTGGTCGTAATTACTGCGATTTATTAACAGCAATCATTGACTCTATATACATGAAAGCCGCGACTGAGTCGGATCGCGTCTTTTACACATCCAAGCGTCACATCACACTTTACTTTTCGTACATCCGGGGCTCCCTTGAAAAATACATCTGCGCAACTTAACTGCGCATTGGAGGAGGAACCTCCCAGGCGCCATCTATTGGTCTCTTTCGAAACCAACAGTTGGGTGCTTAAAACATATATGTTACAATACTAATTTTCAGTCTTCAGCCGTGAGTTTTTTTTTAAGAGTATCTCTCAACGTAAATTTTTGCAGCTCGTCGAGTTTTTTTTTAAAATTTCAATTTGGTTCTTGATAATATTTTTTTTTAATTCGGGAAAAATCGGGACATTTTTGTTACTTTTTTAAAAACTGGTTGGCGAGCTGGGGGCGGAGCCCCCTAGTAGTTAAAAATGTAATATTAAAGTCTGTCTATAACTTTATATCTGGTCTATTATGATGTACTATAAAACTAATTTTTTCTTTTCTTATTTTTATTCATTTATCTGTCTAGATGTTTAGTTCATCAAGTGTCAAGTTTATCATTATTCTGCAAACAAATAGAGAAACTCAAAGAATTTCATGAAAAATACTCTGTAAATCAGGGATCTTTTTACTTCAATTTTCGTAGCCACCCTGAATACAGCCGGTGTTTTGCGCTTTGACAGCACACAATATATATCACCAACCACAGTTGAAGGTCATAAACCATGTTTCATTGTCGATTCGTCCCATCTCTTTTTTACATAAACTATACAGACATGATAGAGTTCTGTCTCTTTGAACATTGTTTAAAGTTGTCCCGGAATTGATGTAGAAATGCAAAGAAAACATTAAGGTTTTTGAAAGGTGTCACTCTACTATTTTACTTTTACATTATCATTAAAAAATTTGTACAATTGACGTCGTACATACAAGAATGAAAACTTACAGTTTCGGATTACTGAATTTCCTTTTTCGTAAAACGAAGAAGTTTCTTTAAGCACATGACTCAGTGTGTGGAAATTCTATTTTTAGACTAGAAAAGGGAAGGCTATTTTATATCATACTAACAGGACAGCACGTGATAGAATCCGTGACAGAATCCGAGCTTTGCATAAAATTCGTTCCACCTGAGGTTCCAATCTGGTGTAAAATTTTCCGCAGATTTAAAATCCGTTAAACTTTTTACTCTACCTTTAATGATCATGATGATTGAAAACCTCTAATAGTCCTTTTTGTGTTCGCAATGAATATCTTCGTCAAATACGGCCAAATTCGTATTGTGAAAAAATAAATCTTATAATTGAAAATTTTTTTAATTTAAAGAAAGGCACATTTAAGGTATCCTTCTGGTGTAAAATTTTTGTAACGTTTCTCAAACAAAATAAACCATGACAGCCGTCTGTTGTAGTGGCAGTGGATGAGAGCAAAACGGAGACTGTCGTGTGTAGATCAAACTGTGTGAAAGCTTCCACACTCTTCTGCATGCCACCGAAGAATTTACTGTGCAATACTTTATTGCATGACTGAAATCGATATGTGTGTAAGTAGCCTGATAGCTAGCATTGATACAAGAAAACCACTTTGCAAAAAAAAAATCATAAGTTCTGTAATAAAAGAAAATCGAAAGTGTAACCAAAATTGATGATAACCTTTCTTCTTTTTTTTTTTAAACTATCAGTAGTTTTAAAAATTAGTAAAAACATATTTTTTTATTTTTTACATTTTTCTTTTTAATTGACAATTTTTGCATGTGCCTTTGTTTTTGGTCATTATAAAAATGTTAGGTCCTTGAATAAGTTTATTTTGGTTTTGAAAAGTTCTTCCATGTTAAATCGTATGGGTAGATTGGGTTGTCTAGACTATAAATGAATGGTAAATATGGAGGTGTAGATGAAAACATGGATAAAATTCTGAAAATCCAGAAGAAAGGATATTTTTTGAGGTACCGAAGGATTGGGGGTAAACGATTCACAAGGTCAATGGCAACTGTAGTAGATATGAATAATGTATATTAAGCAGTGAAATATTTAAATAAAAGTTTAATAGTTACTGATAATTTAAGTATTTTATTGATGAATTTCAAAATTATTGTCAAAGATGTTAAATTTTATTCATGTTTAAACTTGAATCCTTTCTCTCCTGTGTCAAATTGTGCTCAAAATGGAAAACTTGAGTAAAAATTGTATTTGCCTTTCAGAGAGATGTTTGAAAAAGGTTTGAGAGCATTTGTTTCTTTCATTCGATTTTATACCAAGCATGAATGCAACCTTCTTTTTCGAGTCAAAGGTAAATATACTTGCCAATTGTTTTTCCACGAAAATTCTGTTTTCAAGTGTAATTTTAGTATTAACATATAAAAACTTTTGATTGCTTTGCACCATTTATGTGTCCAAATGCTGCATGCAATAACGTATCTGCCAGCTTTTGTGGATTTTTCCTAATAGAAAAAGTTTTCAAGTGACGCCAATTTCAAAATTTTGCTACCAAGCTATAGCAACTATGAAGATTAATGATATTGTTGTGTTGTCATGGAAATCTTTGGCACTAACTTGCAAGAGAAACCTACAAACATATATTAGGAATAATTAAAAGTAATTGCTTGTTTTTGCATCATTTTTCGTAAAATCAGTTTTGCCGAGTATTGAGGAACAGGACTGTTATATATTTTGAATTGCTTTCTTAAAACCCCAATATAGCGCAATCGTTGTTTGATTTGGCGATTTCAATTATATTTTATTTTGAGAATCCTCTCCAGAGAGCATTTTTCCTTTTCGACAGTTCTCTTTTTGTTTTGTAGAAACAGTCCAGTCTTTTTCATCCAGTTTGGCATATATGTATTTGTTACAGCGTAACAAGTTAATATCAACATGAATTTCTATTTAGCCCTTTACCCTCTCTAATTTCCATACAGATTAGCCGCACTT
This sequence comes from Metellina segmentata, assembly GCA_947359465.1. Lineage (NCBI taxonomy): Eukaryota > Metazoa > Arthropoda > Arachnida > Araneae > Tetragnathidae > Metellina > Metellina segmentata. The sequence goes on along the minus strand of OX375879.1, from coordinate 120,728,189 downwards.
TAATTAATCTTTACAGAATCAACTATCATGATATCAGACGTACGATTATAATTCTTAGTTCAATACATTTTGCTCTCTGGTGAGTGTCTTATTGCATTCCGACATTCCCGTGGGGTATTCCGATTAATTGAGTAATGAACTAGTAGAACTGGAGGGTTGCAATGGCGAATCCAACCAAATACAGTTGTGTACGAAAGGCGCTGGTGTACGTTAAATTTTTCATGACCCCAAATGAAGTCAATTTAGCATGGGGTGGAAGTTTGGAGAGTGAGCTACCAGCTCAGGTGTTGCCCCGTCATCTGACCATAGTTCAAAATATGTGTGGTGTTGTCCTTGGATCTCTACCTTAGGAGTTGATCCCGAATCGTTGCCAACAGTCCGCTGTGTTGCTCCTGTGTGGTGTTAATTAAATACCTACCAACCCAGAGTTTCACACTAACACTGAAGATCTTGTTTTATTTTTTGTAATTAGCATTATTATTACATAACATAATTATTTCAAAGTTTCTTAGTTTTGTAATTTAAAAAATTTAGCATTTGTTGATAAAAACTTTGCTTTTCAGATTTGGATTTAGGAAAATTGGCAAATGGTTACGCTTTAATAAAATTGCCTAATATGCCTGAACTCAAAAAGAAGATTCCACCTAGTTTTAAACCCATGAATGTAAAGTTTGATGACATTCCATATCTGTAAGTTTTCTTTGATTGATAATTTGCTTTTTAATGCATTCTTAATGTCTGTATTTCGTTAATTGTCATAAAATTTTAATATGATACTGTTCGTATAGTTCTGATTACTAGAACCCTGTTACAATATATCAATATCACTAATGTACATGGCACAAAATGGACATTATTTGTTTGTTGTCAAATTTCAACAGCTGGTGTAAGCAATTTGAAATTAACTGCTATGACATTAATTCGTCAATTTTGCTTCTTGGAGCAAATATGCTTGATTTATGAAGCTGCATAATATTGCTAAAACTACGTGGAAGAATGTGCCACTCTAATTAAATTCTTCAGCAGCCTGTTTACTGAGGACAAAAAGAAATCTGGAAGATAAAAGTCAGCAGATAAACGAAAAAGTGAGCTATAATAGATTATAGATTTAAAAAAAATGCCGAAGAGCTTTGAACTAGGGAATAGGATGAAATTGAAACAGGTGTTCAGAATCTAAATCTAGTGAAGGGACAGGTGTTTTTTTTTTTTTGCCATGCATTTTGTTGGGAATGAGATTTTTTCATCAGTAAAGGCAAACGGAATGCTGTCTTATGGATAATTTTTATTTGTTTAGAGGGGCGAAATCCATTTCTGTGGATATGAATTCCACTATATTTATTATAAATGGATTAAAAAAGAAATTGAATGTTAGTAATGGCACTTTGCCCTCAATAGATATTAACAATTATGAAAGTTCACTGCAAATGTGTATTCTATGCTGTGCTGCATGTTTAAATAAATCTGAAATTTTCTTTTTATGGCAAAAAGATTAAGAAGGATAGCTGCTATCTTTTGCTTAGTTGTAAAATCATTATTTAAAATATTTATTTTTGTGTTTCGCATTGCAGATGACATCATTGGCAAAAGTGTGAAATTACGCAAGTCAAATAAAGTTTGATTTTGGGTTCTTCCGTGAATTTTTGCCGCAAAATCCTCTGTATCTGTATAGGGAATTTTTCAGTTTCTTCAACTGGTTGTATATTTAATATGCAATCTAGTTGAAACCACTAAAAATTGAATAGATAGATGCAGATGATTTCGCTATGCATAATTACAGAACAACCAGTATAAAAATTTTTTCAACTTACGTGGTTTCACGCTTTTGGAGACAATATTCTCATTAAGCATAACAATTATATAAACTATCATAAAGGTTCTTTATTTTTCATTTACAATGTAAGATTTTTCGTTGCAAAGCAGTTTGCGTGTCTGTCAACTTTTGGGTAAGTTTTCCAGGAAAACACTTAGTTATTCAGTTTCCCAAATGGGAAAAATATTTCCTTGGATGAAAAGTAACCATGTAAGAAAAAGATAGGAATCAATGGTTGCTAGATTATTATCAAGACTTCTTTGTGTGGCCTACTTTCCAAGAAAAAGCTACAAATGTACATCTAAAAACACTAATGAAAACATTCAATTGATCATATCCCCCATGCATTTGACCCTCAAGGGCACTTCTCCATTAGGTGTGTACCTCTACATGGACTGAAGGTACTGTAGTGATATTTCCTCTTCCCATGGGGCTCACTGTCTTTAGTTAACATGATTGTTGAATGCTATCCTAGTCCAGGGATACTTGTGACCTCTATTTCTATTTTTATCCTTTACTAGCTGAATAATCAGGCATTGCTCAGGTTTCAAATATGACCGTGACATTTCCCTGTGTTAACTCATACACAAACTCTGTGGAACGTGTTTCCTTATGCATGTCCATTTATTGAGAAAAAAACCCTTTAAATTTCAAAATTTGGGCTTTGAGGGGCACTTTTAGGATTACCTGTGTGCCAGTTTTCATGGCTACATATTGGTCTGAAATCTATGAAGAAATAGCCTATGTATTCCACAGTGTTCTAAAGTATAAGTGTACAAAATTTGATGTGGATTGGTCAAATGGTGTAGATTGGAAAAGAGAATATACACACACACCCTTTTATATATATATATATATATATATACTAGCCACTGCGTGACTAGCACGGCATTGCCTGTGCCAGTTGCTTTTGTGGGGTTATTGGTTTGCATCGCAAACCAAATGGGAATTCGTAGCCTATTGGATAATAGAGATGCGACATCGACAGCAAAACATCGATGTTCAAAATTAAAACATCGATGTTGATATTACATCGCCTCAAAAACATCGATGTTTTTAAAATTCAGTGTATTTAAACTTTTTTCCCCATTTCTTAAAACTGGTTTTGCAACTAGTGACGCTACATCGACAGCAAAACATCGATGTCTTGAAACTTTAATGTTCAAAATTAAAACATCGATGTTGATAATACATTGCCTCCAAACCATCGATGTTTTTAAAATTCAGAGTATTTAAACTTTTTTACCCATTTCTTAAAACTGGTTTAGCACTTAGGGATGCAACATTGACAGAAAAACATCGATGTTTAAAACTAAAACATCGATGTTGATAATACATCGCACCAAAACCATCAATGTTTTTCAAATTCAGTGTATTTAAACTTTTTTCTCCATTTCTTAAAACTGGATTAGCAACTAGTGATGCGACATCGGCTCCAATACATCGGATGTTTTTTATAGAGCATCAATGTTTTGAAAACATCGACCTCGATGTCGCATCCCTACTTTTCAGAGCCTTCACCCTTGGTTAGTTTGGTCTCAAAGTGTGTTCAATTTGCCAATTATAAAAATTATGCTACTAAGTTATTTTTAAAACCGTACTTTTTTTATTTAAAAATAAAACATTGACAACGTGAAAACATCGACACGTATAAACATCGATGTTACGAAAACATCGACTCCAATACATCGATGTTTTTTCTAAAACATCGATGTTTTCAAAACATCGACATCGATGTCGCATCCCTATTGGATAACAGTCATCACGGAATCCCATTTGGTTTGTGAATTTGTAGCCTATTGGATAACAGCCATAATGGAGTTGCACGTGGTGTTGGTTTGCTTCGCAAACCAAATGGGCGTTGCTCATGACTTTTCTTTTCAGGGGGGTCACACTGTCCATGGTGTTGGTTTGCTGTGCAAACCAAATGGGTGTTACCGGTACAGGGGGTTCACATTGCTTGTGACTTTGGTTTGCTTCACAAACCAATAAATTATTCATTAAAAGAAAATAACACGTATAAGGTACCTATCTGATGTAAAATTTTCCACAGATTTCAAATCCTTTAAATTTTTTATTCTGTCTTTAACAATTGCTGAGATAAAAAAGCACTGAAGAACGCTAGTTATAACTTTAATAGTTTATTTTGTTTCACACTTGAATCCATTTCTCATGAAATCAAAATGAATGAATCTAGAATCAAACAAAGGTCATTCGAATCTGTTCACTCCCATTCGAGACGGTAGGTGAAAAAACTTGTCATGGTTACAAAGGCTGACGTCTATAGTGACACGAGGGTGAAAAGCCTAAATTTTGATGCTTCTTCAGTATCAACAGCAGAAAAAACGGTGAAAAACCAAAAAATTCATTTAAAAGTGTTCTAAATTGAATTTTTAAATCTGTAGTGACCCTAGAATTACAAAAAATATGGACTACCTGTGTGCCAAATCCCATTACTGTAAGTTCCTTAGATTCATCAAGTCTTTGCAATGCAAGAAACAAAAAAAAAACCACTTCTTTATATAATATTAGAGATATATAAATTTTAAGATTTATTTAGACATTTTCTTTTCTGACTGTTGTGTGTTGCTTTTTATGGTATAAAAATCATCCAGATTCTTTTTCTTGGCAATTGTTTTACTTGGTAAGATTCTTTTTCTTGAATTTTGTTTTACTTGGTAACTCTACACTTAAAAGAGTTGTAATCTTGAGTTTAACTTTACTAGCCATGAATGTAAAGCAATAGTTGAAGAGAACAGTTCTCCTTTTAGATTTGTATGCCGACCAACCGGTATAGCGGTTAAGGTGTTAGCCTCTAGATCGGAAGGTTCCTGGTTCGAATCCGGGTCCGGGCATGGATGTTTGTAAACGTATGGTGTAGAGGCGGCTGGTGCACCTTAAATCTGTCGTGGCATTAAGTCCTCACGTTGGGTTGGCGTGGAAGTTTGGAGAGTGGGGTGCCAGCTCAGGTGTTGCTTCGTCATCTGACCGTGGTTCAAAATGACGAGGTGTTGTTCTCGGATCTTTCCCATAAGGGACTGATCCCGGACCGTCGCCAATAGCCCGTTGTGTTGCTCTAGCACGACGTTAACTAAAAATTACCAAAAAAAATTTAGATTTGTATATCGAGGCACGAACTGAGCTACATGTCCATTCTCGGACAACCATACCCTCGTTGACTCGGCTCTGCAATCTCCAATGGCAGAGGAGAAATGGCAGAATAGAAAATTCATCAACAGAATTTCTGTGCCTGGTATCTGAATGTTTTACTTAGAAAATAGTTTTCCAAGGTGTGCAAAGAAGAAATTTTATGGCTGTGCTGGTCCCTGCAGAAATAGGGAACTTTGAGCAACAAGAGTGTCATCTTTCTGGAAAATGTTTGATTCAAACATATGTTCACACAGACATTGGAAAATGGCTTTGCAGTTCAACCGTGAACTTGTCGTCTGACTGTGGTTCAAAATGATTAGGTGTTGTCTTTCAGGATTGATTCCAGAAGGTTGCCAATAACTCATTGTGTTGCTCCTGGGCAATGCTTCATTCTGGTATCTACCTACCTACTAACCCAAGGCTCTAAATTAACAAAGAGAAACCTTCCTTGCACTTATATATGTAATAAAATTTGGTTGGTAGGTTGAATTTACTTTGCACTGGAGCAGTTCCTTAGACTGTCATGAACCTTTTGGACGTGTGTAGGTTAAATCTGTTGTACTCTCAAATTTCTGTATGTTGAGGAAGTTTGTAAAGTGGAGTGTCAACTCAGATGTTGACCTAGTCATCTGACCATATTTCAAAATGCTGCCAATAGCCCATATTGTTACTCTAGTGATCGTTAATTTAACTCTCTACTACAAATGAGTATTAGCTTATATGTATTTGTGCATACTTCTTACTTATAAAGGTAGTGGTAGGAATCTGCCCTGCAGCAAATTGACACTGCATTTATACTTATGCTTCCACTGTGGTTGCTGTTTGGAATGCTGATGTATACTCAAGGTATTTTAGTTTTTATTGAATGCTTTAATGGTGAAGTGGCTACCATTTCTGTGACAAGTTAAAACTGATTTTCAGTGACTACCTGAGTGAATGCAAGAGAATATTTTCCGGAAGGGTGCTAAAAAATTTTGAAAAAGGTTCTGAGCTGAAAAGGGAAACTATTACTTTGGGCCAAAAGATTGTATTTGAGTTTTAAACCCAGTATGTGAAAGTCTCACTCGAGTTCAAATTAAAATGTGTTTTTCATATGGCTTTGTTTCTAAAGCTGTCTATGTAACATCTCCAAATTGATGACCAGTATAACTAATTTAGTATTATTTGCTTAAATGTTCAAAGAATAATCCCAATTATAAATTTTGCAGGTAAAAATACATTTTTTTTTAAACTTATGAAAGTTTGCATTTTATTATTGATTTTCTCTTAAAAGTTAGTAAACATAGACTGCTTTCTCTCATATGTGCATGTTTTCATTCCAGTGACAAGCAAAGAGAAAAACAACGTAAAATACGCTTGGAAGAATCAAAAGAGAATCCAAAGCGCAGAAAAGGAATGTCTGAGAAAAAAGTATGGGTTTACTTAAATTTTCAGAAATATTATAGTCATTATGTAATAATATGTGTATGTAATATTCCTTCGAGTTCTTTCTAAATATGCAAGAACTGTTGGATGTACAACAGTTTAAAGTAATCTGGTTAGTAAGATTATTTTGGAAAATTTTATCTGCCACTTTTATTTGATAGAAAAATTGTATGTTCTTCTAGGAAAAAGTTTGCAACTTGTGTCTTGTATATGTAATTAAAACATGATAGAATAAGCTATCCACATTGGTGTTCTCATAATTTTTAATTTATGATTTTATATTACATGAAGATGCATTTATATAAGATTAGTTGGGGAGGTATTCCACAATTATTGATTAAAAGTATTAAAAAGTAAACTTTCCAGAAGAAATACTGTTTATATTGTATTGAAGTAGTCTAATATTTCAATGTATTATTGGCTTGCTTCGGCTTGAACAATGTCTATTTAAATGACTTTTATTCAGTCAAAATCTCAAACAAGTGAAAAACTAAAACTTTTTTCCTAAAGTATTAACTTACCAGAGATTCATCCCCTTTTGTTGTAAGTGTTGCTTTTAAATATTTTTTCTCTTGTGTTATTATACGTAATCTTGTATCTCTTGTGTTACTATACTAATGTTAGTGTAATATTTGATAAAATTAGGAAGAATGGCTGAAAGCGAGGAAGTTGAAAGCTAAGATGCTTGCAAAGAAGAAAAGGAAAAGAGCCTTTGAATTCTCGGAACAAGATCTCGATGATCTCGCAAGAGATGCGAGGTTATTGAAAAAATTTAAAAAGGGAAAGGTTTGTATAAGTTTTATTATTTGGAGTGACAAAGTATAAATTGGATTCCATTTCTATACCTTTGTTGTATCATGTATTTGGCTATACTACTCTAGTTTGGTCTCCTGGTGAATTTCTGGTGTTCAGAAGTAGATTAATTCTATAAATGTAGTTTCTTTGAAATTACCTTTATTTAATTCCAGTAGTTATCTTAACCTTTTTCTTCAGGGCTACCCACCGACATTATTTAGCAATATTATCTCATAATTTCTCATTAAAAAGATGCTTGTAAAACTTTTCAATGCAAACAAAAACTATTGTACTGCAAAATGTTGATTTCTTTTCAAACTATTAAAAACTTCCTGTTATATAAGAATAAATTAGATTTTATGAAATCTTTTTCTATTTTCCTGTTGTGTAAATTATTTATTTAAACCTTTTTTTACATGCTGATCACAATAAATAGTGTTAATTGGGTTATATATGCAATAAGAGACAAAAAACATATATACTTAACATAGTGTATGTATATAAAATGCTTTTGCTATGGCTAATATATTTTTAAGTGATAATATTTAATAATATTTGGGAAATATATATATATATATATATATTTTAATTATTGACATTAATAGAGTATTTTTTTATACTAATCTCATCAGTAAACTTTATATTTGCTATGAGTGATTTAAAACGTAATGATGGATTATATAACTTATGTATGAATATTTTATATTATGATTAAAATAGCTTACTGAAATATTTGTGCATTCAAATGTATTTTTTAGACTATTATTATTTACATTTCTTTTCTCTCTTCTCAGATCTCTAAAGAAGAATTCGATGCCGAATTTGCACCTGATACAGCTGAATTATAATGTAATTGTGTAAATAAATATCTTTTGTATATATTAAACATGATCATTTCTGTCTTGATTGAAATTGAATTTGCATACAAAAAAAATGTAGACTAAGTGTTTCACAACTGCCAAGACTTGCCATCAATTTTACCAGACCATGAGAGGTTCTCCTGAAATTCGTCATCTGACCGTGGTTCGAAATGACGAGGTGTTGTCGGCATATCTTTCCTATTGGGATTGATTCCAGACTCCTCAAGTAATGTTGCTCTGGTGTGGAATCAATTAAAATATTAAATTTTAAAATATATGCTTTTAGTGAAAATGCTGTGTGAATAAAATTTATGATTCGAAAAGCTTCGATGAGAACAAGTGCATAACATCAGTAGAGAAAATGTCACTGACCAATCAGCAAAGGAATATAAAGAAAAAGTACTGAAAGTTAAAATCAAGGCAGTCTATCCTGTTGCCAACAATTTGTATAAATTCTGTTTCCTTTCAAGTTATACAAAAAAAAAAATTTTAAGTAATAGGACTACAGCTTTTAATTTTAATAGAGGCATAGAATTAATTTTGCTGTTAGAAATCTCATATTATATAACAAATATCAATTTTTAGTTATCATAATTGGGTATATGTCAATAAAAATCAGCCCAAATGAATTGAATCCTATTGGCCTGAGGAAACTACAATATGCTACAAGATTTCAGTGATCGATAACTAATTTTAATGCAATTTTATACTAGTCAACTTGTTACACAGTACACTGAAATGTACTTATACTCTTTATGATTTTGTCATAATTATTTCTTGAGTTAATTTTATATATGAACTCAAGTGATGGTAGTAGCCCAGGTTGAAGAGTAACAGATTAGCAACTGGAGGGTCGATTGTCCGAAACTCGGTCTTGCCAAAGACTCGTGTGCATGGGGCTGGTGCACATTAAATCTATCAGGACTTTAAATGTTTTTATGTTATGGAAGTTTGGAGAGTGGGGTGCTCATCTGATGTTCTCGTCATCTGACTGCAGTCCTTGGATCTTCCCCTTCCAGATTGATCTCGGACCATCGCCAAATATCCCATTTTTTGCTTCCGTTGTTGTTGGTGCAGGTTTTCTTTGTGCCATAAAACTCAATCTAGCCAACCGAAAAATTAAAAATGTCTCACATTTTTATTGAAACCATAACTGAAAACATGGAATGGAGAAAACAAAATGAAAATCTATAGATTTATTTCATGTCTTGGCTTGATAACTTGTGCATTGATATGTTATACTTATAGCATTATACATATCCATATGTTATTAAGTGAAAGGGTTTATTTTTTATTTAAAAAAAAGGCTCTACTAATAAAGTGTGTCTGCAGTCATAATATCGACACATCACTAAGAGTTAGCATTGCAAGTAGATACAGCTTTTAATTTCCATGATCCACACCTCATTTGACCAGTGGAGAATCTTTCCTGATTTCCATTTCTAAGGAAATTTTCTTTGGTTGCAGAATACCTCGACCCGTTAACTCCAGAGGCACCTACAAGAAACGAACGTGATAAAACTCCTTACTTTTTGAAATACTTCAGTAATTCCGTCAAAATGTAAACTACTTTTAAAACAATGTTTATATTCTAAAAGAACCATCTCTGAAACATAATATTCGGTTCACTTAAAGAACGAAGCAGTCAAACTTTAAATTTTTCATGCTAATCTATCGAAATTTTTAGCATTTGTATAATTTTGCACATACAGGGTGGCCCAGCAAGTAATGTTTGAAACGAATCGAAATTTCAAAACAAATAAGAGTGATGAAAAGATTTTAATGATATATATTGAAATTAAATAGTTCGCAATTAATGATAAAGAGGTTCGAAGTGGCCGCCTTCTTTTACAACGACACCTGTGAGGCTGTTCAGGAATCCATACATCACGCGTGAGCTTTCTTCGATGTCAAACGTATGTACTGCAGTTGCAACGGAAGTTTTCATTTGACGAAGTGTCTTAGGACTTGTCTGCCACACATTGTTCTTCAAATAACCTAACAAGAAGAAATCGCAAGGGTTTAAATCCGGGGAACAGGGCGACCATTCAATAGCACCTTGGAAGTGCGATGGGTAATCCAACTCAATGATTCGACCGTGAAAATGCTCATTGAGCACATGAGAAAACTTCCGCCGAACGATGTGGTCTTGCACCATCCTGCATAAACCAATGACTATGGACCAAGTCATTACAGTCTGCAAACTGTCGGTATTTCGCAGCGTTTAATGTGCTGTCGATGAATTATTGCTCGCCACACAAGTAATTGCCCTCTCCAATGATCACGCGCATCAAGTTTGACCTCACTTGCTTACAGCTAGCGCCATCTATTAGACTTTTTTTCAAACATTACCCGCTGGGCTACCCTGTAGTTCTGGGATGTTGGTTGACGGACAACAGGCTCAAACTGTCAAGAGTAGTTTTGATGTCTAGAAATGTATGACCAACCGGTATAGTGGTTAAGGTGTTAGCCTATAGATCGGAATGTTCCTGGTTCGAATCCGTATATGAATGTTTGTAAGCGTATGGTGTTTAGGCGGATGGTGCACCATAAATCTGTCGTGGCCGAAAGTCCTCGCGTTGGATTGGTGTGAAAGTTTGGAAAGTGGAGTGCCAGCTTAGGTGGTGCCTCGGCATCTGATCGTGGTTCAAAATTACGAGGTGTTGTCCTCGGATCGTTCCCTTAAGCGATTGATCTCGGACCGTCGTCAATAGCCCGTTGTGTTGCTCCAGTACGACGTTAACTTATCAATTATTACTAAAAATGTATGCAGAAGAGCAGTTCAATTAATTTCAGTAGTCGCGCAGATGTGAAATATGCATGTCAAAAGTTTAATTGTATAAATATTTCTATAGAATATGGTCTAGAATTATGGCCCGTGTTTCTATAAGCTCTACAAAGCAACCTCTTGAGAAATCTAGGTTTCTATGTTTAACGGCTATACATTTCGATAAAACGTAACCGTAGAATCGCGCGGCTTGTTTTCTCTAGATTTTTCCCTATAGAAATGAACATTTCTCTAGAAATCTAGAGTTCTATGGAACTCTCATGAAGGTTTTCGTAAGAGTAACATTGCAAAGCATTAGCATCAACTTGTGGAAATGGAGACGTGCTCTCTCTAATGTTTTAATAAATCTTAATAGGTTGACCCAGAAATAATTGACTATGGAAGATTAATCCGAACAGGAGAAAATATATACGTTCAGAACTGAAGCCTAACTGATATTCCAATATTTCGAAGCTCATTCGCTGATAACTATTATACCGTAAAACTCCAATTATCCGGACCGCTCTGAGAAAAAAAAATAAAATCGGCAATCGCTGAATGACGAAAACGAAGAGGACAAAGTGTGAATTCAGGACAGAAACATTTCTAGTTCCGAGTGCAGTGTAGAGGACGTCGGCAAGTGGCTGGTGGTGTGATTCTTCGGACCCTGGATTCCAAATTCTCAGTGAAGATGAACTCATTCAAAAGATGAGAGAAGAACTTATTGATGACCCGGAAGATGACGACATTGATACTCAACCAGAATCGGGACCGTCAGCTGGTAAGGCGTTTGAGTGCTTTGACACAGTGTTAAATGGATGGAGCGGCAGCCTGAGTGTGACCCTCTACAGCTACTCACCGCAATTTCATGCGACACTTGGCTGCACGGAAACGAGTTAAGGCAGCTAAACAATTCACTTTGACCGATATGTTCGAGCAATGATACATTTCAATACAGTACAAAATGTAAACACAATTGTTTTCATGGTCATTAAATTTCATTACATGCTAAAGCAAAATTCGTTTTTTACTACGAAATAACCGGATGGAGTCTGGTCCCAATTGATTCCGATAATTGAAATTCTACATCAGTATAAGTATATGAAACCGATATATTTTTTGTCTGTTAGAAATGAAAAGTGTGATCTCGCTTTCCTACAGTGAGAAAAATTCTAACGGGACATGAAACAAATGCCAGGCACTTGACTTTACGTCATTCTCTATCTGGCTTCCCAATACTTGCAATAAAATAAGTGCTCACAATCATGCCCAGCCAGGAAATGAAACTGGTCAAACGAAATCTTTGAAGAGTTGGACGACATGGGTGCCATAAAGAATGCATTCCTAAGATTTGACCTTGGCAAGCAGGCAGGTAGGTAGGTATTAAATTAACGTTTGAGCTGGAGCAAAACAACGGGTAATTAGCAACGTTCCTGAAACATTTCCGAAGGGAAAGATCCAAGGACAACGCTTCGTAATTTTGAACCACGGTCAGATGACAAGCAGAACACCTAGGCTGGCACCCCACTCTCAAAACGATTTGGCCTTTGGCAACTATGACAAGTCTTTAAAGCGATGTTTGCGCAACTCTTATCCAAAGTTTCGCAGTGTGAAAGGGGTCGTGGTGGCCCCAGTCAGAACAGCAACGCATTAGTAACCAGGGGGTTACGAGTTCGAAACTGAGTCCAGCTAAGACCGTTGTCTACCCGGAGGCTGCTACACATTAAATCTGTCGTGGTCCCAAATGTCTTCACGTTTCGGTAAGGTAATTTAACTAACGTCGCATACTAGAGCAGCACAACGGGTTATTGACGACGTCCGGGATCAATCCCCTGTGGCGAAGTGATAAAAGAGGACATCTTGTTTCACCAGTCGCATAGCCGGATGAAATCCTTCTTTGTCGAACAATGGCCAGCCCCTCTGTTGGAATAGAAGTGAAAAGGCGGGGGAGTTCCCCTCTTGGAGTTATCGGACGATGGAAAACTGCCCAAGGGTTTTCCCCACGGTACGGGAGCTTCGAGGCTTGGAGCAGAGAGGGCTGGGTCAACGATCGATACATTCTCTGACAGACTCGAAAAGAGTTGGGTCGTTGTGAAGGCGTCAGATATCGACAGCCCAGATTTTGGAAGTTAAGTCTCCAGTGGAGACTCTTGGATATATTTGAATTGTTGTGATAGTGTCTGTTTAACAGAGCAGCACTGTATAATAATAAATAACCAAAAGGAAATAAACGAATAGTTGTAAATATACAATATTCAGATCTCCTAAAATATCCTTTCTGCCAAAACTTATACAAGCCCGTTGTTAACATTGTTACACCCCTAAGAGAAAGATACGAGGACAACAACCCGTAAGTTTGAACTATGGTCAGATGACGAGGCAACACCTGAGCTGGCACCCCACTCTCCAAACTTCTACACCTACCCAACGTGATGACTTTCGGTCACGACAGATATAAGGTGCACCAGCCGCCTCGACACCAACGCTTACAAACATCCATGCACTGACCCGGAATCGAACCAGGAACCTTCCGTTTTGGAGAGAGGTGCCAGAATCAGTTTGTTGATCTCATCATCTGACCGTGGTTCAAAATGCCGAGGTGTACTCGGATCTTTCTCTTCGGGATTGATCCCCGACCGTCGTGAGTAGCTCTTTTTGTTGCTCCAGTGCGACGTTGGTTAACTACCTACCAAGCAATGTAAGTTTACTGCTATTGAACGATTCTTGTGTCTTACTTGCGTTTCGGGACACCTCTTGACGTTGAAGTTGGCGATGACGTGAGCGAGGCACACTTTGATCTCCGTGAGGACGAACCTCATTCCCACGCAGTTCCTGGGTCCGGCCCCGAAGGGGAGATAGGTGTATGGGTCCCGATTAGTCCTCTCTTCTGAAGTGAACCTGTTGAAAACAGAAAGAATAAGATCAAAATTGGGGACACGTTTTATTTGATGAGATGATTGTAAGGGTTCATTTACACGCACGTCAATTCAAATCCGCTATAAGTATATCCAGATACACGGTGGATTTAGATGGATGTAAAAATAGGGATGGGAAGTACTGTTATTTTCGGTGAAGACTTCTTTGCGGTTCCTGTTCTTTTTAAAAGCAGTTCGGCTCCTCTGGTTATCGCTACTCTAAGATGCCTCACTAAAGTTGAATTCCCGTTATACGTAAAGTAATACCCGTTTGAGCATGCGCACCACTGTGACGGTGAAAAGTGCACCGTTCAAAGTCAACCAGATTTAGGGACTCGTCTGCCAGCTGTTTACTGAATTACATCTCATTATAACGGTTATTGTTGTTTTGATAAGCAAATAAAATGTCCAAAGAAATCGAGCGTGCCGCCAAATGTGAAGTGATTTCTGTGATCCTATTTCTAAACGCAAAAAATGTGCGACAAAGCGAAATTTATCATGAAATCAAAGCAGTGTAGGGTCATGTGATGGATGAATCATGAGTACGTCGTCGGTGCCGAAACTTTAATGAGATAAGAGAGAACGACCATGATGAGGAGCGATGTGGCCGCCCAAGTGTCATTACGGATGAGCTTGTCGATTCTGTCGACACATTCATCAAACAAGTTCGGCGTGTGACTTCGGATGAAATTCTTGATACATTTTCACAAGTGTCTCGCACTATCATTTACAAAATGGTAACAGATCACCTCAAATTCGGAAAAATGTTTACATGGAGGGTGCTACGCATTCTCAATGACGACTCCAAAGGCTTAAAGACGTTACTGCTTATCTCAATGGACTGGCGGCAGAGGAGTATGACGCTGGTATTCAAAAGCTCTTCATAAGATACGACAACGGTTTAAATTTGCAAGGGGACTATGTAGAAAAGTAATATAAGGTACTAGGGGGCCCGCCCCCTGCTCGCTAACGCTCGCCAACCCCCGGGGCACGGTTCGCTGCGCGAACATGTGCTCGCTTCGCTCGCATCAATGAAGACATGTGTCCTAGCATAAGAGAATGTTTACAAAATATGATATTCAAAAAAAAATATTTTTCAAATCTAAATTTCTTTGCTGTTTTTCAGAAAACATATATACAGTACCTATGGAATCAGAATTCAAATGAATACTTTGAGCAAATTTGGCTCGAAATGTGAGCGTTAATTTGGAAATTGAATACCCAGCATGTTGTTTGTGCGTACATTTACCCCTGCACTCGAGCCACCCACGCTTTTTTATTGAGTTTGTTGTCGAAAGTTGTAGTGCAAGCGTCTTGTTGAACTATAATTGTTGGCACTGAAAAGGACCTTTTTTTTAAATGGCCCTGAAAAGATCCTACGCTTTCTTTGATTTCTATTATTAACTGCAACAGCTCGACTAAAATTAATTTGTTTTTCAATAAAATTTCATCCGATAATGCTATAAATTCAATGGAAGCGCGAGGCTTCGTGATAAACAAACAATCATACAATGTTGCCAAAACGCGATTACAAATAACGTCTTTTTTGCGTGCCACGTAAGAGAATTATACATATAGATGAAGATGTAAAACAAAAAGTGTGGTTGGAAAATTTTAATTGATCTATATTTGATTTAAAAACGGGTATTACTTTCCGAACGACCCTAGTACGAGCTCTGTTTCTTAATAGCGGCTGTCACCTAGACCAAGGATGGCGAATCTATGGCACATGTTCCAGAGTTGACAATACGAACTGTACGTGCCCACGTACAGTTCGTTACAATACAGTACATACGCTGGCCCATCAAGGATTTACGGGTTATATCAGTTTATATAAACCTATTAAATATTAAAACTTTTATTTCAATTTTTCCAGTGTACAAGTTTAAGTTGTTTTGCTCGAAAGAAACTAACCAACAAATGCAAAGGAACAAGGATCAGCAGCTAAAAACTACAGTTGATGCTGAACAAGGATCGGTCAGCCAAAAACTTCAGCTGACTATCCCTGATTTCTTTGATTGACTTTA
Organism: Metellina segmentata; assembly: GCA_947359465.1. Taxonomy (NCBI): domain Eukaryota; kingdom Metazoa; phylum Arthropoda; class Arachnida; order Araneae; family Tetragnathidae; genus Metellina; species Metellina segmentata. Next base: position 120,712,440 of record OX375879.1, on the reverse strand, counting down.
TTATTGGACTAGTAGTCGATATCGCGATAGTTTTCTCTATTCAGAATAAAAAATTATTAATGGTTCCATTAAAGTTGCACAAATAGAATATACAATAAATCATAACAATTTTACCTGCTCGGGTCAAATGTTTCTGGATCGGGATAGAATTCGGGATCTCTGTGAATAGCATAGATTGGAATGGAGACGATCATTCCTTTGCGAATGGTTATTCCAGTATCACTCAATTCATAGTCGGTATTTGCAAGTCTTTCTAGCCTAAGAAAGAAAATATCCTTATATATTATAAACCAAAAGTTATAAATAAAATTTAAACCCTCACGAAAAATTTCTACAGAGTTTTATATAAATTTTAGTAGAATTATGTCTATAGATTATGGCGTTTTTCTATAAGCTTTATAAAGTAATCTCTATGGAATGTACATAGAAGCCTATAGAATCTCTATAAGACTTCTTAAAATTCTCTTACTCTTCAATAAAATCTGAACACGGTTAATGTCGGTTAATCTCTATAGAATCTTAAAAAAAATTATATTATGCCGATTCTATAGTTCTTTTCTATATAGAAATACACTCTAATAACAAAAAATCGACGCACTAAGAAGGAATTGTCCGATTGCGATAAAAATGGGTGGATACATAGAACATACATGGAAAAACAAGATTCAAATTTCAGAACAATTCAATGATTTATATCAGAGTTTGACCGCCACAAAGGGATGAAGTCAATAAAGCGTTGGTGTCGGGCTAAATGGCAACACGTGCCGTGTGCGGCCGGGCATTACCTGATAGAAAAGTAAGTCCTGGGTGTCGCAAAAGGAACGGTAACACAACCGGTCGAAGAATGTCGTCCATGTACCGCTGTGCTGTAACTGTGCCAGAAATGACTCCCAAAGTGGTCCGGCTTTACAAAGGAGATGGTAACCCGGACCAAAACGCTCTGTTGTGGGCATGTGTGGCATGGGATAGTAAGGGCATGATCCCCACGCTGTCCTGGACGTCTCCTAACCCGTTTGCGGTTGTCAGGACACAGCTACGGGACTAGTCACTAAAGACTATTTGTCCCCAGACAGCGCCGTTCCAAGTTCATCGAGAACGGAATCACTGTAATTCTGCATCTTCTTGGTGCGTCGATTTTTTTTTTGTTATAGAGTACTAGTGACTGCGTGGCCAGCACGGCATCGACCGTGGCAGTTCTTTTCGTGGGGTCAGGTGTGACCACTGCTGCCGAGGCAGAGCCGACTGACCACGCAACTGGCTCCCAGTCGGAGCCAGTTGCGTGGACAATACTATTTAGGACCATAGGTAGGTAGGTCGCTAGATATTAAACTCGTGAAAAGTGAATCAATTCTTCAGTTCGATTCTTTCGTAACTTGTTTCTAGTCAGAGTCAACTATGCTTATTTATTTACTTGTCTGGTAGTCTTTTTCTTGTCTTCAATGATTTTGAAGCAGATTTATTAAATGAATGAATTCGAAATGGTGATTCAATTTCCATCACGAGGGGAACGACGGTAAACTGAGATAACTTTGTGTTTTTGTTTAGCATTTTGTTCGTGGCAATTATAAAAATTGACTTTAAAACAAACACTCACTCAAAAAACAAGGAAAAGAAACACGAAAAAGGATATACGAATTTTTGAAGCACCACCACTCACGAAGCCATCATACTCACATTCATATCGCCTAACAAGTTACGAAAGTAATCGAATTGTAAAATCGATTCACTTCTCACGAGTTTAATATCTACCGACATACCTACGATCCCAAATAGAATCGTCCACACACTGGCTCTGACTCGGAGCCAGTTCAGCAAAGACACGCTAGTCCACTACATCGTTGAAGTTTGGGAGCCTGATGTCCTCCCTTATCTCCAGGCCCTGCTTGCTGTCAGTTTTCAACAGGATAATGCGCTACAAGAAATCCTTAATGTCCTCAAGGTTTCACTTCTGTCCACCAGATCTGTTACCCACCGATCATCAGATTGATGATCGCCCTACGACTGGTGTGCACCACAGACCGGCTATGGGTAAGCCAGAAATATTTTGGCATCGTGTAAAGGCAGCTTAGATTGACGAATTGAGAGTTGAATCATAATCATAATTCATAGTCGATTCAGGTATATCTAAACTGACCAGTAGACCCGCGCATAGCATTAGCTGTAAGCTTTCTAAACCTTCAAGCGGTTTCTACAAGCTATATAATCCATCAAGATCTAAGCAATTTCGCTAATACTTGACGAGATATTTCGACATCAAGATATTGACGTTTTTTTATGATGACAAGGGAAATATCTGTGTTCAGTTTTCTTCTAGTGACAAGAAATCTCCTCCATTAAGACATGATCAGTTTTGTTAATGACGAGATACTACTAGGAGGGTTAAATACTAAGTCAACACCTGAGCTGGCACCTCATTACGACAGATTTAACCTGCACCTGCCCCAGGTGTACACGACAGCCTTTGACTGGATCTAGTTTCGAACTCGCAACCCTCCGGTTGTTAATCGAACCGGTCTTCCTTGACCACCAAAATCTATCAGTCATTTTTTGATCATTTTTAATTAACGTCGTACTAGAGCAACACAACGGGCTATTGACGACCGTCCGGGACAAATCCCCATTTGAGATATCCAAGGACAACATCACGTAATTTTGAACCATGGTCAGATGACGAGGCAACACCTGAGCTGGCACCTCACTCTTCAAACTTCCACACCAACCTAACACGAGGACTTTCGGCCACGACAGATTTAAGGTGCACCAGCCGCCTCTACAACATACGCTTACAAACATCCATGCATTGACCCGGATTCAAACCAGGAACCTTCCGATTTAGAGGCTAACACTCTAACCACCAGACCGGTTGGCAGGCAAGATCTATCAGAGATGTATATCTACCTGGTTAATGGTGGGTACATACGCAGAGTTTCGGATATAACATTGTCAAGATATTTCATACTCTGGATGGCTTCATACGTCATCTCACCCTAGAATAGAAAGGAATTTTAAATTAAACGAGCAACATGAAATTTGAGAAGACTCAACGATTCAATTGCAAAAATAAATTGTTTTCTTTAATTTTTTTTATTTTCAATGCCAGGCAGAAAAACTAAATAGGCAATACATAAAATTAATAGGAAAAGGGGTTAAGTTGAATTGACGTCGTACTGATGCAACGAAACGGGCTATTGGCGACGGAACACGAAGTTCTTTTGTTCCGAGGACAACACCACGTCATTTTGAACTATGCTCAGACGAAGAGGTTTCGTATCTTTTCACATCCATCATCCTTCGAACAATTCCGTTCGGTTAAAACAAAGAGACGCGTCACCTTCCTTTAACGTTGCGCGCAAGAATCACATATTTATATTATTTCTATCAACATGGAGTGAGATTTCTCATGTTGTATATACTGTTCGTCTTATGTTCAACAGTTTATTTACATATGCTGTTGCTTAAGATTTCTCCAATTTTGACATACACTGAAGAGCCAAATATTATGTCCGCCTACTCAATAACGCGTTGCGCCTCCTTTGGCCTGCAAAACAGCTGCAACTCGCACAGGCATAGATGCCACAAGTTCTTGGTACATGACTGGAGACAGGTTGAACCAAATGACTACACAGCGGTCACGCAAAGTCGAGATATTCGGACATGGTGGTGTTTGAGCTCTGAGCTGCCGTTCCATGACACTCCAAATGTGCTCTACTATGGCGAGTTAGGTGGCCAGGACATTAAATGGAATTCATCAGTATGCACCTCGAACCACTTGGTCAACAGAGTCATACGAGTGGGACGTCTGCTGCCGAGTCCCATATCCAACAGTGTCCGCTGAACTGTGTGTTCCGAAACACTTGCGCTTGGACGTGCATTGTATTGGGCTGTCAGCTGAGCCACTGTCTCGCGCCGATTTTGTTGTTTCAAGCGGGACAGTCACCGACGTTCTTTTTCTTTGATGACGCGTGGACGTCCAACACCTTGGCGTCTACTGTCGGTGTCACCGTCATTTATCCACTTTGCATGAATACTAACAACGGCAGATCGTGACCAACCTCCAACAACCTGAAGAGTCTCCTGCTGGCAGGAAAGATCCATCGCTTCATGTGGTTTACGTCGTACACATACTCTGCCATCGGCATATAACCAAAATGAATCTCGACTCATCACTCCAGGTAACAGTTTCCACATCTCGACTGTCCATTGGCCGACCTCGCTCATCCACACGCTGATGTCCACGGCAGTTGACCATGGCAGGGATAGTTTTACCAGAATCGACGTACTCACAGTACACACTTGACACAGTGGTGCGTGAATAGCCGAGTGTCTGCACTACTTCCGAGATCGAGTGATCCATTCGTCGGGCCCGACTATTTGCCCACGATCAAATGTACTTAGATCCACCCTCTTACCCATACTGCTTTTGAATATTACTGATACCGTGAGCAGCACTACTTATCTTGTCAAACAGCTGCTTACGTCATTTGCAAACTACTTCCAGGCTTGCACACAGTTCTAAATTTGCAAATGCAAGCTATCCCTAATTCAATTGCTGTTTAGTGTATAAAAGACGGAAAAATTGATCATTTAAACTTGCCTAAAAAACTCTACATTATCTTTTACTATAGTTCTCTGACTGAGAAAGTATTTTCTCTTTAGGTGTTGCCTGGCCATATGCAGCCAAAAAAATAGTCACTTTTCTTACTAGGACATTTAGAAGGTATACAATGAATCAAAAGTTTCAAAGTAGGGAAGTCATATTAGATAAATGAAAGCACAAGTACGCACGTTATTTTCTTTCAAAACGTCATCCACTTCTTTCCTTAACCTGTCCTGTATCTCTGGATACAAGGCAAGACTGTATGTAGCGAAGGCTAGTGTTGAAGCTGTAGTTTCATATCCGCCCAGGAAGAAACTCACGCACTGTGCTACTAGCTCATCCATAGAAAGGGCTGAAAAAAAGTTTAAATTGCAGAAATGAAAGCATAAATACAATAAGATGCACACACTGGCCAACGAATTAGAAACCCGTTAATTAATTATGCAAATGTTGGTTACGGGTCGTGGTTATGCACAAACCGTCTATGACATGTGTAGGGTGGGTGACACGTATCAATTGTTTTGGCGGTACAAGAATGCTGTGCATGTTCATTTCACGAGGAAAGAAGCAAAATGGGGAAAGATCTTTCACCGTTTTAAAAAGGACTTTTGTTTGGGGTCCATTTAGCAGAAGTCACGGGATTGGCTATAGAGATGAACTCACTGGGTTCTCGAAAGATGCGATTTCGTCGGTGTTTAAAAGTTCGAAACAGAGTTGAAGTTCAAAAGAAGCAACTGTGGGTCTAAAACATTTAATCTAGACCCTGATCGGCGGCGTCTCAGACGGATTGTAAGGCAGAAAAGTGACTCCACTGTGCTGCAACTGTTATCAACCTTTAACCAACGGATCTCATAGCTAACAATGCGCTTTGACTTGCAGAGGCCATCGCATACCAGGGTGGAAACCTGCAATTTCTGCAAGGAAAATCAGAGTTCGGTTACAGGGGTGCCAATAAGACACATAACTGGACCTCTGAGGATTGGAAAAAGGTAATACCTGTACGTGGTCAGACAAATCTACACCTTGTTCTGCACCAACGGAAGACGTAGAGTTTGACGAGATTCTCACGGCAAGCTGTTGTGAAACAGTACAACTTGTGTCTACCAAAAAGTACTCAATGGTAGAGTTGGATTACACTGCTATATATACTAGTGTATCGTAATTTTTGTAGTGGTGGCTAAGTTCACCGCAAAACAATGAACCCATCTTGCCTTGTTCGCACAGTTCAAGTGTCTGGTAAGAATGTCATGGTATGGGGCATGTTTTGCTGACTGGGAACTGCTTCCCAAGTAATCTGGAAGGTCATGGAATAAATCCACCACAGATCAGATACGGCTCTCCAAATATTTGTACCCGACCCGCAAAATAAATGGACGTAACCAGAATGATAAATGAGTTGTGTCGAGATAAACCTCAGTAGACAGTCATCTTTGATTTCAAACTTTTTTGTCATTTGTTTACTTACATTTCGAAGTAACTGTTTTTAAAATCTGTCGAGCAATATCGTCTTCGTAACTAGTGCCGCTCTTTGCTTCGTCTTGAGCATCGCGATCCTCTTCCTCGACTTCTTTGGCTGTGTCCATCAGCAGCTGAAGGAAATCATTTCTTGGCTACGAGACAAAGATCTTTAATTACATACAGTTCTCAACAAAGATTCAACTTTGCAGATTTTAACTTTATCAAGAAAATTTGTGTTACAAATGTTTTTAATTTTTTTTTAGAATTCTTTTTTGTTTTAAGGGAGCCGGTTGGAAGAGCAGCGGATCAGCAAACGCAATCCAACCAAAGATCGTTGGGTACGTGGGACTGGTGCATGTTAAATATGTCGTGACCTCAAATATTCTCACATTGGCGTGAAGTGGACAGCTCACAGACATTGACCTCCTCATCTAACCTTGGTTCAATATCGAGAGGTGTCTTCAAACACTTCCTTTCGGAATTGATTCCGGAAAGTCGTCAATAGCCCGTATGTGTTGCTCTAGTACGACGTTAATTAAAAATTACCAATTTCCCATTCATGTAATAGGGTAAAAAAAATTTGTATTTCGTTTTCAATCCCTATTTTCAACCGCTTGATAAAGTAATTAAACATTGTTCACCCTACTAAACTAACTTGTCACTATTCTATTTTAATATTTAATTAGTATGAAGAGTCCATGAAAGAAATTTAACACCGTACTAGGCTGTTCACAATCACCCCATGTGTTTACAATCACCCCTAAATATAGGAGTAATTGTAAACAACGATTTTCCTTGTGATATTGAATATTGAATAAGTGACAGCATGTGCAGTAGTCATGGCATTAGAAGGAACTTCAATGGTATTTTTACCCTTCTAATACCATGTTTATAATTACCCCGTTTTGATCTTTACATTTACCAAATACTCCCACTTCTTACCTCAGCAAAATATAGTGACCCTTGAAAGTTTCATTGATCATGAGGTAAACTTACAGGAATACATAAGAATAAATAATTCAAACGTTTACTGAACAAAGAATGTATTTAGTGCAAAAAAACAAACCAGAAAATTACAAATTAAAAAAAACAACTAAACATTGAAAAATACAAACTTAGGTACAAAAAACAAACATTACACTTCTTACACATTAACAATGCCCTCAAATGGAAAATTTGTTTACTGCCTTCTTTGCTAAAGGTTAGAGTAGGTAAAATTGCTTTGACATGATCTTTGGTAACACAGAATCAATATTTTTCAACCACAGTGAATTTAGTCTATGCATTATCGATGCATTTGAGTCCGGTAATCTCAAACTCTTCTTCTGAAACGACATACACCCCTCATACATACAAAAAATGGGTTTTCTTTCTCTTTACCCCCTCAACACCTACAAGCAGAAACGTTTCAATGTCTTCCATAAATGGCTCCAAAATATTTAACTTCCCCTACAAGCTAGTCTTCTATATTTTGCTTGATTGTTTGGAGAACTTCAAACTCTTCACCGTCAATGTTAGCCAATTCTTTCAATAGATCTTCATTCTCACTGTCCTCGAGTTTTGCTTTCCTTACCATTTGCTTCTTTCTTGGTTTCTTGCTTACTTCTGGCTCTTTCACTTTCTTCTCACTCGGCATCCATTTGGTTTTTTTTCTGCGTCATTCAGAAGTGACATAACTTGGTTAGCTGTAAGAACTTCACCAGATGTGAGACGTTTTAGTAAATCAGTCTTCCTGCTCCCCAAAAATGCAATAAAATGCAATTAAAACGTAGTAAATAAGATTAAATACAAAACTACACCGAAAAGCACATTTGTATTCTATCCAAAGTGAACGAAACTATTGGCAAAGTTATGTTTACAGTTACCCCGTCCCTTGAAAAATATGGGGTAGTTGTAAACATTCAACTGTAGGTGCATTAAAGTTCCCAGAAGGAAAAGTCAATGCTTTTCTGTTCGATAGAAACATAACTGACCTTTGTAAAGAATTGGAACAACATACCTTTCAATATAGTATGGAGGGCAGCAGAAAGTGCAGAACACAACAACTTTAAAACCCAAACTTTTCATCCACAAATTTTTCAACTAAACAGATTACTTCAGCTGTGGTTCAAAGAAATCGGGACCACCACAGTACATCCTCTGGGCTGCAAGCTTTCAAAATTCACAACTTTTTAGTTTCTAGGAACCCCACGTGGGCGCTTGTATAGCTTGTTTACAATTACCTCTTTTTTAAAATTACCCATCCTGAACCTAATTGTTTTTCTAACATTCTGGATTCTCGTCGGAGAGGAAACATATTTAAAATTTACTCTCAGATTCAAAGCGCGTTTTAAACAAGTAACAAATTCATGTAAAATAACTTTTATTCAACATAAGTATGAAAACAATGTCTCGATATGCGAAGTAGGTTGATAAATAAATTAAATTGACTTTTCAGGAACAGAAAGCTAGTTTTCTTAGTATAATGTACTCTATTTCGTACGAGTTCTCTAAAAATGTGCAATCCTTGTTCCATCATATTTTTAATTTGTAATGTTATATAGTATTTTTACCAGCACTTGAACCATCTTTACTCACTGGAGTAAGCACTCAGGTGAGAAACATGGGGGAATAGAACAAAGGGGAAAGAAATCAAAACGAGATAAAATAAAAATAAAATAAGCTTCAGTTGATCAGGCTGTAGCTTTGAGTCCATTTAGTCACTACCTAGTCATTACTAGTAAAATACATATAAAGAAGCATTTTGTGTACAGCAAAATGGGGTCGGAAATGAAAAGTGCAGGTGGAAAAACAAGAAATGCTGAAGAAATGAAAAAAAGCTCTTTACTTCCATAATATTTTTAGAGCAAACGACTTACAGTGAACGCAAGCACTGAAGGCAGCAGATTATCATCGGCGTGTAGATTTCTGTCATAGGTTTTTGCAGCAGAGTACATTCACTCCGAGCTTCTCTGAAAATGTACTTTACACTGGTGAGACCAGCTTTACGCGAGACGGAATTTTTAATTTGCACAATTCCCATGTGTGGGCTACCTCTAACCCATATGCTACATGTCCGCATGCTTTTCAGAAGCGCTTCTCTGTTAATGTGTGGGCGGGCATTGTGAACGATTTCCTTAGTGGCCCATACTTGCTCCCAAATCGAATAAGCGGCAGAACGTATCTAATCTTTCTGGAAGAGGTATTACCAGAATTAATTGACAGTGTTCCAGTTGCTGTTCGAAATACCATGTGGTTTCAGCACGATGGGATTCCAGACCATTCCTGCAATAATGTGCGTAGTTACCTCAATGCCAACTTTGGCCCTTGATGGATTGGATGAGGTGGACCAGTCGCTTTGCCAGCACGTTCACCAGATTTATCAAGTATCGATTTTTTTCTTATGGGGACACTTAAAGGCATTCGTCTACAAGACTCCAATTGATTCTGATGACGACCTGATAGCAAAACTTTCAGTCGCTGCTGCAACAGTTTGTGAATCACTTGCTAGGCGCTACCAGGCCTGTATCGATGTTGGCGGTGACACATTTGAGCAGTTACTGTAATATTATATAAGTAAAGAGCTTTTTTTCAATTCCTCAGCATTTCTTGTTTTTCCACCTGCACTTTTCATTTCCACCCCATGTGGTTATACAAAAAATGCTTCTTTATATGTATTTTACTTACCCAAAGATTGGCCCATGTATTCAGGACACCCTGCATATACTTTTGTATTGCTTTGGAAATTTAATTTTGCATTGGTGACTTAGTTCACCGTAAACTAAAGAATAGCTTTTGTTGTTACCTTTCCCGTTTTCCTTCTTTCCTCTACAATCTGATGTGTAACGTCTTTGAAGAAATCCAAGGTACCTTTACCGAAGAGAGGTAATTTGAGTGCTCTTACCAAACCCGGAGCAACAACTACAAAGAGAAAAAAGCGTTGAGAAGCAAAGAGAAAAAAGAAGAGAGAAAGAGTGTAATAGAAAATAATTTGCTGAGATACTTGCAGAAAATTATAAATCTCCAACTGCTCTGATTGAAGGCTCTGCTGGCCATCCGGACGAACATGTTGTCTGGGTCGTTGTGTGAGTCTATTCTAGTCGAAAAAGCTGAATTGGCGATTACGTCCATCGTGAAAGCTCCATATAATCTGAGGAGGAGGAGGAGAAAAAGAAACAAATTTTCATTTCTTAAAGATACCGGAGCATTTCTCAGTAATTTTTATAACTCATCAGATCTTTTTTATAGTCAGGAAATTTACCATCTTGTTAACCCTCCAAGTGGCTTTGACGAGATATTTCGTCTATCCATTTTGCTAATGACGAGATATATCAACGTCAAGATGGTGTGGAAGTTTGGAGAGTGGGGTACAACCTCAGATGTGACATCGTCATCTGACCGGGGTGTTGTCCTCGAATCTTTCCTTTCGGGTATGATTCTGTAGCGTTGCTAGTAGCCCGTTGTGTTGCTTCAGAGCGACGTTAATGTAAATACCTACCTACATACCTACACTCCGCCCTCAAGATATTGCGGATTGTTTGAGGATGACGAGATCGAGATAATGTTCATTTATTTTTCTGAAATATCTCGTATACGAAGATTTGATTAATCTTCTTCCAATGATGAGGTTATTTGTTGAGACAGCCAACAGAAGGGATACCAGAATGATTTGGAGCCTCTTAAATAAAAGCAATCGTGCAAAGACACAAATCACTATTCATGTTTAACGTTAAATAAATATTAAAATACTTATATTGCTAAAGTGAAATAAAATATTTAAATGTTTATCATGGCTGAAGTTAAATAGAATATTTAAATACTTATCATGGTTAACGTTAAAATAAAATACCTAGATACTTACCATTGTCGCAGAATTTTAGTACTTTGTTTATGTTGCAAAGCAAACCTACATTACGAACATGACCTACATGATATAATAGTTGCATAATACATAGGACCTATACACAATTACATTCCATGATGGCGGAAATAAATTATGAAAATCTGTTCCTTATTTTAGATTAAAAATTGCAAAGAATAATTTTAAAAAATTAGATAAACAGATCTAGAATACATTTCTAACAAGATGACAACACATTTAGAAATAGATAAACAGATCTAAAATGCATTTCTAACAAGGTGACGTAACACTTTTAGAAAAACATTCTTAATATAGTGATAAAAGACCATCAATATATACTAACATGATCTGCAAAATATTTCAAGTGAAGTGTGTTAAAAAGTATTTAAACACAGATAGATATTCACCTTTTCGCATCGATGTATTTACCGGCTTCTGAAGCAGTTCTGAAGTTCTGAACTAATGTTATGGAACATTCCTTCAAAATATTCATCATCTAAAGAAACGAGTTGGCATTTAATTACTAGTTCAATGCATACTTACGTGTTCAACAATGAACCAATTAGGAACACATGAAACAATCCATTATAACAACTATAACACTTTTAGAGAGTTGTTTCATCGCGTTTAAGGCCACCCCCGTTTTGTTTTAGAATAAATTTCAAATGAAAAGTTTTAATAAACATTTTTGATTCAACTAACGACATTATTTATGGAATCGAACGTATTTGGTCACTAGTTTAATACTTACGTTTGTGTTCAACAATTAATATAGGCGTTACACAGGCCATTTCAATGTACGATGGACTATCACCAATTTGTTTTGGAATAACTTTTTAATGAAACAATTTTTCTTAACACTAAAATTTTTAAAAATTTAATTAATGACATTCCTTATGGAATTTTTTTTATTTGGTCACTGGCCGCCTCTAGCTTCGATTCAAATATAAGAGCTTTTTTTACCCTATTTTCCGTTGAATTTAAGCACCTTTCCGAGGTGTCCAATGTCTTCACAACCCTCCTGATGGTTGTAACGAATTTACTAGAAATAATGACCAGATCATAATGGACGAGGTATCTTGTCATTGGAAGAAAACTGACCATGTCTGGATCTTGTATTCATTAAAAACTCGACACTATATTGATGACGCGATATCTTGTTACAAGCAAAATTGTTCAGATTATGATGGACGAGATATCTCGTCGAAATCACGTGAAGGGGAAATAATGTTTTATTTATTCTATAAACAGAGGTAAAATAGGCTTGTGCTGAAATGATCGTTTACTTACTGCGATATTCTTTTCCCTTAGATTCAAAGTTTGAGAGGGTAACTTTCAATTACCATCCGGTAGTATAGACCAGGGTCGATAATTTTTAAAATGGTAAAAAGTAAAAAAAAAATTATAGTAGGATGAAACCCGTTAAAAAAGGACGAGAATATAACAAAAATGAAAGGAAAAATAATTTACGGGCGATCTGAGGTCGGGAAGTGGAAGGGGGTGAGTTTTTAAGAGTAAAAAACGGTGTATCTCAATTTCCGGCAAAACTATAAGTTCTATGGAAAAAAATTAAGTGACAAAGTTGTAGGTAATAAAGATACCTACAACTTTTGTAATTACACTTTTTTCACATAACCTCAAAATTTATGTGAAAAACTCAAATAATCATGTTTTGATTTTTTATTTTTATCATATGCAAAAAAAAATTTTTTTGTTCACGAAAATTTGTGAAAACTTACCTTTTTATGTCCTAAAGACACTGTAATTTTTTTTATTTGAAATATTTATTTTTTCACCTTATTTTGACTTAATATCGAAAAAACACCCTAATTTTCAATCGAAAATTCTCGCGTCAAAATATCAGCTTTTTAAAAAAAGTTGGGGAGTTTTTTGTTCGTTGAAATCTTTTCTTTCTGATAATGTAAAAAAATATATACATTACTATGGTAAATGTTCTCAGAAAATGCAAAGAAAAGAAAAAAAAACTCGAATCCGAATTTTTTTTTTTAATCACTATGTACAATTTTGAGCTATTTAGTAAAATTTACACTTTAATTACTTGAAAAACGTAAGATTCTATGCTACTTTGATAAACAAAAAAATACAAATCGAAATATACTACTATAATTAACAACCAAATAAGTTAATATTTAATAAGACATCTACAATATTTTGAGAAAGTTGTAGAATATTCTTTAAATTATGTGCATAGATGCTTATTTATTGCTATTTTAAGATAACTTATATACCTGAGTTACCTAGTGATAATTTTAGCCCATCAAAAGGTATTTCATAGAGAAGTGGGGAAGGGGCTAGGCGGGTCTAGGTCTTTCTACCTGTTAATTCGTAGCAGCTGTAAAAACCGTTAGCCAGTATTCGAGATACAGAGCAGTAAACAACATCGTTCATAAAAATACACGTGCAGGCTGAGTTACTTCAAGAAAACTGTGACAAATTTACTTTAAAACACACTTTTGGAATCTACATAGCAAGGTAAATACTAACTATATTTTAATCTGTATCAATCAACTCTAAAATAAAAATAATAATATTTTCCGTCATAAATAGTATGCTTAATGTAACATAACCTAAAAAATTAAAGTCGAATGATCAAGTCTTTTGAATCAAGTTAACTTTTTATCAGTGTAAGTACTCATGATAAAACTGTAAAGGCATTATTAATTTGATTTTGTCTTTTCAGATTATCAATATGGATGAATCTGTTCAATGTAACATAGAATCTTACGTTTTTCAAGTAATTAAAGTTAAATTTTACTAAACAGCTCAAAATTGTACATAGTGATTAAAAAAAAAAATTTCGGATTCGAGTTTTTTTCTTTTCTTTGCATTTTCTGAGAACATTTACCATAGTAATGTATATTTTTTTTTACATTATCAGAAAGAAAAGATTTCAATGAACAAAAAACTCCCCAACTTTTTTTAAAAAGCTGATATTTTGACGCGAGAATTTTCGATTGAAAATTAGGGTGTTTTTTCGATATTAAGTCAAAATAAGGTGAAAAAATAAATATTTCAAATAAAAAAAATTACAGTGTCTTTAGGACATAAAAAGGTAAGTTTTCACAAAATTTTGTGAAAAAAAAAATTTTGTTTGCATAAGATAAAAATAAAATACCAAAAACTTGATTATTTGAATTTTTCATATAAATTTTGAGGTTATGTGAAAAAAGTGAAATTACAAAAGTTGTAGGTCTCTTTATTACCTACAACTTTGTCATTTAATTTTTTTCCATAGGACTTGTAGTTTTGCCGGAAATTGAGATACACCGTTTTTTACCCTTAAAAACTCACCCCCTTCCACTTCCCGACCTCAGATCGCCCGTAAATTATTTTTCCTTTCATTTTTGTTATATTCTCGTCCTTTTTTAACGGGTTTCATCCTACTATTATTTTTTTTGGTTTCAAAAATTATCGACCCTGGTCTAGTACGGATGGACAGTATTCAACCATCCGTAGATAGACAACTTATGGACAATGAGACTAACCAGGTCTTAATCTTGTAATCATGAAATAATCGGCAATATCTGGATGACGAGGTATCAAGTCGTTAACAAAATTGGTTAGATCTTAATGGAGGATATATGTCGTCGAAACCATTTGGAGAGTTAACCTTGTATTATTTTCGTGACAAAAACTACCCTCTGGTGGCCAGACTTTTCTGCAAAAACATGTTAAAATGTCACCAGTTCTAAAGAAAAGGAACAATATTGTTTCTCCTATTTGCATCTTCATTTCCGCTTGTAGCAAGAGGACAGTTTTATTTCGTCCTTAGGAAAATTGTTCAGTCTAAGACTGTTGTGTACATGGGGACTGGTGCACGTTAAATCGTAGACTCAAATGCTCTCACGTGTTGGACAGTTTGGAGAGTGGGATGACAGCTCAGGTGTCATCTGATCGTAGTTAAAAATTACGAGGTCTTGTCCTTGAATCTTTCCTTTTGGGATGGACCGTCGCTAATAGTCCCTTGTGTCGCTCCTGTGCGACGTTAATTAATAACCTACCTATCTAAAGATTTTTACGATACGAAAACCAAACGCCCATGAATCAGAAATGAACTATGCTTATAAATAATTTTTTATGTAAAAAATAAGAAGTCATATTACCAATGCAGTTACTCCAAATTGAATTTTATTCAATGTTCGTTTAGTGCGCAACGTACACTCCTTGTATGTTGGTTTTACGGAAACTATTGATAAGTGCGTTCGGCTTTATTTCGTCGTTTCGTTGTTTCGATTATGAAGAATTTTAACGTGTTAAAAGCCCATTTTCGGTTTCTTAAAGTGCGAGAGTACGTCCCTTTTAAAATCATCAGCTAGTAAATATCAATCACACGCAAGATGTTTCGCATCAACACTTTCTTGCGCAGAATTCACCCTTTCTATTTCCCACAATCGTGTGTTATCGTGATACCTAGGTATGATTTTGGTAGTGTTGAATAAAATATAAAGAAAGACATGTGTGAGAACTATTTAAAAAATTCTTTACCTTCATATTTTCTTATTTTACCTTCATATTTATTATATTTTCTTTCTTTTGTTAAAAAACGGCTTCGCTGATACGATAGACAGCTTTAAGCGCAGTGTGGAGATAAGTTTTTGACTAGTGAGAAGCTTGAGCTTGAAAATATAAAGGAACCTTCGTAATCTTTTTATGCTCTTTAAGAGCTCTTTGGTAGGCCTTTTTGACGTTTGTATCAATACTGTTATTGATTTCTAGTTCTCTTAAACCCACAGTCCGTGGAGCTAATTGTTTAGGCCCCTGAACCTACTAACTCCACAACCGGATTTTATGATGGGATTGTACCTTCCCATAAAGGGAGTAAATAAAAATCCCATACAAAACAGGAAAAGAAAAGCAGTATGGACATAGAAATTAATTGTGTCGAAGTGTGGCAATTTTGTGGTAAATATTGTGTTGGTACCACAACTGCTTAACATGCCATAAAGACCACTGCCGCCGCAGAGATTTTTTGTAACCTGGGTAATAAGCCTTTTAAGACTAGTCAAGGGGTGACCGGGAAGTATTTTTTTTATAAAAAGAAAGTACAAAAATAATTAGAAGGTTCAAGAAAGCAATTCTAAGCAGAAAAAGTAATCTTCTGCTCTGTATTACTTTTGGTGGCAGTTTGAATACGGCGAAATAGATTTGGCGATATTTCACACAAAACGAAAACAAAAGTGACATTTCTTCTTGTATATATATTTTTTAGATAGATTTGTATTCCTTAAAACATAGGGCCGTCAGAGAGTGGTTGAAAGAGGATTTGCAACCGGAGGATTGCGACTTTAAAACTCGATCCAAAAAAGATCTAATCTCCAAACATAAACACCAACGTGAGGACATTAGGGATTTAGACGACAGATATTTTACCTTCACCAGCCCTCATACATACAACGGTCTTTTGATGGATTGAGTTTCGAGCTTTCATCCCTCCAGTTGCTAATCCGTCACTCTTCCAACTAAACTACCACGGCTCCCTTTTCCGTCTGGAAGATTGGAAAATTTAGTAATTTTCCAGACTTCCGAAAAGTCCGGAAAATTTAATCAAACGTATTACAGGAATCAAACGTATACAGGAATTAATTTTAAAAATTTATGTCATGTTAGACAAAATAACACGCGAAAAGGAATATCTATCTTTACTCACACGTTTAATTTTTCCAGTGGAGAATGTAGGAGTTACTATACTTCGAATCCTTTTCCAGTCTTCTCCCTGTATGACTGATAGCATTTTGTCCAGGATATCGTCGCCAGAATTGAATTCCTTAAAATTGAAACAGAAAAATTACAAATTATAATACAGTGGTAACAGATAATACGAATAAATATTTTCCATCTGTGTTATGACAAAATTAGAACGATTTGAATCCTTAGATAGTTAATTAAAGTCGCACTGGAGCAACATAATGGGCTGTGGGCGGTGTTCCGGGATCCATCCCCAAGTAAAGGACCCGAGTACAATACCACATCATTTTGAACCATGGTCAATCAAGGGAAAAATTAATTTTTCTCATTAGTTTGTACAGATAAGTACTACTGTGGAAGGTACCATTTGACATCACACGTGCACCTGTTTGTTTGACCCCAAGCGGGTAACTGACCCCCTCTGCATGACTTCTTCTGCATTCTTGAAGGGACTGCGGTGTGTGGCCTCCAATGTCCTCACGTTGGCGTATTGTGTAAGTTCGAAGAGTGGGGTGCCGGCTCAGGTGTTGACCTCATCATCTGGCCGTGGTTCAAAATTACATGGTGTTGCTCTCGTATCTTTATATTGGGGATTGATCACGGTACATCCCCAATAGTGTTTGCTCCAGTGCGACATAATTACACTCATAACAAAAAAAATCGTCGCACTAAGAAATAGCTGTACGATTGCAATAACAAATGGGTGGATGTGAAAAACGAATAACAAACGATTAAAAATTCAGAACAATTGAATGATTTATTTCAGAGTTCGACTGTTGCAAAGGGAGGATGTCAATAAGGCGTTGGTCCACCAATGGCCTGGATGCTAGCTGTCACTGGAATAGACTGAAAAAGTTCCCGGATGGTGTCCTGCAATATTTCTTGCCACAATGTCTCCAAACGTAGGGCTAAATTATCAACATTCCGGGATGTTTGCAATCGTCTTCTCATAACGTCCTTAATGTGCTCTATGGGAGAGAGATCGGGAGACCTAGCTGGCCAAGGAAGTGTTGGGAGAGCTCGAAGACAATTCATAGCAACACGACGTGTGCGGCCAGGCATTATCTTGTTGAAAAGTCCGGGGTGTCGCAAAAGGAACGGTAACGCAACCGGTTGTAGAATGTCGTCTATGTTTCTCTGTGCTGTAAGTGTGCCAGGAATGACTATCAAAGGAGATGGTACCCGAGATCCTAACGTCCTGTTGCGGGCCTGTGTGGCGTGCGTTAGTAAAAGCAGGATCCCCACGCTGCCCTGGACGTCATATACTCGTCTGCGGTTGTCGTCAGCACACTAAAGACTATACGTCCCGTCAGCGCCGTTCCAAGTTTATAGAGCCAGGCACCACTGCATCTCTGCAACTTCTTGGTGCGTCGATTTTTTTTGTTATAGAGTATAGTTACTAATTACACATACTTCAATGCTTTTAAAGTTAGAACAAAACACGCTTAATTTATCAACCTGAAATACAATATTTGTAGACACCTTTAACTGATTTAGTATTTGTATTCAATCGTTTCTCTCTTTCCATCTACTCGTCATCTAACCGTAGTTCAAAATTACGTGGTGTTGTCCTCGGATCTTTTCCTTATGGAATTGATTCAGGACTGTCGTCTCAATAGCCCGTTGTATTGCTCTAGTACGACGTTAATTAAAATTACCTTTCCTTACCTTCTATCCACATGTAGTCAGTGACATTCTTCGGGACTGATTCAAGATTATCACCACTACCCCGTTGTATCGCTCCATTGCAAAGTAAATTCAACTAACAACTAGTGAGGGGCTTCGTAGTCCAGTTGGAAGAGTAATGGATCAGCAACCGGAAAGTTGCGAGTTCAAAATTCGGTTGGGTGCAGATCTCGTCACCTGACCTGGTCAAAAATGGCACCGGGTTGTTTGATTCCGGACCATCGCCACTAGGTCGATGTGTTGCTCCAGTGAGACAATATTTATCTACGTACACATACCTTGTATCCCTATGCAGTCAGGGTAAGGTAAACTAAGGTACGGTAATTTTTATTAATGCCGTTCTAGAGCAATGCAACGAGCTATTGACGACGACAGTCCGAAGACAACAACACATCCTTTTTTGAACCACGGTCAGATGACGAGGCAACATCTTAGATGGCACCCCACTCTCCAAATTTCCACACCAACCCAACGTGACAACTTCCGCCACGACAGATTTAAGGTGCACCAACCGCCTCTACACCCTAAGCTTACACACAACCATGCACTGACCCAGATACGAACAAGAAACCTTCCTATCTAGAGGCTTACACTTTAACCACCAGACCGGTGGGTCGCTCCATGTAGTCAGGGAATATCTTCGGGATCGATCAGACCTTCGCCAATATCACTTGCATTGCTCCAATTCAACTACCGACTAATCAATGAATGAATTGATCAAACTATTTGAACTGAATACTCACCCGTCTATCATGGAAGTATGCAAAATCTCTCACAAGAATTTCCCTCAAGAGTGCTGGTTCTGCGACGGACAGCGCTGGGTTACTTGCTTCAAAATGCCTGAAAATATGTATTGTTAGTGTATACTGTACCGGGTGAAATGGCGTTATGACATAAATGGTAGCGTAAAGAACAAGATCTTTGAGCCGCGGTAGCTCAGTCAGTAGAGCGTCGGGCTCGCATTAGAAGTGTTATGGGTTCTGTCCTCGGCGGAGCCTGCAATTCTGATGATTGCGAGATCGGCGCTTCGACCTGGCTAAAGACCGTCGTGTTCACTAATGGTGACTGGGGCACGTTAAATAGGTCGTGGTCACAAAGTCCCCCATGTTCCCATACCAAATCAATACCTTTGGGGGTACCTGATCAGGGGGATCATCGGCCTCTGATTGAGATCTAAATTACGATATGTGTGAGTGAATGGGTGTATGAAAGGGACCTTCCTGTAAAACGGATGTGTCATGTCAGTCGGACTTCCTCCCAATGGGGCTCAATAACATGGAAGGCGCACCCCCCTCGCCTCTTGCCGTCTTCGACGGGCCTGGCTCTCCTCTGGTCTGCCAGTGTAGGCATAAGAAAAAAAACAGCAACAAGATCTTTGGGTTTCACCGCTACAACATTCATTCTAACGTCCTACAGCTTTACAGATAAGTACAGTAAAATTAGAGATATTTTGGGACAAGATGGGTTCGGCAGAGGTTAGCGAATGTGTCCTAGCTCTCTCAGGTCTCCATGGTTTCTGGCATATTACAGCCATCCTGTCAGCTGAAAAACCACTTGTCGATGGAATTTTGAGTGTTCTCTAGGGCTTGAGATTTAGAAGATCGTAATAGTGTTACGTCAGATGAAGATGGTTTATGTCAAGGGCCCATAATTTTTTGACCGATGTAATGTCAAATGAAGAGTGCTGTAATAATACTTCAGAGTTAGTTGTGGACAGTTGATCACTTGAAAGGAGTTTTATCATCTCCAATTAAGGAATTCTTGAATATGTCTGCTTTATGTCGGCTTGATCAGAGAAGCCGCGTTTGGAGTGTTACAATACGCATTTACTATGCATAGAAAAAAACATTTAGCCAGGATAGAAACCAGACGGGTGTAAACTTCGAAGCAGAATCCCAAAGGAAAAAAAAGAACTTTCATGTACCCAACACTTGTGTTACAAAATTTATCCAATTCTAGTAGCTTAGTTGTATTTACGAGGGAAAGTCAAAGATTATTAATTTTTTTTACTGATTTCAGTATTATTAAGGACCTGACTAGAATGCTGCCACGGGCAACGTGGTGTGGGTGCTGCTAGTTTTTAATATTTCAAAGAATGAATATTTAACCTTTGGATTAAAGCAAATATACGTTTGAATTCTGAATTCGTTAAAACGCTCTGAAAATGAACGCGCGTATGTCTTTGAGAAAGCATATCGCATCCCGGCAAGAAAAGTGACACAGTCCAAAATTGCAGCATTTGAGAAAAAAAAAAAAATCAACTAAAAGAATACTATAAAACTTATATTGAAATAGTAAAAGCTTCTTTTGATTTTCAGGTAAGTATTTATGTCCCCTTAAATTCTATTATATTCTATAGAATAACAATATAAGACGCTGGGGCATTTCATACATATTTTTCAATGATATAACTTCAAAATTTTTATTTTTTGACTTTTGTCACTTTTCTTTCCCGGGGTGCGATATGTAGTTATACTTATCGAACATCCTGAAAATTGAAAGTTATATAACAGTCTAAATATGTTACATGTACATTACTCACCCGTATACGCGCCCCAGTTCCTTATACCTTTTGTTCTCAACATCATGGAGATGCTGCAATGAAAATAAAATTGTCCCACAATCAAATTATATGATGTCTTGAAACTTAAAACAAAGCATCTGTTGCTTTGGGTATGTATTTCAATCGTACTCTAAACAGATCCCAGATTTTGTTGACATCTTATATGTATAAAAAAAAAAAGGATGCGGTCGTGTATATGCGTGTGCGTATATTCTCTATACAAATCTACACTGTTGGACCAATGCATACCACATTTGGATCACTTATACTTTAGAACACTGCGGAAAACATATGCTATTACTTTCCTGTCTTCAGACTAATCTGTAGCACTTAGGACCATAAACATTGGTACACAGGAAGTCTAAAAGTTATTCCCGAAGCCCCAATTTTAAAATCTGAAGTTTGTGTTCCTTCAATAAATAGACATGAACAAGGAAGACGTTCTACAGGGTTTGTGTATTTGAGTTAACACAGGGAAATGTCGCGATCCTATTTTAGCTGTCGCGGTCATATTTTAAACCTGAGCAACGCCGTGTAATTCAGCTAGTATTGAATAAAATTTCAATTTTTCTCAGATATTGTAACGTCCTGAACAAAGCACTTTATAGGGGGCGCTCTCTCCCGGTCTGGCTGTTCAGATGATGTCAGAGATGACGTTTATAGGAGTCTGGCTAGCGAGCGAACTTCTTGAGATGACGTCAGAGTGTGGTGTAATCGGAGACGTGTGAGGTTGCGTTAACTTTTGGCTTCTCTATTTTATCGGTGAGGGATCTCGTCTGTGAAGTTTTAAAATGTAGCTTGTAGATAGCAGGTAAAAAGATTGCAAATATTTGTTATGCTAATATAGAAATTTAAAAATAGAAAGTGGTTTTTGTATCATCAATTTAGGTACAATATATTATGACCGATAGTAAAACTTCAAAAAATGGCACATGAAGGCAAAGTTGTCAATGACCATTTCGGTGGAGCGAAGCATCTGTCATTACGATAGTAAATAAGTGGATCGAAACGAGTTTAAATCATAGAGGAAATATAAAAACAGATCGCCGAACGAGGTGATAATATACCTAGTAAGCCAACCGAATAACTATATCATAGTGCAGTCACGTGACTGCTAGTCGATATGTTACACACCCTTTTTGAAGCTCCTCTCAACAATACTCAGTCTGCGTATATTTCATGCATACGTCTTAAACTCAGAACACGGTCAGCATGTCGGCTTCTCTCAACAGCAATACTCAGTCGACTTGTATTCCACATCTGTGGTGTAACGACTGGAAAAAGATGGTAGCGTGCGGACCTTTGGTTCCAAAGTTTTTATTAGCGCCATAACCGGTCGTTTTCGTATTCTCACATCTGCGATTCCGATCACCCTCGACTAGAAAAACAAGTTGTCAACACCTAAATTATCTTGGGCCTTCCACGAGAAAAAAGCAGACGGGACACCCAAAAAGAACACGCGTGTGTTACAGTTCTGTGTTAACACGGGCCAGAAAGACATTGTCTTTCTTCGGGTCGGCAAGTAAGCCAACTTCTTGTTCCGACTGTCACGGACTTCCTTTTTTAACGTTTCGAGATCCAAGGAAAGGGCTCACAGCTGAGGAGTTTAACACCCCTTAATGTTGCTGGCGTCATTGAAAAACACCAAAATCAACATTCCAAGAGTGAGACGGTCTCCCCCCGAGGAAACTAAACAGGAGAGACGAGACGAGGCGGCCATTGGTGCTAGGTGGCTAAGGAAGAGCTGTCGTAATACGGTGAAGTTAAACATAGGAGAAAAAAAAACGAACAGCGGAGAAAATCCTGTTCTTTATGAACATTTGATCATTGAATGTTCCATGTACATATTGTGTATATATTCTTCCTATTGTTATCGAGACTTTTGAGGTTATAATAAAAAACTTGTAAAGGTATCCCTGACGGTATGAGTCCGACACCAGTTTATTACTGTAGTGCAAAACAAACGCCACACCATGCTTGACTCTTGCGAATCCAATCTACCAACCCATTTGAACTCAGGAACCAGTATCAAGGGAAAGGCCATAATACCCTGATTGTCCAGGTTTCAAGACACTGGATTCGGAGAGTTGTTTTCGTCCTATCAGTCAATAAGTTTGATTAACCTCAAATTCCAAAATTTTACGCAAAGATTTATTAAAATCAAAGCGTAATCCACAGTTTGGGTCGCCTTATCACCCAATTTGAGTAAAATGTGAGCTCAATGTCAATACATACCTTTCCAATAGCTTCGTACAGCGATCCAAGGATTGGAACAGCGTTCGCTGATGGAACACCTCGCGTTTTCCAATAACTGAAGTTCCGAACAGAAGACCTGAAAACAAGAAATTGCCGTGAGTAATACCTGTATAACTTTCAGCGTTTCGTATTTCATTTAACATCGTACTGGAGCAACAAAACGGGCTATTATGGACGGAGCGGGTTCAATCCTCGAGGGAAACATCGGAGGGCAACACCGTGACATTTCTTTTCATGGGATCAAGTGTGACCACTGCTCGCTAACTTCCGGTGATTGATACTAATTCGTAGTATATTGGATAACAATCATAAACCAAATGGCTTCGCAAACCAAATGGGAATTCGTAGTTTATTGGATAACAGCCACCACGGGCAACGCTCATTGTCAAATGCGGCCAAATTCGAATTGCGAACAGATCCAATCGCTGAGATAAAAAATAAAAAACAATAACGCTCACCAACGCCTGTCCGACGTTAATTAAATACCTACCAAAAACAAACGTGTCGTCAATGTCTAATGTGCACATATTCGTATTGCAAAAACCAAAAAAGTTACAATTAAAAAAGCAGGAAACGGAATCTGTAATATCGATAGCAAAGGTCAAATTCGTATTGGAAAAAATATAAAAGTCACAATTTAAAAATTATTTAATTAAAGAAAATCATATTTCTAAGTTTCGTTCTAATGTGAAATTTTGCGCAGATTTCAAATCCGTTAAAATTTGTACTCTATCTTTAACGATCTAGGAGATAAAAAAAAAGAACTACATAATTCCAGTTAAGACTTTATTTATTTTTTTAGTCTGCTGACAAATCGTTTCACCTCAAAATAAAACGGAAGCAGAAAAAAAAATTTAGAATCGGCCATGTCTTTATGCTGTTGCTATACAAGAAAAAACTAAATTCCATTAAATTCATTTAAAAATGTTCTAGAGTGAATTTTAAAATTCGGCGCGACCCAAAAATTGCACAAAATTTGGACTACCTGTATGCCAAATCTGTACTGTAAGTGCCACAGATTCGTCAGGTCTTTGCGCGCAGAAAACATACAGACAAACACTTCCTTTTATAATAGTAGAGATAAAGATTCAAAGTCTTTTGTTATCACTGTTATCATAAGAAAAGAATGTAGACGATAGCTTGAAGTAAATATAAACCTTGCATTCATTATGATGGCTAACAACAAAGTTTAATCCTCGCTATATTAGGGTAGGTATTCCTAATATCGTCCCAGTGCTTAATATCGCCTACTCGTATTTGCAAGCTACTATGCGCGACATCTATGAGTTTATGTAGTTACCTACCTTGATGGTCTGGGGTTTTGCCACTCGTAGCGCCAGACACGTTTCCTATCACTTATATATCAACAACACTATTGAAGTATTGGAGGCTGTGATCAACGTATTTCTTGTCTCCAGTCCAGATTCAGGGAGTTGCCAAGTAAGTGCTTCCAAATCATCATTTCGTTCATATGATTTGAAAGTACATTCAATACTAAAGGTAGGTATGCTCTACTAGCAATTCGTTTTCAATAGTCGCTCCTCATGTCGCCTGGTGGGTGGTAATAAGAACAGGAGTAGGCGATAATAGGAATCCACTTTTGAAAATTCTCTTGGGAATCTTTTTGAGGTTTTATCTGTTAACTTAAACTGACATGAGTGAAGAAGGTATAGGATCTCTGGAAACCAAAGGAGAATAGTTCCTAGTGATATTAATTTGGTTTCCAGCTTGATTTCCTAACCCAGGAGGCTGAGATACAGAGAAATAGTTAGGGTAGGCGATATTTGGAACACCTGCTCTGTTATCGGGCATTATTTGGGAAATAAACGGTCGCAATTATCTCTCCAAAACCAGGTTTGAAGTATTGCATGTGGTATGAACTCACCAATACAGCAGTAAAATTGATATTCCTCCGAGAATGAGAGGAATTGCCACTGGCCAGAGGACCGCGTCGAGCATGCTTACTATCTCTCTCTTCCTGCCAGGAATGGAGTAGACAAATAAGAGACAACTACTATCTCCTCCAGATGATAGCTCGCGAACTAAGTAACTGCGTATCGGTCAGATAGAACGAATAGGGCACAGGGATCAGATAAAAATTTAAATGAAGTGTTTGAAAAAATTCTGGTTGATTAAAACAATATCTTATTTCACTTTTTGTTTTTTCCCTGACTACATTGCTTATTGATACACGTTGTTCTAACATCGATCCACCGGTCTGCTGGTTAAGATGTTAGCCTCTAGATCGAAAGGTTCCTGGTTTGAATCCGGGTGAACGAAAGGATGTTTGTAAGCGGATGATGTAGAGGCGGCTGGTGCACCTTCAATCTGTCGGGGCCGAAAGTCCTCACGTTATGTCGATGTGGAAGTTTGGAGAGTGGGGTGGCAGCTCGTGTGTTGTTCTTGTCATCTGACCGTGTTTTAAAATGACGTGGTGTTGTCCTCGGATCTTTCCCTCAGGGGATTGATCCCGGCCCGTCGTCAAAAGCCCGTTGTGTTGCTCTAGTACGACGTTCATTAAAATTACCTTACCGTCGTTCTAACCCTCCAGGTGGTTTCGACGAGATATCTCGTCCATCATGAATTGATCAACTTTGTTCATGACGAGAAATCTCGTCATCAATATATTGCTGTTTCTTTTTGACGAGAGTAAGTTTTCTTTTAATGACGAGCTATCTCGTTTATCAAGATACAGCTATTTTCTGACGAGAGTCAGTTTACTTTTATGGCGAGATATCTCGTCCATCCAGAACAGGGCAGTTTTTCGAACTGACGAGATACTTCGTCGAGACAACTACCTGTTGGGTTGACGCCTATTAACTGATGACTTCTTCAAACAAGCGAAGGGGCAATCTACACAAATATACATCCGAGATTAATCCCGAAAGAAAGATTCGAGGTCACTTTGTTATTTTGAATTATGGACAGATGACGAGGTCAATGCGTGAGCTGGCACCCCACTCTCCAAACTTCTACATCTCGCCAACGTATGGACATTTGAGGCTGATTTAACGTGCTCCAGAGACCCTTACACGACGGTCTTTCGTTGTATCGTGTTTCGAACTCGCAGCCCTCTTTTGATAAACCGCTTCTCTTTCAGCTGTGCTACCATGGCAGCAGGGAATGTGTGGGAACCAGTGCCCTGTCATCGTACAGTAAACTTAAAAAAAGCCTGACATGTGCGTCAGTTGCGGAATGATGGTGTTATCAAACGCTATTGTTTGGTTTAGGCTGGGTATAATTTCCCAAAAGAGATGACTAACTCTTGTCGACATTGAAAGATGTTTTGGGGTAATTTGGATTAAAGGGGAAAACGCGGCATTGTGGAGCAAGAGATGTTACAAGATCAATGAAAATTTATCGCCTCCTAGGTTTAAAACACACACAGTTAATATGCACTTTGCTATCACTCACTACAGTGATACAGACTTTTTTTTTAACTTAAAAGATTAACATACAGCAAAAGTTAGTTGACATTAAGATTTAAGGATGTTGCTGACGAGAATTGCTATCTTTCTAAAGCCGCGTTTACACTGGAGTTGCAAATATTTTTTCTCTCCCTTTTTTGTGACGAAGACGATTTACGAAATGAAGCGTGGCTTTTGTTTTCATTGAGTGTACTTTGAGTGCAGCATTGCGAACTACAAAGGACCGCCACTGAACTTTTCACTGGTGTGTAGATGTGAGGTCTTTTGAAGGAAATAATCGAGTGAAAAAAGTGCTATTACAAGCACAGCTGAAATTGCAGGACCCAAGGACGGGCTAATATGCCTGTCTAAAAGGAAGCTCCGTTCAACTAAATAATCCTGCAGGATTTCAATCGAATCACCCTCGGAGCAACTATTATGTGGAGTTGCTTTCATCCAACGGAAAGACTAAATTCCCACAACTTTCGAAATAATCCACAAATAATTATTTCAACTTGTAGGAAAGCTATTGCTCCATGATCTTTATTTGGAACGATTCTATCGTTATTTGCTTGCCAATAACATCTTTAGAACTATTCAATTGACCGATTCTGTAGTATAAAATACTCTGGAAAGATAATATGGCTCTTTCCTTAGAATAAAACAGTTTAGAAAGTTTCTATTGTTCATTTTCTTATAATAAAGTCAGTTGAAAAGATTTTACAGGCCATATCTTTAGAATAGAATCTTTGAACGATTGTATTGTGCATTTTCATAGAATAGAGTTCTTTGGCCAAGACAGCTAAAATTGTTTAGATGTCATGCTGGGACATTGCAGGTTAAAAGTTGGACTTTCGGCCACGACAGATTTAAGGTGCACCAGCTGCCTCTACACCATACGCTCACAAACATCCGTGCACTGACCCGGATTAGAATCGGGAACTTTCGATCTAGAGGTTAACACCTTAACCACCTGACCGGTTGGACAGCTCGATACGGATTTGAAACCGGACCGTTTCCAATAGTCCGTTGTATTGCCTCCAGTGCAACGCGTTATTGTTAAAATATCTACCAAACTACCAAAAATGACGCTAAGCATGCTATCATCAGTAGCCCAAGCGCCCAATACAAAATTTCAGCCCCCAACATCGTAAAAAGTAGCTAAAAGTGCGCAGTGGCGCCCAATCGGGCAGCACTGATTCTATAAAGAAAGACCCTAGCATCGAGATCTACAAACAAGGACCATCGAAAGAACAAAAGTTGACCTTCGAACGCATTTTCCCGACCCGCTTGTCTGGCTGATGACGTATTGGAACTAAACATTGCCTCGTGTTTTTTCAGGACTTGCGTCACTACCGTGCCGGTTCTCTGCACGCGATCGAGAACTGGTTGGTCAGTGTGTTTCTATTTCAGACGTCCCGCCCACGCCTCTCCTAAAAACGAAAGGTCACGTTCTGTAAAAACATCCGGCGACGCACGAAACGGTCTCGCTTCACGGGTGCCGTTTGCAACGGCGTAATATAATCAAAATAATTGTTTTCTTCCTTGGGTGCGCGGTGGAACGTCTGACATTTGTGAAAGGGTTGATGTTTGGTTTTGAATAGTCCAGATCAGTGGTGCGCAAACCGTGGGTCGCGACACCCATTAGTAAAATTTTTATGGGTTGCAAAATTCAAAGAAATTTATTTGAAAAAAAAAATATAAGACTTCAACAAGTATCAGGTTCTAGTAAAATAGTGAAATGAGATAATATCTCTTTATAAAAGGAAGTGTTTGTTTGTTTGGGGCCGCAAAATCCTGACGATTCTATGGCACTTATAGCAATGCGATTTGGCACACAGGTAGTCCAAATTATTTGCAATATTTGGGTAGCGGCGAATTTTAAAATTCAATCTAGAAGATTTTTATATGAATTTAATAGTTTTATTCTCCATCGCTTTTTTAAACGCGGATAACTTTTTCTACCCGTGTGACCTTGCAGTCAGGGTTTGGAAACATGAAAAGTTTTTTTCAATCGCAAAACGGGGAGAATTTTTTTTTTTTCATTTCCGCTTTAATTTTACGCGGACGCATAAATTTCCAGCCAGACGGTAAATCCTTTAGTCAGTTCTTTTTTCTATCTCATGGACCGTTAAAGATAGAGTAAAAATTTCAACGGATTTGAAGTCTCCGGAAAATTTCAGTTTAGCTTGTTACCTAAAAATATGATTTTCTTTAAACAAATAATTTTTTAATGGAAGATATCTTCAACGGATTTGAAATCTGCGGAAAATTTTACACCAGATTAATATCTTACACCACGGGCACGGGCAACGCCGGGAAAGTCACGCAGTGGTTTATTATTTATTTATATAAAACAAGAACAATATTTCTTTACGAAAACAATTGTCTGTATTAGTATATGATACCCATACTTCGGCAACCGGCAGGCGAACAAACATAGTGATAAAAGAGGATTGTCAAATTGAGATGCCATTTACCTGCTCTCTTATAGGATTCATATGCAACTTGAGTCGGTCTGACGTTTGGCAGTGGCTGTGTTTACTACGGGTTTTTCAATTTATCAGAATCACATTGAATTCTTATGATGTATAGTTTTTTTGCGTGTTTTTCTTTAAAAAAATATTTATATATATATATATATATATATATATACCCATATGCACAAAAAAAAAATTGTAAAATTATGTGTTTTATTCAATACTATGCTGATACATTGTATCCGTATACATTGTACATTCAATACAATTACTCTACTAATACAGAAACATAATCCCCAAGATAATTCAACTTTAACTACGTTGACTATTAAAAAAAACGTCTACTGTCTATTCAGAGGCCGCGACAAAATAGTATACAAATTGGGGGTCCGAAAATAAAAATAGTTTGCGCACCACTGGTCTGGACCAGTAATCCTTAACCATTTTAGAGATCGGCACCCCCTTTAAAAATGTTTTTCTATTTCTTTAATTAGGAAATTACATATTTAGCAAGACAGTTCATTTGTTGAAAAATAACACATACCTTTATAAATGCACACAAAACACTATCTCGTTTTTTAACGGCTGCGTTGTTTGTTCATAATACTTTTGAAACGAGGCTCCTTTGTTGAAAGAGCCACGCGCGTAAGTCATTTAAGCGAGTAACGAAAATTTTGACCCTGATGATAATTTCCATTAAAAATAAAACTTTGCATTTTATCTGCAGAAAAAATAATTAATACAACCCAAAAGGTGGTGCTTATTTATTCAAAAGAGAAATTCTTATAACTGCATAGGGTTGCCAGAAGATAAATATCAGAAAAGAGAACATTTGGTAAAATTATTTAAAAAAAAACAGGACACACAAATTACAAATTTTAGTGTTTTCATGTTAGGTATAAAAAAAAAGCATAATCTTTGAAATTATAAATGAAAACGGTGACCATTTATTTAGGTCTTTTTTCAAAGCGTTGTAAAAAATAAGAATCCAATTTTCAAACAACAAACATACACTGCTGGCAACACCATGAAGGAAGCATCCAAACCGCATGAAATTTGCACCATGCGTATAACGCAATAGGATATGACACACATCATGGGCAACTGTAGCGCCATCTACAAGCGCTTTATAAAGGGAGAATTGTGCGCAGTTCTGAAGTAGTACTGGAATTGTTCTTTCGTGTAGTTGTTTTGCGTGAGCAGTTTCAATATGCTACAAGAATACGACCTTCAGTCGAGCACCGAAGAATTGTTGCCTATAGAGATTGAGGATTAACCTTTCAAGAAATCGGTGGTCGTGTCGTTCGTAACCAAGCAACATAGATGCGGATCTGTAATCGATGGATGCAGGAGGGAACGATTGACCGATGAGAACGCTATCGCCTTGTCGCACCACTACACGTGATGACAGGCATATTGTGCGCATGGCAGTGGTGGATCCATCTGCCACATCAGGAACCATATCACAAAAAAATACGGTCCATTGCACAACAATCGGTTTCAGCACGTACCATTCGACGTCGTTTGCAGCACAGTGTCCGCAAGGAGTCCATTGCTGCGATTACCTTTCTCTCAAAACCACAGGCGTTTGTGTCTGCAATGATGTGATGGACGGCGGACATGGACAACCGAATGACATGACATTGTTTTTATAGACGAATCACGCTTCTGCCTGCAACACCACGATGGTCAGATTAGAGACTGGAGACACTGTGGAGAGAGGTTGCATTATGCATAGCCATACTGGTCCTTCACCCGGTGCTATGGTTTATGGTTTGGGGTGGTATTGGATTCACCCCCTAGAACGATTGCCGATACACTGACCGGCCAGCGCTATATCTCTGAGGGTTTGGAGCCTGTTGTCCTCTCTTACCTCCAGGAATTGCCTGAGGCCACATTACAACAGGAAAATGAGCGACCACACGTGGTACTCAATGCTCAAGACTTTTTCTTCGCCCACCAGATTGCATTGCTACATTGGCCTGCCTGTTCTCCCGATCTATCACCTATCGTACACGTCTGGTCGATGATTGGTGAACGACTGGCCCGGGATGCCATAACCCAACAACACATCCAAAGCCTTCTACCTTAATATAGGGTAAATTGTAACTAACGTCGTACTAGAGCAACACAACGGGCTATTGACGACGGCCCGGGGGTCAATCTCATAAGGAAAAGATCAGAGGATAACAACACGTTATTTTAAACCACGGTCAGATGACGAGGCAACACCTGAGCTGGCACCCCACTTTCCAAACTTCCACACCAACGCAACGTGAGGACTTTCGACTACGATAGATTTAAGGTGCACCAGCCGCCTCTACATCATTCGCTTACAAATATCCATGCGCTGATCCGGATTCGTACTCGGAACCTTCCGATCTAGAGGGTAATACCGTAACCCTCAGACTGGTTGGTCGGCCCTTATATTGAGGTGAAAAATTAAAAACTAGGAATGGTTGGTGTGTAAGTAGCACGTCGCACAGAAGCGACATAGTGGGCTATTGGCAAAGATTCGGGATCAAACCCGAGGGGAAAGTTACTCTTCCAAACGGCCTACCCAGAATCTCATGATCAATAAGGATCAGAATAATCTCAAACAGGACTACGTTTTCCCAGTCTAATTAAGTAATTTGAACCGTATCTGAAAAAGTTGTAATTTTTCAAATGGATCTTTGGAATGAAAAGTTTTTGAATGAAATTGAATTTGAATGAAATTGAATTTGAGGTTTTATGGCGCAAAAGTCAAAAAAAGTTTCGCTACCGCTATTCTAGGTACATGAAATCTAGAGGCGTCAACTTGCAGAAATCATGGGGTGTGGTAATGGTAATTAATGATCATCGCAATGAAGCGACACAATGGTGTTTTTGGCTACAGTCCAGAATCAATCCCGAATGGAAAGTTCATAGGACAACATCACGTCATTTTAACCACTGTCAGATGATGAGGTCAACACCTGAGCTGTCACCTTAATCTTCAAACTTCCATACCACTCCATTGAGGACACAGCAGATTTAACGTGTCCCCGCTTACACGACGGTCTTTGGTTGGACGGTTTTGAACTCGGAACCCTCCGATTGCTAATGCAACAACCACGAAGAGGGTGGAACTATAGATTTTCCTTTTTTCACTCAGCCCTATTTTCAAGGATATTGACTTCGACTCATTTTTTCCCAATGTACACATTTATTCCAAAGTAAAAAATATTTATATTTTATCAGAATACAGTTATTCTCTTGAAAGTACAAATTTTAAAACATTCAAATGATTTTTTATTAATGCTTTAGTTGCCTTAATTACTGAATGACATTTCTATCGTCGGCTTAAAGCAGAAACTCCTTAACCGAAAAAGAGAATATTTCACTGTACACATGTTTAAAAACTGACTATTAGCTTTCAGGCAGAAAGATACATACTAAGCATTTAGCACAGCATTTTTCAATTCTTCAAAAAATATAAGTTCTAACGAATTTATGCTACAAGTCGGCGATATATTTATCTTTTATGATAATCTTATACTTTTAGCTGCATAAAGTGGCTTTCAAGATTTCGCTGCATTCTTATCTCAATGGGTTTTACAGCTACATTGCTGGCCATCGAAAATGCAACACCATGAAGGGCAAGATATATCAAAGTCGTATTTCTTCCAGGTCGGGGGAAAAGGGGTTGTCAAAATGGTCACTTCTCAGAATCCTAAGTTTCCTTTGAACCTATGAAAAATTAGACTTAGCCTCTTTTGCACTGTCGCGAAAGATTTGTTTTACGAATAACAAAGCGGGAAGTATTGCAATTACAATTCTGGTCAACATGTGGAGTAATGAAGTTTATCGTATTTTTTGTTGCTTCATGACTTGGATGACAAGACTTCTGCTTCATGACTTGGCATTGAAAGAAAGAGGCTTTGGTAGGTAGGTATTTAATTAAATCCGTACTGGAGCAACGGAACTGGCTATGGGCGATGAACCGGGATGTATATAACCTACCTTTACTCGAGTAGAAGCTATGGGAAAATTTAAAGCCCGCTGATTCGTTGGTTTCTCACTGTGATCTATGACGTCACTCACTCATAGTGCCCATGTGTGAGAAATAGTATCAATATTTATGTGCAATGCCAAGTCTCGTAGGGCTCACACATTGAAAAATTAAAAAAAAAAAGGAGAGAAAACACATTTGAAAAAATCTCGACAACTTTATTGAATACAATGATTTTAGTGATTTCGAACGTTGTTGATATACCTTACAAAACAATGTTTATAATGACAATTCCAATGTAACTGTCACTAGAAATGCATGCATTTGTCGTAAACCAAAATATTTAAATGCCTATGAACTGTGAAATGTAATTATAATTCTGTACCTCAGGGTTAAACTATCGTAACTGACATTCGGAAAATTTTATACTACACAGATGAACAATTTTTTAAAGGGCTTTTTCTTTACATTAAGTAAAATGTTTTAATGTCAAATAAATGGTTGCTCACTTATAATAGTTTAAATGCCATTTAAGATGAAAACCCTCCAATCGAAAAGTTTGCACATTCGATACTTTTACTCTGAGGTACAGAGTTGTAAATACCTACCTGTTTTCGAATTAAAAGAATGTTCATTGTAATCTTGAAATGTGCTTTGTCTATTGTATAACGTGTTCGGAACAGTTAATTGAGAATCATTAATAAAATCTCTACTGATCAATCAGGATTTGACGGATTGAGCACGAGACTCGCCAATGCAAGTAAATAAGGTAAATCCGGGACAGATGCCCCACTTAAGTAAAAGACGTTATAAAATAAACTGGGTATTGACAATAAAAACGAAAATTTGTGGCAATAAATAATAGTTATTGTTCATCAATACTGAATAATTGTTTTGTACTCTATTGTAAATTTTCTATAGAAAAAAAAATAAAATTGGTGACAACACTAAATTTGGCCACCTCTCACAAAGTTCCGAGTGAGATGCCTCACTTACATGGGAAAGATGCCCTACCTGTAAAAGTCAGTTATTTTTAAAACATAAAAGATTTTAACTGTATATAACAAATTAAAAGCAATGGATTTTCAGAAAATACTACCTTAGCATTAATTTATTATTGAAAAATTATGACAACCACAGACAAGATGTAAAAAGTTTTTAATAAAACACATTTAAATTAAAACAAACAAAATATATATTAAAACTATTAAAAAAAATTCAGCTTACTAGAAAAAATTGCAAAATTCTTAGTTTAAAAAAGTATTAAAACATTATTACGCTATTAAAGTATAAGGTATACACCTTTGCTTCCGCCGTTTTTTCCCCGAAATTAGAGGCTTTATTGTAAAAAACTGGTTATACATTCATGATTCAAAGTATTGTCCATCGGTGGCAACTACTTTCTCCCATCTTTTGGGTAGAGTACGAATCCCGCGTAAAAAAAAAAAAAAAAAACTGGTCATCTTTTGAAGCGATCCATTTTTTTATTTCTTCATAAGATCGGAAGTGCTGGTCAGCCAGACCGTGTGCCATTGATCAAAACAAGTGATAGTCAGGGGGAGCAATGTCTGGAGAATACGGCGGATGGGGTAGGACTTTCCATTTCAACGTCTCCAAGTATGTCTTGGCCACTTTCGCAACATGGGGGTCGAGCATTGTGATGCTGCAAAATCACTTTATCAAGTCTTTCGTTGTATTGCGGCCGTTTGTCTTTCAATGCTCGGCTCAAACGCATTAATTGCGTTCGATAACGATCGCCTGTGATTGTTTCAGTCGGTTTTAACAGCTCATAATACACTACGCCGAGCTGGTCCCACCAAATGCAGAGCAAGACCTTGGAGCCGTGAATACCATCTTACACGGGTGTAAGAAATTAAGAGAATTTCCAGACTTGGTCGATTATCTCTAGAACTACTGTACCGATTTTAATGAAATTTGATATGTACATACATTGAAACAATACAAAACAAATAACCATTCAATAATTGTAATACACACGCATGATCGTGCTTAACACTCGTTGGAGTCTGAAGGTATAAAACAGCGGTTGCAGAATAAACAAAAAAAAATGGGTTAATAGGGGGTATGGTCCTCTCTTACAGATATACAGGTCTCGCAGCGTGATTTCATACTTGAAATAAGGCAGTTTATCATTTCCTGTGGCAATTGGTCCAATTGTCCAGTGGCAATTGGTCCTTGTGGCAATTGTATATGTCGCGGTCATATTGGAAATCCGAGAAACGCCGGGTTATTCGGCTTGTTTTTATATTAAGGAGCTGCTGAGGCTTACGTTTAAGTAAATGATTCCCAAGTGCAAAGAGATTAATGCTGTCCGCTTTACCTGATTCAAACTTATAGCACTTATTAAGTTTGCATGTACCTAATTTTACTGAAACGGATAAAACGAACCATTTTCCATTTCTATCCCGACAGTGGTAGCTCCATTTGACATTACATCGGTCATAAAGTTATGAGCACTTGACATTAGCCCTCTTCATCAGACGTTACACTGACATTACGATCTCCTAAAACTCAAGCCCCACGAGAGCACTCAAAATTCCACCGACAGGTGGATTTCAGCTGAAAGACGGATGGATGGATGTAATAAGTTAGAGACCTTTGAGACCTGAGAGAGCGAGGACATGATCAATAACCTCTGCCGAACCCTTCTTTTCACAAAATATATGTAATTTTGCTGGAAATATCTGTAAAGCAGTAGGATGTTTGAACAAATGCTGTTGTGGTGAAATTCAAAGATCTTGTTCTTTACGTTACCAATTCTGTCATCCCACCGTCTCATCCGGTACAGCACACATGAGTTCCGTCGAAAGTTTCTAAGTTTGCACTGATAGCGTTTATGTAGAGTGAGGGGAAAGAATATGCAAAACACAGAGTCGCACTGTATCAACAATGCGTTTCCACAGTTAATGTCTTTTTTTCCGATCAAAGTCCACGGCTTATCGTTCTTGTCGTTTCATTCCCTCATCAGTAGGGGTGTGATACCGCGTATCATATCTCAAATAAATCTGTTTCAGAGAGTATGATAAAAGTATTATCACGCAATGTTTTGCTCCTGATCCATTGTGAAGTAATTGTGGCTCAATGGGTTTGCTTGAGGTGCTAGAAAACCTGGGAGTTGCAGTTAGGTTCAAATCCTCCCTGTGGAGAGACACGCGTTTGAGTTTAGCCTACATGCAACGAAACGGTCAGTCCGTCCTGTGAAGAGATGCCGTTGTGGTTAGCTTGCAGATGGGAAAACGATGAGTCGAGTTGGGTGTAGAGTGAAGCATTTGTGATAAGCTTAAAGGGACGATCAAACGGTTAGAAAGGAGTTTTCGAAGTTAAAGTACAGGTGACGAAACGGTTAATCATGTTCCGCATAAGGAGGCAAATTTGAGATAAGTCTACTGGTGACAAAAAAGGTTAGTGTAATCCCGTGTAGAGAGGCACATTTGAGGTTTGCTTAGAGTCGATTAAACGGTTAGTTTGGTCATGTGAGAAACGAGTATTCGAAGTTAACGTACAAGTGGCAAAATGCTTAGTCCGGTCCGCTGTGAAGAGGTTAGTTACACTGACATTTCTATATTTGTAAAGTTAAATTATTATTAAATTTGTCTAGTTAATTTGAGGTTAGACTAAAGGTGGCAAAAAAGGTTAGTTAAATCCTGCGTAGAGGCATATTTGAGGTTAGCCTACAGGTGAACAAACGATTAGTCGGGTCCTGTGTAGAGAGGCAGTTTCGAGGTTAGTTCGAGGCTACACTACAAAATTGATTAGTCTGAAAAGGAACCCTTTTTAAACGATCATATTAATATTTTTCTAATTTGCGATCTACACTTCAAATTCTTTAATTATTTTTTAAATATGCATCAAAAATCATAGATGATCTCCATAATTAAAATTTACATATTAACATCTCAATGAGGAACAGCCCACCAACCAGTCTGGTTGGTTAAGGTGTTAGCCTCTTGATCGGAAGATTCCTGGTTCGAATCTGGGTCAGTGCATGGATGTTTGCAAGCGTAGGGTGTTGAGGCGATTGGTGCACCTTAAATCTGTCCTCACGTTGGGTTGGTGTGAAAGTATGGAGAGTGGTTTGCCAACTGAGGTGCTGCCTCGTCTTCTAACCGTGGTTCAAAATGACGTGGTTTTGTCCTCGAATCTCTCTCTTAGGGGATTGATCCCGGATCGTCGTCAATCGTTGTGTTTTTCTAGTACGACGTTAATTAATTATTAACAATTACTCAATGAGGAATAATAAATTCTAGAAATGAAAAATGAAGCTTTATTTATTCAAAACATAACAGAAACATTAGGGAAGAAGAGAAACAAAATTGAAATATATACATCGATTATTTGCACATACAATATATATCTTTGGTTAACATTTTGTGACCATTATCGTTATAGCAGTACATGAGTGCGTTATAAGCATCATTAAGTGAAAGGATTCTCCCTCTGGTATATTAAAATAATTAACAATAATAACTGTTTGGATACATGGCTGTAGCTGTCACTATATCATTTTATAGATTCATTTATCACAAGGCGGTCATGTTATACAAATTTCAAGTACTGGCGATTCATTTGACTAGAGGGGAATCTTTCCTGACCTCCACTTCGAAAATGGCATCAGCCGGTTGCAGAAGACCTTGGCCAAGGAAGTACTCCATAGGCACCTGCAAGAAACAAACGTTGAAAAAGGATGGTAATCGGTAATTCTATCAACGTCGTACTAGAGCAACACAACGGGGTATTGACGACGGTCCGGAAAGAATCCCCTAGGGCAGGAACGGAAAACCTTTTTGAGAAGTTGGACAAATTTTGTTCACTATTTTTTTAGTACATATTTTTTAAATCATATTTTTAGGTAACAATCTAAAGTGAAATTTTCCGCAGATTTCAAATTCGTTAAAATTTTCAATCTATCTTTAGCGATTCTGATTTTACGAAAAAAACTTAACAATCCCAGTCTATATGTTTTTTACTTGCAAAAAATATGGACTACCTGTGTGGCAAATCTCATTGCTGTAAGTGCCATAGAATCGTCAGGATATGCGTCCACGAAAATAAACAGACATACACTACCTTTTATAATAGTAGAGATATATATAAAACACACAAAATAACAAAAAAACAAAGAAACAAACAGCAGGGGTGCAATAAACGAGAAACCGAAACCGAAACTAACCATGCAAGCGCTCTAAAGCTGCAGAGAGCATGGTAAGCAATATAATTTCAAAAACACAGGAATTACAAAACAATTACAACAAAAGTGGTGAATGACACAAAATGAAGAAATGTTGGTGGATCAGGGAGGAGTCTGACCCAGACAACATAAATTGGTGTTTTCTACATATGAGCAGCATTAAGCTGGAAATTTGCTCATATACTCCCCCAAACACCATTAAAAAGCAAAATAATAATAATAAATAAAAAAACCACTAAAAATAGAGTAGGAACAAAACGAAATCCAACCCGCAGCAGCAGACGGGAGTTCAACAAAAACATCAAGCCTGAAAATCAACACCAAATGCCACCAATTACACAGTCCAACTAAATGCTAACACCAAACTTCCGTTGCAACAAATCCATAAAAACAAAAATAAAAAGCAGAAAAATAAAATCCCCTACCCCTATTCAAAAAGATAGTCAGAAACAGTAAAATAAAAATTTACCAATGTTTACAAAAATAATTATTTATCGGTTGTGTATCTGTTGATATTAATAAATCATTCAAGAATATTATTAAAGAATGAAAAACGGTATTTATTATTGAGAAGTGTGTTTTTGTTTAGATATTTACATTGTAATAGAAAGTTTGAATCGGAGTTACAAATTTTTCTGAAACGTACCAATTGACCAGCAATCGTACTGTAGTATGATATTGTAGTATGAACAGGATACTTAACTGAATTTCACACAACTTTTTTTTAAATAAATAAATATATTTAATGTCTACTAATAAGTATAAAAATATGACATCGGTAGTTATATATTGTCAATGCTTTAAAATTAGAGTCGATTTGAATATTTTAAAATTGAAATTGTGTTTTTGCAGATTTTCAAATCATGGATTTGTTTAATTTTGTTAAGTTTTATTACTAATTCCAAAAATTTGAGGTTTGGATCTATTTTTGTAATCTATTCAATAGGAAAATATGATCATAATATAAAAATAACTTTATCCTGGAAAACTCATGGAAAAGTTAAAATCCTATGAATTAATCTGGACAAAAAAAACGTTCTAAAACTTTCATCTTGAAAATTTAATCAAAAGATCGTTAAAGCCATAAAGCAGAAAAAAAAATATATATTTAAAAAAAAACCTCGA
Organism: Metellina segmentata; assembly: GCA_947359465.1. NCBI lineage: Eukaryota > Metazoa > Arthropoda > Arachnida > Araneae > Tetragnathidae > Metellina > Metellina segmentata. The sequence continues at coordinate 120,673,140 of OX375879.1, read as the reverse complement.
AAATCTTTATAATCTTATTAAGATTGTTGCTACATCATATCCAAAATTGAGTAACGATTGACATCGATCGTACACGTGTGCTGGACATGTGCCTAGTAATGGCTAAATTCACTAAATTACCTGGATCGCATTTAAATCTGCTAAATTCACTTTATTTTTCAATAAAAAAACTATTAATCTGATGAAAAGAGATGGTAATTAATATTTTTTTTTATGTTTTGGGACATCGGCACCTTCGTAACATAAATTAAATCGGCAATGCGATCGTAACGGGATTTTGACATCGCCTTTTTAAAAATGAGAAAAGTATATTTACGACTAAGAAAATGCACAAAAACACATAAAAGCAATTTTGGAAAACACAGTAGAATTTATTTTCTAGATGATGTATTGTATCAGTTAACATTATAGATGTCCAAAATTGGACATTTGTAACAAAATAATTTAATTTTAAGTATATTTACACCCAAATGTTGTAAAAAATAATACTAATTCTTGTCTCTGAACAAAACTAAAAACCCATTGAGGAAAAAAAAAATTAAGAATTAAATTTATTTGCTGTCAAAGCTTCAAGTTGGGAAATATGTTTTGTTCCCACCTTTTGACAACTACCCAAGTATGTATATCTCTACTATTATAAAATCTCTACTATTATAAAATCTCTACTATTATAAAATGAAGTTTGTATGTGTGTGTGTGTGTATGGTTGTGTACGGGGTGCCCTGACGAATTTATGGCATTCACACTAATGAAATTTAGCACACATGTAATACAAATGTTTTGCGATTTTATAGACCAGCCCGATTTTTAAAATTTAATCTTGAAAATTTTAAAATTAATTTAATGCGATGTTCTATTATTTTTATCTTTCTTTCGAATGGCAACAGTCATAAATCGGTATTGAATGAATCCGTATTTACTGCGCGTGTGTATCCGTTGCCGTGTAGCCACCCGATTACTGGATATCCTTTCAAAAATTTATTGCCTTTTTAAAAGCATGTTAACTTTTAGTTAGTGTTGACTTTTAATCTTTTATATAAGTATCTTTTTATTGTGCTTACTTCATTTTTGAAATTGGATAACGGTTGTGCAATACGTTTGTTATTGTTTCTTTTTTAGACTACGATAGTTTGGATTTTGATTTTTGAAGCATATTGACTTTTAGTTTGGATATTTTTTTCAAAATTTAGCGATATTTAATTCTGATCTTTTGTGCAATTTCTGGTTTGTTTCATTTATGCAATCTTTTGTTTGTTTCTGTAAAGTATTTTGGTTTTCGTATAGTTAATTTTTATCATTTTTGTTGTTGTACATACGACTAAATCAGATGACTCAAGAGCGGAACAGTATGCACATTTGACGCATCTGATACAGATGCGTTGATGAACGATGGAAATGTTGCTGCACGAAAACTGAAGTACACAGAAATCGCTAAACTTCCAAAAAGATATCAAAACCAAAAGTAACAGGTGATGCTTTTGTAAATTTTTATATTGCATAAATTATCAAAATTAAATATTGCTTTTCTTTCCAAAAGACACTCAAACACAGAAACAAACGAAAAATTGCATTAAATAATAAAATTATGGCATTTTGCTATAACGGCCTCTTTTCACGTACACCCCACAATGTTTTGTTATACGGCTAAAACAAATGCTGTTTTTATGCTTTTGTTTAGTATCAGCTTCTCCCTTTAGATTACACTGCTATATTTTGCCTCACGTAAATATCAGTCATGTTTGCATAACATTGTCGTCATTTTACTCCGTTGTCACTTTAGTGTAGTTAGACCAACACCGACTTTATACAAGGCCACGTCACAACTCTAAATCCTATCGCAAGGCTACTTCTACGCGCTACGATACGAACTGAAGTCAGTTCATACTAATAGGTGTACTTAAACGTAAGAAACTTTTTCATATTTGTCTTATAATACACTCGCTACCCATACTTAAGCACAGAGAGTAAAATGTTAATTTCCAGAAGCCAATCTGAATTTGAGAGACTGCAATGTGCTGCACAGAAAGAAGGAAGTATTAAAATGCGTTAGGTAACGGCCAATCACGGTTTCGTTTGGAGAAATATGCTAAAAATGCAATGTTGGATTTAAACATTATTTTGTTAATGACACCAATGCTCCAACAATGTTAATGTGAAATTATGTTAATTTGTTGATATTTTATGCTATTTTTGGTTTGTTTCTGTGTATCTTTTTGCAAGTTTAGCGATTTCTGTTTACTTGAGTTTACGTATAGTAACATTTCCGTCGTTCATCAAAGCATCTCTCAAATGTGCATAATGTTCCACTCTCAGAGTCCTCTCATTCAACAATATCCAAACCAAAACTTTATGCTTTTGTAAATTTATGTTGCATATATTATCAAAATTAAATATTGCTATGTTTTCCAAAAGTCACCCTAACACAGAAACAAAGAAAAAAGTTGTATAAAAGAACAACCGAACTTTGGCATTTCGCTATAACTGACTTTTTTTTTATTTACAGCCCACAATGTTTCGTTGTATGGCCAAAACAAAATGCTGTTTTTATGTTTCTGTTTAGTTTTATCTTTTCTCTTTATGCTGCGGCACTGCTACATTTTGTGTCACGAAAATATGAGGAATGCTTGCACAACATTGTCATCATTTTACTGCGTTGTCGCTTTAGTGTAGTTAGACCATCACTGACTTTAATAATTTGGACTAATTTCAGACATTTTCCCTGTATACTTCGGAAATCAAGTTATCAAATTTTTTTTCTCCAAACTATGCTGCTTTGAAATTCAACTAAATCCATTCCTGAATTATGGACACCTAGTCACTTAAATTCGTTTGACTCCATTGTTTCGAATTTCGTTTGTATGGTAATAGTAATTTTAGTTAACGTCGTACTAGAGCAACACAACGGGCTATTGACGACAGTCCGGAATCAGTCCCTTAAGGGAAAGATTCGAGGACAACACCTCGTAATTTTGAACCACGGTCAGATGACGAAGCAACACCTGAGCTGGCACCCCACTCTCCAAACTTTCACGCCAACCCAACGTGAGGACTTTCGGCCACGACAGATTTTAGGTGCACCAGCCGCCTCTACACCATACACTTACAAACATCCATGCCCGGACCCGGATTCGAACCAGGAACCTTCCGATCTAGAGGCTAACACCTTAACCACTATACCGGTTGGTCGGCTCGTTTGTATGGATATAAAATAAAGTGAAATGTATTTTCCATACTTTTAAATTCATTAAATCTCTCCTCAAGGCTTATTTTATTTCCTGTATAATCATAAAATATTTTTTGATTGCATTTTCTTGAACGTCAAGCGTATTTTCCATTGTTATTGCGTTTTGAAAATGTTTTTGCAACCATTTTGTAATTGAGGAAAATATTTCATGATTTTCATTTCCAAATCTCTACTAAAGAAGTCAAGTTTCGTCATGACTATCCTAATATTCTCATGTAAATCCTAAAATAGCATTATGTATAATGAATAAATCGAAAAAAAACATTTTACAAAAATCATTAGGCATTTTTTTTTTCATTTTTAAGTTCTTTATTAACACTTTTATTTTTTTAAAAGAGGGGTTCGAAAAATAATTAAAATTATTTATGTATATGATGAAATATGATTAGTTTATAAAAATCAACGCGTGGGTCATTTAAAAAGCATGCGTGGGTCAGTGTCTGTCCCGAGGGTCCTAGTTTTGCCATCCTTGCCCTAGGGAATAGATTTAAAAAGGATGAAACGTAACAAAACCATAAGGTATAATAGGTAGGTATTTTAATTAACGCTGGACTGGGGCAACGCAAAGATTTAACGATCCGGGATCAAACCCGTAGGGAAAGATCCAAGGTCAACACTACGTCATTTGGAACCACAATCAGATGACGAGGTCACACCTGAGTGATACCTCACTTTCCTAACTACCACAGAGTCGTAGTAGCCCCGTTGTAAGAGAAACGGATTAGCAACTGGACGATTGCGAGTTCAAATCCAACCAAAGATTATCGTGTAGAAAGAGAGGTGGTGCACGTTGAATCTATCGTGGCCTCAAATGTCCTCACTTTGGCATGGTGTCGAAGTTTGGAGAGTGGGGTACCAGCTCAGTTGTTATGTGGTCATCTGACCGCGGCTCAAAATGAGGTGGTGTTGCCCTCGGATCTTTCCTTTCGGTTTTGATATCGTCACCAATAGCCCTTTGTGTTGTTCCAGTACGACGTTAGTTATAATACCTACCAAACTCTTACGCACCTCGCCAAAATCAACCATAAGGCCAGTGTGAAATTTTCCAATGTGTTTTTATGGAACGTGAAGAAACAACAAAAGTAGGGGTTCTATTGGATTCAAATAGAAGGAACTCTACAAGTGGTTTCGAAAATATACCTCGACCTTCAAGATCTGACCAATTCCGCAAATTATATCCATCGTTGATAGGGCTGATTTTTTTCATGACGAGTTCAAGATCGGTTCGGTTTTTGCTAATAACGAGATACCTTGTGCATGAAGATCTAGGTGAGTCTTGTCAATGAAGTATTGAAGAATTTGCCAATGAAGTATCTCTATTGGAGTAATTCGATAGAGATAATTTCCAGCCAGTCAAAGACCATCGTGTAGGTGGGCGCTGGTACTATATCTACTAACTTCTGTGGTCCAGATATAGCCATTATTTGTCTACTGTCAAATGATAACAACTTTTAGAAGCAATATAGAATCAGCCGCTTTGGGTTTCACATTCGCCAATCACGCCGGATAGTTTAAAAGCACTTGGTTTGAGCTTTGGAATTGCGTCATTTTACAAAACCTACACGGAAGACCTCGCCTGTCTAACGAAAATTCTTCCGAAGTTTGATTGCTGAAAATAATGAGCAATCTGGAAGATAGAAATCTCTGTGCAGCTTCAGCGAAAATAGATTTAGACATAAAAATATCGAATGGCCTTTAACACGAAAGTGGAATGCAATTGAATAGGACGTTTACGGGTTACGGGTAATGGATGTAACTTGACTGATGACTATTTTATTACGCCACGCATTTTATTGGAAACAAAGAAGAACGCTCATAGGAAGTACAAGGGATACTGTCATATGATTTTGGTTGGTTTTATTGCATTTGGAGGAAGGTATTTTAATTGACGTCGCACTGGAGTAGCACAACTATCTAGTAGCAACGTTTCGGGATCAATCCCAAAGGGAAGGATTCGAGGATAACTCTGCGTCATTTTGAAACATGGTCATACTTGAGCTGGCACCTCGCTCTTCAAACTTAAACACCACGACAATGTGAGGACATTTAAGACTGCGACAGTCGACTTAGCTTTTTTTTTTCATGGTTACGAGATCAAAGTTGTGATCAATGTTTTCTTCAGCTGACGAGATATCTCGTTCGTAAAAGATATGGTCGATTTGGCTAATGACGAGATATATCGTCGAGGATGGTTACAGTGGAACTGATCTCAATCGTAGTGAACTTTTAGGTAGGGCAGTGGTACCACTGAGCAAAAGAAAGCAGTGCAAGGGTTTATTTGCTATTTGTTTTGGTCACATGATAGTAGGCACATAGAAATGTTACCCCCATTGCTCACACTACTTTTATATTTCCTCTGTGCCTTGGTGGATTCCCTTCGGGATTGATCCGGACCATCACCAATACACCGTTGGATTTGCTCCTGTGCGATTCAACTACACTCTTTCACCGTTTTCTAGGTCCTGGGCTACGCAGCTAACGCTATTGTCCGATTCTCTGTAGCCTTACCTTCGTTTCGGGGCATTTCTTGAGGATGAAGTTGGCGACGACGTGTGCGATGCACACTTTGATCTCCATGAGTGCGAACCTCATTCCCACGCAGTTCCTGGGTCCGGATCCGAACGGCAGGTAGGTGTACTGGTCACGGTTGCCCCTCTCTTCTGGAGTGAACCTATGGAAACAGAAAGAACAAGCTGAAAACTGGTTTCAGGCTCTATTTTATGACAGGTTTATTTTGGGTATTATGGCGCAAGGGTCACGTTTGGCCAAACTGCGCCAAACACAAAACAGACAATGATAAGTAATCGTGAAAAGAAAGGATGGAGAGGAGAACGATCGCTTGAACCCCTATGTTTACCATAAACGGTAAACCCTATGTTAAAAGATGTGAAACCCTATGTTATATATATAGTTTTAAGTATTAATATCAGTACTAATAAATGAAGATCATATTGTTGACTCACACAAAGATCGCCTAATGGAACAATACTTTCAAGGTAAGACAATTGTACGTATGGAATCACCAGCTAAATCTCCCAACCACAATCCGATTGAGCATGTCTAAAATGCTCTAGGTTAGATGTTTCTCCGCGATGTATCCATCAGAAAACAAATCCATTCTTTTATTCGCTGTCGAAATAATCTATTTTCTCACCGAAGATCCTTGAGGACACACCCTAAGATGTCAAACATGATAGAGATTAGGCTCCTGAGTGATGTACGGAACATACTATGTTATGCATCAAGCGTAGTTCTGTAGCTGAAAAATCTGAAATTATAAGGTTGAATTTGGTTGAATGAGCCGCGGTAGCTCAGTCAGTAGAGCGTCGGGCTCGCATCAGAAGGGTTGTGGGTTCTGTCCTCGGTGGAGCCTGCAATTCTGATGATTGCAAGATTGGCGCTTCGACCTGGTTAAAGACCGTCGTGTTCACTAATGGTGACTGGGGCACGTTAAATAGGTCGTGGTCACAAAGTCCCCCATGTTCCCATACCAAATCAATACCTCTGGGGGTACCTGATAAGGGGGTTATCGGCCTTTGATTGGGATCTAAATTACGATATGTGTGTGAATGGATGTATGAAAGGGACCATCCTGTAAAACAGATGTGTCATGTATGTCGAGCAAAGACGGACTTCCTCCCAATGGGGCTCAATAACATGGAAGGCGCACCCTTGCCTCTTGACGGGGGTCTTTGACGGACCTGGCACTCCTCCGGTCTGCCAGTGTAGGCATAAGAAACAACAACAACAATTTGGTTGAATTGTTTTCGAAACGCACCTTTTATTTTTCAAAGCGGATAATAACATTCCAATCCAATCCTTTAGTTTTAGGGGTCACAGTAATACTTTTGAAACAGCTCAGGATTAGCAATCGGAGTATTGCGAGTTCGAAACTCGATCCAACCCTACAACGTCGTGTACGTAGGGGCACGTTAAATCTGTCGTGGTCTCAAAAGTCCTATGTTGGCGTGGTGTGGAAATTTGGAGACTCAGGTGTTGACCTAGCATTTTGACAGTGGTTCAAAATGACGAGGTATTGTCCCTATTCTGATATGACGTGGTACTGTCCTCGGATCTTTCCCTTCGGGATTCGAGTAGAACGTAATGTCATCCCGAAGAGAACGCTCTTATGGATTGATCCCGGACCGTCGTCAATAGCAATCGAAAGTCGCTCCAGTGCGACGTTAATTCAACTACCTGCCTACCTCATTTGGACGAGCATTAGCACGAAAAATAAATGTAGGCATGCATTGGAATTAACGTCACACTGGAGCAACATAATGGGTTCGAGGCGACGGTAAGCTATAAATCCCGAAGGGAAAGGACCGAGGACAGCACCACGTCATTTTGAACTACGGTCCGATGACGAGGTCACACCTGAGCTGGTCTCCCTCTCTCCAAACATCCACACCACGCCTATGTGAGGGCAATTGAGGCCACGAAAGATTCATAGTGTACCATCCCCCACGTACATTTGGTGGTATCTAGCATCGAACACTTCACCCTCCGGTTGCTAATCCTCTACTCTTTCAGCCGGTCCACCGTGACCCCAAAAAATCAATGGAAATTCGTTAAAAAAAATAACACAAATTTTAATAATTATACTATTTGAAATTTTCTGCGAAGACGTACTAGGCAAAACAATAATTCCAAGTTTTAGGTGTGATAGAAGTTTACCTATCTGGATCAAACATTTCTGGATCGGGATAGAAATCAGCGTCTCTGTGCATCGCATAGACTGGAACGGTGACCATCATTCCTTTGGGAATGGTGATTCCGGTGTCACCCAATTCATAGTCGGCAACGGCCTCCCTCTCTAACCTGAGAAAGAAAAATACACATACACTTTCGATAAAGCAGGAAGTTTTTTAAAATACAATTGTTTTGGCTTAGAGCAAATAAACCAATTAAAGGCTAATGTACTTTACTTGCAAATCGGAACATAGTTCCCAACAAAAGAAAATGAATACCAAGTGCGTATTAAGGTATCCGAACACGTTAAAAATGTCATTTTTGACCGAAATTCCAAAACACTTTTTGTTTTTATTTGATAGAGTATTTATTTGATTTTTCAAAATATATTCAAATATTTTGTCTAAGTCAATTAGTTACAGAGATATTAAGATTTGAATCGAGGGGGGGGGGACCGGAAGTTGGTATGGAAAACTCGGGAAAAAGACCAAAAACATTTCAAAATTTCAATTTAAAATGTACTTTTTTTTGTAACTATCATTTTTGAAAGTTTTCTCAAATGTTTAAATAGTTTCTCTTTTGTAAATAGTGTGACCATATTTTTTAAAAATAAGTGAAGAATAAAATTGTTTACACAAACGGTAAAAGCAAGAAAGCATACGATACACTTCGAACTATTTTTATTCTAAATTAACATTTACGCGTTATTTCTTCACTTCAAATGTAAAACATAAAAAGTTATTGATGGATGTCGTAAAACTTTGAGAACTTGTTCTTTTATAATGTTTTCTAGGGAATGTGAAAACGAATAATTATTCTGAGTTGAAAAGTTTTTAAATGATGACCGTTTATTTAAGAAATAGCATTGTAAATCTAATAAAAATCTTGAATTCATTTTTCGATCGCTAGTAAATTTTTTCTTTATTTTAATATATTTTTGTTTTAGTTCATTCTCCAGAAAAATGCATGTAGTTTATTTGGGTAGAATCATTTTTCAAATCGATTGAATAGGTTTTCGTGTAGCACATTTGAAGTTTTTGACAAATTTCTTCAAAGTTTAATACATAATTATCATTTTTACATAAGTATTAATATGTATTTAAAATATTTTTAGCGTAATGCTATTGTTGAATAACACTTACCATTAAAATATCATTAAAATCTTTTTATACCACATTAAAAAAAAGCAGCTCTAAAGTGTTCGAATACTTTAACTATGTATAAAGGAGAGCATTTCTTAGATACGCAATCATGCACAGTTGAAATGTACCGAAAGAGAGACAAGGAACCAACAACAATCGAATGCAATATATGTAGAACTCTTATTTGTTGGTAAATGGTTAGTAGGTATTTCAATTTAAGTAGCACAGGAGGAACACAATGGGCAATTGGTGCCGTTGGATCAATCCAGGGAAAGATTCGAGGACAACACGTAATTTTGAATGTCGTGCAAAACCGGAGTTGACACTACACTCTCCAAATTTCAACACCACGCTAACGTGGGAACATTTAAGACTACGACGGATTTAACATACACCACTCGTAACCTGCAGGTTTTTTGGTAATTTGGTAATTTTAGCTAACGTCGTACTTGAGCAACACAACGGGCTATTGACGACGGTCCGGGATCAGTCCCTTAAGAGAAAGATCCGAGGACAACACCTCGTCATTTTGAACCACGGTCAGATAACGAAGCAACACCTGAGCTGGCACACCACTCTCCAAACTTCCACACCAACCCAACGTGAGGACTTTTGGCCACGACAGATTTAAGGTGCACCAGCCGCCTCTACACCATACGCTTACAAACATCCATTCCCGAACCCGGATTCGAACCATGAACCTTCCGATCTAGAAGCTAACACCTTAACCACTATACCGGAACCTGTAGGTTGCTTATTTGGTACTCTTTCAACCGGGATACCGCGGTCCCCGAAGAAAAGGAGTGCATGAAGCGAAAGAGAATAACAAGAGTTCAATACGAAGTGCGTATTAAGTACTTTAACAGGAGAGCGTATATCACAGTAGACGCGAGCATGCGCAGTTGTAATGCGTCAAAAGGAAGCCAAGGTGCCAACTGCAATTTCATGCAATGTACACTATATGGACAAAAGTATTTGGACACTACAGAAATTCGTTGGAAGATCCATCTTAGAGTGGAGTTGTTTTCCTGGTTAGGACTCGGCCCATTGCTTTATGTAACTGGTACCACGAACGCTGACCTCGACCTTCTGGATCAGTCGGCCTTGAATACACTATGTTAATACTAAGGCGATGATGGCTGTTTCTTCCAATGGGATCAAGCGCCCTGTTATACTGCAAAACGTGTGCTGGACTGGTTTTCCGAAAATGAGTGGAAATTACTAGACTGGCCTGTTCAATCTCCCGATCTCAATCCGATCGAGCCTTTGTGGGACAAACTGGAGCGACGCGTACGACACCGCCACGCCTATCTTCACAACAATCTTCTCGCAGCCTTGCAAGAGGCATTGCGATCTATTCCTGCCCAGACTTCAGAGGCATTGTAGAAAGTAGGTGCCTCGACGTGTTGCGGCTGCAATACAAGCAAAAGGAGGGCCTATCCGTTACTAAATAGAATAATAAAGCACTTTTTCTGAAAAACACGCAGTGTCCAAATACGTTTGTCCATACAGTGTATGTAGAGCTCTTATTTGTTGGTAGAGAGGAGATGTTTTTTACTATTAAATAAGTCCAATTACAACGGATAGGGTGGTATATGAGCTATTAAGGGATCGTCGTGTGTGACAGTATGGCACCTCTTCCCGTGCGTCTCTCTCTGTTATATCTGACTCGGTCTGTCAAGTCATCCTGCCGCTCGATCTCTTCGTGGACAACAGAAAATGTCAGGCGGTCTGATATTTTGTACCCAGGTACCCGCATGTGTTCGAGGGTCTCGAATCATTGTTCGGTAATTCATGTGCTTAAATCTCTCGGTAGACTAAAAATAGTATAAGTCTTTAGAATATGTGATTTTTATTTGGCATAAAAATTCGATTTTTAACTACAAGCCTCATCCAAAATTGTTACAGTTAACCTTCCAAGTTATTGCGACGAGATATCTCGTTTATCAAGATCAAGCGAATTTTGCTCATGGTGAGATAACTCGTCATCATGATATTGCAGATTTTTTTTTTGAGATGACGAGATCACGACCTGGTGAGTTGTTATCCACCTTAGAAACGAGATAACCCGTCCATAGCGATCTGATCAGTTTCGCTAATGACGAAATACTTCGTCGGGACAACCAACAGGATTCGCATCATCCGTTTTTTAGTTGTCTTTCACAGGTAGCAGTGTTGGTGGGTGAACTCGGGTGTGAGAATCAGGCGGAAAACGCCGGTGAGAGAAAGGAGGAGGAGAGAGGAAGAGAGTGAGGAAGAGAGCGAAGAAGAGAGAGAGAAAGAGAGAGTGAGGACGAGATAGTGAGAGTGAGGAAGAGAAAGTGAGAGTGAGGAAGAGAGTGAGTGAGGAAGAGAGAGTGAGAGAGGAAGAGAGAGTGAGAGAGTAAGAGAAAGTAAGAGAGTAAGGTAGAGCAAGAGAGAGTGAGAGATAGTAAGAGGAAGAGTGAGATAGTAAGAGAGAGAAAGATAGAGAGAGTAAGAGAGTGGGAGGGAGGAGGAGAGAGAGTGCGAGAGGAAGATAGTGAGAGAGAGTGAGGGAGAAGAGGAGAGAGGGAGAGAGAGACAGAGAAGGGCCTTCTTAGCAATGAGCAAGCGGTACTTCCGCACTTTTATTGCATTTCTTATCATTTAAAGTGTTTACAAAGAATTGTTTCATTTGGATGCAGTTCAAAAGCCGAGCCATCACTCTCCACTCATAGAAATACATCATACCTGACTGCTGGCGAATGCATACGCAAAGTTTCGGAGATAACGTTATCGAGATATTTCATGCTCTGAATGGCTTCGTACGTCATCTCACCCTAAAAGAAGAGAAACAGTTTAAGATTTAAAAAAAAAAAAAAAAGACAGGAACGAAAGTGAGTATAGTTGCACTAAAGCATTACGATGAAAGAATTTAGTTGGTTCGAAAAGAAAATAGGCAGATAGGTAGATAAGGAGATAAATTCTTCACTGAAATACGTTCGATTGGAACCCAGAGACACACGTTAAGTAGTCTACAAAACTCCTGCATTACGATGATTGGTTATTTTATACAAGGGCCAAGTAACACAAAATTTACTCCTACCTTTCCAATTTTTTTAAAATTCATACAAGTAAGTAGGTAGCTGGATTTATGTCGCTCTGGAGCAATTGCTCGGGATCAATCCTGAAGGGAAAGATCCAAGGTCAACATCTCATCATTTTGAAACCACGGAGTTATGACGAGTTTAACATCTGAGCTGGCACCGCACTAAGCAAAATTTTCATTTCACGACAGTGTGAAGAAATTCGGTTGACACGACAGTTTTAACGTGCATCAGTCCCTTCGTACACGACGGTCTTCAGCTGATCGAGTTTCGAAATCGCGACCCTCCGATTACCAATTCGCCATTCTTCCGACCGGGCTATCCCGATAAAGAAAGGACGAAGTAAAAGTATGGTCGGATTTCATGGCGAAGTAGATCCAACGAGTAAGGTAAGGAGGGTAGGATTTAATAACAAACTAGAGATGATGCCTGACAGTGGAACTTCCTCTCACATATAAACGTTTGGAAGAGTAGAAAATTATCAATTGCAAGCCTCTCGTTGGCATGGTGTAGAAATTTGGAGAGTGGAGTGCCAGCTGAGGCGATGACCCCGTCGGTTCAAAATTTCGTGGCATTGTCCTCCCATCTTTCGCTTGAATATTGTTCCTGGGCAAGCCAATAGACTACTGTGTTGTTCCAGTGGGACGGTAACTACTTACCTACCTGTTTACCACTACTCTACCAACAGGGCTGCCCCCCGAATGAAAGACAGTCAAATCGGGAGAGCCATCTCAACTATTATAAAAAGAAGTGTGTCTCTGTGTTCTGCAAGCAATGTCCTGAAGAATCTATGGCACTTGAAAATAATTAATTTGTCCTAATTTTTTTGCGATTTTTATGTCCGACCCGAATTTTAAAATATAATCTAGATTTTTTTTTATTAATTTATTAGTTTTTTCACCTTTCTTTCTTCTCTCGGTGAAGGCTACCTCGATTGAAGAAAGGAAAGAATATTGCGATTTTCGACCACTGACATCACATTGAAGAAAGGACAGGTTCTCTGTTTTTCGTCTTAATGCATTTGGAACCTTGCCACATTTTCCGATTCCAGCGTGTTTTGATTTACGCTGTTGATTAGTATAATTTCCTTGCTAGCGATTTAACTTTGTCCCGGGCAAAGACTAGCTGAGGATTTTTATTTTCGAGATCGTTAAAGAAAGTTCCCATACGAATAGTAAAAATTTCAAAGGATTTAACATCTGCAGAACATTTTAAAACAGGTCTATACCTTAAATATGATTTTTTTTAAATAAATAATTTTTTACTCGTAACCCGTGTCATGTGTCAAGTCGCGCAAAGGTGGGCCTCAAGTTAATTTTTTTTTTCTTTCTTTTTAATGTTTTCAGCATCAGTAAAATATAATATGTCCAGCCCGATTTTTAAATTTTAATCTAAAATATTTTTAATTCATTTATTGGCATTTATTTATTACTAGCCACTTTGAGACCTTCACGGCGTTGCATGAGGTATTGATTTGCCAAGCAAACCAAATGGGAATGCGCAGTAAGTGTTTGCAAGCAATGGTCACAATTGACCCCACAAAAGAACTGTGACGGGCAACGCCGAGCTGACAAAAAGAACTGTCACGGGCAACGCCAGCACGGCGTTGCCCGCGACAGTTCATTTCGTGCTCTCTAACCCCCCAGTGATTGCTATGAATTCCCATACGAATTCGTAGCCTATTGGATAAAAGGCAATATGGCGTTGTCCGTGCAAAATTTTGGAGCAAAATTTTGAAACGCACCTGACCCCACGAATATAGCTGTCACAGGCAACGTCTTGCTTTTGTTATATAAGTGAGAAAAGGAAAACTTACGTTGTTTTCTTTCAGAACCTCGTCCACTTCTTTCCTTAATTTGTCCTGGACCTCCGGATACAAGGCGATATTGTACGTTGTGAAGGCCATAGTTGCAGCTGTCGTATGATATCCGGCAAGGAAGAATAGCACGCACTGTCCTACCAGTTCTTCCATGGAAAGGTCTGCAATGAAATAAATTAACTATGATGTTTAAAAAAAAATATTTTTACCAGAATAAGAGTACCTTAATTTGGCATAATTCTAGGGTGAGAGGTACTGTGGACAACTTAGGTCCAGTAGAATCAGACATATCTTTTTGAGAATTTATTTATTAACACTAGCTGTATAACCCGGCGTTCCTCGGATTTCAAATATGACCGCGACATTTCCCCAAGTTAACTCAAATACACAAACCCCGTAGAACGTGTTTTCTACTGCGACAGCTAAAGTATGATCGCGATATTTCCCTGTTTTAACCCTTCTTTGCATAATGGCGGAAATTTCCATCATAACATTGAATGCCCAAAAATTATATAAAAGAACAAGTTCACTTTAAGTTGATCGTGTCTGGATACCTTTTTAATGTCCATTGCATAAAAAAAACATTGGAAATCAAAAATAAGCAAGTGTCACTATCAGTAAAACGAGCTTGAAGTTGTCATTCCGCTGTTTGTTGTAGTTGCAATAAACGTATGATTTCGTTTTTAATTTTGTTTTATTATATTTGAGTTTCTATTGCTAAAAAAAAGTGAAAATGAGTGGAAGAAAGGTTTGCAACATGTGTTTCTGTTATTTTTAGAACAATTTCTGAAAAAGTTTGCGTTTAATTTAAAAAATACCACATGATACCATCATATTGTTTTTTGCTAAATTTATACTATAAATATATGCTAATATTTTTTTAACCATTTTTCTTTTAATTTTGAACATGAATTATATCACCTTGATTTATTTCACCAATAAAGAAAAAAATCATGCAAAGAAGGATTAACTCATACACAAACTCTGTAAAACGTGTTTCCTTATCCTAGTCCAATTATTGCAGAAAAGCAAACTTTAGATTTTAAAATTGGGGCTTCGAGGATCACTTTTAGGACTATATGTATGCCAATTTGCATGGCTACACATGGGTTTGAAGACAGAAAAGAAATAGCTTATGTTTTCCTGTTTTTTGACGTAGAAACTTAGCTTTCAAAACTGAGGTACCACGCTTAATATTTGAGTGTCACAAAAAAGCATAACTGCAAGAAATTTAATAACTTGAAAAATATAAACGATACAATGAATGAACAATATTTAAGAAATGAACGATTAATGAACAATATTTCATTTAAAAGAGAATCAAGCAAATAATCTTATAAATGCTCATGGATCCTACGCTGACGACGTCAGCAGATGCAATCGCGGTGCAAAGTTGAATCACGAAAATGCACACAACCGCTCATATTAATTTAGTCTAGATTCGGCCTCCTCTGTGTGAGCAAGACGTTTGAGCTGTAATTTGTATCGTCTCTTTAATAAATTATTATAGAAATAAAACCTAAGTACTTAATACTCGTTCAGGTATTGAACTTCGAAGTGTGGAAAATCGCAAACATTTCAAAATGTCCCAATATATGCATAATAAACACCAGAAGAATAGTAGAAAACGTCAACTGGAAGAAAGATCGAGAGGTGGGAATCCCAAGATCCGGACATCCGATGCTGAGCGTCAACGGACTCGGAGGAGGTTCTTAAAAGTATAGTAGTCTTGCCTTCAAAATGAACAAATGCCGGATGCGAGTGCGTCAAGTACCTGCACCGTTCAGTTTAACGCAAGTAGCATAATAAGGCAACATAAACGTTTTATTATCGAATGACAGAGTTAAACCTATAGAGGTAGGTAAGAAGCCACAGCCTTCAACAGCGAGTGCACCTATTGTTATATATATGCGGAGCAATGAACATGTGATGTGTGAGTTATTAAAACAGTCTAGTCCTAATTTCTTTCACTTTCATTCACTACATGGCAATCCGGCCGGATACAATCGGATCTTTGTTAATACGTCTATCTAACCAGTATGTATTTTTCCAAAATCCGCTGAGTGAAAGTAGGTAAAAAGGATATTATTCCAAATTGACGAACAAAACCTTTATTTTAGCATTAGAGAATCAACTTTATTAATAATTATCCATAGGTAGGAAATCAATCATTAACATTTAACGATAGTAACTACTAGTAGTAAGTATTAAACGATTCATTATGAACAGTCTAGTTCCCAAACCAAAAACCATCAGTTTGTTTCATACGTAGTACTTTTCTATTTATTTAAAATTAAGTAGTCTCTATCTCTAATATCGATGTACATATAAATTGTACATAACCATGTCTCATGTTAACATAAAAATCTAATCTTTGACAGTTTTTGTCAATATAACAAACAAGGGAACTCTTATTTTTTATTAATTGCTTAAATCGAAGTTATATAGTAATGAAAATCACTTTTGAGTTTGAAAGAACGATCTAAGGAAACAAATCGTATTAATTGTGTCATCCCCTAACCTACTTCTCAATGAAGTGCAAATAAAACCAGCGGCCGAGAAAAGGCCCTCTCAGCTTCGACACTAGTTGGTTTAACCGTCATTAAGTAAGTCGTACATAAGAGACAAATATTTTCCTTTGACTCCATTTCATATATGAGGTCATTACTTTCTCAAAATCTATTTCTTTTCTAAAGTTTGTCTTTTTGCAATAGTCTTCATTTTATTGCAGAAATTGCTTTTCTAATTCCTCTTTATTAAAAAAATATTACTGATAATGTAATTTATTACTTTTGTTAGAATTCTCCAAACTGATGACTGAAAACTATAAAATCGATTATTTAATTTTAAAAATTCAGGTTTATTGGATGCGGACCGGATTTGATAGCTGTTGCTGGATCCAGTAGGTAGCCAAATGATGCCGAATAGGATTGCTGTCCCTACCTCAAACCTAGCCGCTGTGTCTGAACACAGCCCCGGCCGTTTTTTTTTATGACGCTGAGATGACGATCTGGTCAGGTTTGCTTATAACAAGATACCTCGTCGTGACAACGGCAGGAGAATTAAAAGAAAACCTTTCATTCAATAATACACGATTGGTTGATTTATTGAAATAAGATATATCTTATTTGAATATGTCTTTGGAACTCTCTATTAACACCATAATTTTTATCGTATTTTATTTATTATTAATTTCCTGCTATCGCGCGACCATTTTTTTTATCCAGTTTTTAATTTTATTAATGGTTTTTATTAGTTTATCTTGAAAAGTTCTCCGTTTCAGAGTATTAATGTAAAAAGTGAGGACCAAACCACAAGAAACATGAGGTTGGTAGTGGGTCCGGTAGTAATTGACACGTAGACCACTGACCGTTTTAGATGCTGACCCAGACTCCCATATACTAGTTCCCTAGGAAATTAACTGCAGTAATCGATGACTTCTGCTACGTAGAGCATTGACCAATAAAAAGTCATTTTCGAAAATTTACACGTTGACCACTATTTAGTAGAATGCTTGAATTATGAAAGCTCAATGCTTGCGTTAAAACCCTACGAGGGTTTTATTTCCCGAGCCGACCAACGGTCTGGTGGTTAAGGTGTTAGCCTCTAGATGGGGAAGGTTCCTGGTTTGAATCCGGATCAGTGCATGGATGTTTGAAAGCGTATGGTGTAGAGGCGGCTGGTGCACCTTAAATCTGTGGGTGGTGTGGAAGTTTGGGGAGTGGGGTGCCAGCTCAGGTGTTGCATCGTCATCTGAGCATGGTTCAAAATGACGTGGTGTTCTCCTCGGATCTTTCCATTGGGGAATTGATCCAGGTCAGTCGTCAATAGCCCGTCGTGTTGCTTCAGTACGACGTTGATAAAAAATACCTACCTTCTCATATTTACATTCATCTTGGAGTTGCAGGGCAGTTTTGTCTCGTCGAGATATCTCGTCATTGTCAAAATGGGTCAGATCTTATTGCACGAGATATCTCGTAGTGACCACTTAAAGGATTTTCCGTCATTGAAAGTAATGCAGTATTTCCAATTAACATTGAACTGGAACACCACAATGCGCTATTGACTACGGTCCGGAATCAAACACGAAGGTAAAGGTTTTAGGACAACGTAACTCACGTAACTCTGAAGCACGGTCAAATGACGAAGGAACGAACCGAGGAAAACACCTCGTCATTTTGAAAAACGGTCAGATGACGTCACACCTGAGCTGGCACCCCACTCTCTAAACTTCCACACCATGCCAACGTGAGGACAATTGAGACCACGACATATTTAACATGCACCAGCCCCGTGTACACGACAGTTGTTGGGTGGACCTATTCTCTAACTCGCAACCTTGCTCTTTCCAACTGGGATACCGCGGCCCTAGCAATCTTTATAGATGTGTCTTCGTCAAGGTAGCTTACGTTTGGACGTGACAGATTTCATAATCAGTTGTTCAATATTATCTTCTCCATAATTGGTTGCGATGTCATTCTTATCTTCTGTCTCCCATTTCTCCTCTTCGGAGACTTCTTTAGCCGTGTCCATCAGCAGCTGAAGGAAATCGTTTCTAGACTGCAAAACAAAATACAGTTATTACCACGATCACTTGAACACTTTAAATTTAAATTTTACACATTTCTTTTATTTCAGAAGAGTATTTTCTAAAATCAATCTTCAACTCCAATAAGATACTTCCAAAATATTTTTTTGATTTTAGAAAAATATTTTGAACTATACTTTCAGAGTCTCGTCTGAAAAAAAGCACTCCTGATCGTCTGAAATAAGCCACTTTTACTTTTCAAATTCGTTAAGACCCATCAGCATAAACATCAGCTCTTGATAAATGACACTGAATAACTAAAAATTTGTTTCGTATATTTACAAGGAATACAAAATACGTTTAGATCCCTTACTGTTATTTTTCTATCCAGAGAGACCAATGAACATAACCATGATCATATCATACATATTAACATAACCATGAAAGTATCATACATATTAACATAACTATGAACATATCACACACACATACATATTAACATAACCATGAACTTATCATACATATTAACACAACCATACTATACGATACATATTCGAATTAACCGTCATAATTTGGACTGAGATTAAGTTTACTAGACAATGATTTTCATGTTTTGATAACTAAAACACAACAAATCACACGGGTCAAATTAACCGTCCAAGTGGTTTCGGCGAGCCATCTCGTCCATTTTGCTATTACGTGACTAGATATCTCCTCCTTAGCAAAGCTGACCAGATATTCATAGACGAGATATCTCGTCACTAGAAACAACTGGCCTCATCTTGATGTCGTCATCACCAAAAATGGGCAATATCTTCATCATTCGGAGTTCAATCGGCATCATTGATCTTTCTATAGCAAAATTGACCCGCTCTAGATCGACTAGATATCTCGTCCAAAAAAGGAACAAGATCTTGATCTCGTCATCGTACAAAAAACTGAAATATATTTCGACATCTCGTCCTTCGCTAATTTAGCAAGATCCTAATGGACGCGATATCTCGGCGAAAGCGCTTGGTGGGTTAAACAGTTTTTTTAGTTCACAAGGTAACATGTTATTGGTCCCTTATCTCTAATATTATAAAAGGAAATGTTTGTCTGTTTGTTTGTTTCTTGCACGAAAAGTCCTGACGACTCTATTGCACTTACAGTAATGGGATTTGGCACACAGGTTGTCCGAATTTTTTGCAATTTTGGGGTAGCGGCGAATTTTAAAATTCAATCTAGTACATTTTCAAATGAATTTAATGGAATTTAATTATTAGTGTTTTCTTTGGAATAGCAACACCATAAAGATATGACAGATTAAAAACTTAGTTTTAAATTTATTTTTTCCGTTTTCAATTTAAGCGGAGAAATGATATTACAGCAGGCGATAAAAAACAAACTTTTAACTTTAGTTATGTATCTCTTTTTTCTATCTCCTAGACCGTTAAAAAAACAAAAATTTCAACGGATTTGAAATCTGCGGAAAATTTTATATTAGATCAATACCTATAAATATGATTTTCTTCAAATAAATAAAATTTTTAAATTGAATATCTAGCATATTTTTTTTGCAAGAGAATGTGACGTCACACCAATATTCGTGTTCCAAAAATAAACAGATTACATTTCCTGCCCTCTTACGATTTCAGCGGAAGAAAGCAAAGGAAATAAAAAACATTTTGGATAGCATTGTTTAGTTCTTTTTTGTAAAATCGGGATCGTTAAAGATAGATTAAAAATTTCAACGGATTTGAAATCTGCGGAAAATTTGACACCAGATAGATACCTAAAATGTTTGATTTTCTTTTAATAAATAATTTTTCAATTAAATATTTATATTTTCGCAACACCATGGCTAACTCCGTTATGGCTGTTATCCAATTTCAAAATCAAACCAGTTCATGATATTCACAATTTTGTTTGCGAAGCAAACCAACACCACGTGCCTGTTATCGAATGTGGCCGCTTTTGACAAAGACGAGGCCATTACGTCGTTGTCCGTGGTGTATTTTGCGAAGCAAACAGTAGTTCATAATATAATATTCATTCATAATTTGGTATGCAAAGTAAACCATTTTGAATTAGCAGGGAATTCTTTCCTATAGGCATTTGGTTTGCGAAGAAAACCAACACCACTTTCATCCAATAGGCTACGAATTCGTATGATAATTCGTAGCAATCACAGGGTGTTAGCAAGCACGAAAATAAGTGTCGTGGGCTACGCCGTGCTGGCGCTGCCCGTGATAGTTCTGGCGTTGCCCGCATAGTTCTTTTGTGAGGTCCCTGGTGACCATTGCTTGCCAACCCTTGTTACGCATTCCCATTTGGTTTGCTTCGCAAACCAATACCTCATGCAACGCCGTGAAGGTCTCAAAGTGGCTAGTAATAAATAAATGCCAATAAAAAAATTATAAATATTTTAGATTAAAATTTAAAAATTAGGCTGGACACATTATATTTTACTGATACTGAAACATTAAAAAGAAAAAAGAATAATTTAAATAATGAGGCCCACTTTTACGCGACCTGACACATGACACGGGTTACGAGTAAAAAATTATTCATTTAAAGAAAATCGTATTTAAGGTATCGATCTGGTGTGAAATTTTCAGCAGATTTTAAATCCCTGAAAATCTTTACTCTATCTTCAACGATCGCGAAGATTAAAACTTCAAATAGTCTTATCCCGTGTCAAAGTTGAAATCGCTAGCAAGAAAGCTATACTATACAACAACGTAAATCAAAACACGCAAGAATTGGAAAATTTGGCATCGTTCCAAAGGAATTAGGACGAAAAACGCAGAATCTGACCTTTATTCAATGTGACGCTAGTGGTCGAGAATCACAAAATCCTCTCCCTTCTTCAATCGAGGTAGCCTTTCCCGAGAGAAGAAATAAAAGAGAAAAAACTAATAAATTAATTAAAAAGTGTTTTAGATTAAATTTTAAATTCGGGTTGGATACAAAAATCGCAAAAGAATATGTCCACCTGTGTGCCAAATTTCATTATTGGAAGTGACGTAGATTCGTCTGGATAGTACCCACAGACAAACAGACAGACATAGAAACACTTCCTTTTATAATAGTAGAAATACCTTGCGCAAACCAAACATTCTGATCAAACTAAAGAATGGAAGTTACCTTCCCTGATTTCTTTCTCTCATCCACAATCTGACGAGTAACATTGATGAAGAACTCTATCGACTCTTTTCCGAAGACAGATATCTTGAAAAGTCGCACCAACCGGGGACAAAAAACTACGAAGGGGAGAACCATGTTAAAATCCTATACCTCTGAAGAAAACACATTTTAAAATGTGAGTATTTGCTGGAAGGAAAGATCTGAGGACAACACCTCGTTATTTTAAACCACGGTCAGACGACGAGGTCGATACTTGAACTGGCAATCCACTCTACGAACTTCCATACCACGACGACGTGATTATAGTTAAGGCGACGACCAAGTTAACGACAATCAATCCTAAGCAACATTATGGTCTTTGGATGGATCGAGTTATATATACGAGGGTCGTTTGGCAAGTAATACAAGTTTTTAAATAAAATACAGATCAAAAATTTTGTACCACACCTTTTCACCTCACATTTTTATACCTTGTATTACTTTTGTACATAGTCCCTTTGCAAATTTAAACATTTGTCTTCCCATCTGACGAGCTTTTGAATACCAGCGACAAATTCCTCTTGCGCCAGTTCATTGAGATAAACCGTAACAACGTCTCTTTAAGCTCCTCGTCGTTAGCAAAATATTTCCATCCAGAAACTCTTTAAGTTTTGTGAACAAATGAAAGTCACTGAGGGCTAAGTCCGGGTTATAGGGGGGGGGTAAGAATTTATGAATGAAACTTGTTGATAAACTGTTGTGTTTTTGCAGCTTCGTGAGCCCATGCGTTATCATGCAAGAGAACCACGCCGCTATAGCCAATATGAAGCGTCTTCGCTTCTGAATTGCACGCTGTAACTTCTTCTTTATTGTCTCACAGTATGTATCGGCGTTTATGCAGGGTCCCCGTGCGATAAACTCACTAAGCAATATTCCGTGACGGTCCTAAAAGACCGTAGCCATGAGTTTGCCAGACGAGATTCTTTGTTTAAACTTTTGACAGACTGGACACCGACTTTGAGACACCGTAGTCACACACCGAAATTGTTTGATGAATGTGTCGACAGACTTGACAAGCTCATCCGTACTGACAATTGGGCGTCCACATCGCTCCTTATCATTGACGTTCTCTCTTCCCTCATTACAATTTCGGCACCGACGACGCCCACATGATTAATTCCTCCCGTCACCATACACTAATTTGATTTCATGATAAATCTCGCCTGGTCGCACTTTTTTTGAGTTTAGAAATAGGATCACAGATTTCACTTTACATTTGGCGGCACGCTCGATTTTATTGAACATTTTATTTGCTTACCAAAACAAGAATAACCGCTTCAATGCGATGTAACTCAGTAAACAGCTGGCAGACAAGTCCCTAAAACTGGTTGACCTTGACCGGTGCACCTTCCAATGTCACAGTGGTGCGCATGCTCCAACAGGTATTACTTTCCGAACGACCCTCGTATGTCTTCTTGACGGGCTATAGGATCAAGTTACGTCGCACAGGAGCAACACACTACAACAGACTACTGGTAACGATCAGGGGGAGATCCATACCGGAGGGGAAGATCCTAGAGCAATACCTCGTTATTTTTGTAAAGTCAGATGACTAGGTCAACGCTTGAATTGGCAGCCCACTCTACGAACTTCCACGCAGAGGCTATGACAAATTGAACGTGCAACAGCCACCTATGTACACCACGGCCTTTGGTTGGATTCGAACTCGCAACCCTGATTGATGACCGGAGACTGACGTACGATAAAAAAGTTGGGACGTTTGTAGATTAATAAAAATTTATATTAACGAACTTTGTCCAATGTTATACACCAAATTTTCATCTTCACTGTTCGTGTCCAACTTCGAACCAAGTTTTGGTTTGCAAAATGAGTATTGGTATTTTTTAATTATCGTCACAATGGAGCTACACAACGGACAAATTAGCAAAATGAGTAGGAAGACAAAAGTCAATATTGGGGTACTTACACAAAAGAAAGAATTTCCAATTGATTGATCCATTGAAAATGTTTTGAGCCATTTTCACGAACGTGTTGCGTGGATCGTTGTGCGAGTCTATTTTCGTCGAGAAAGCAGAGCTCGCAATCACGTCCATCGTATAAGCTCCATATAAACTAAGAAGGAAAATGAATATTTGAATTTTGTTATACGCAAAAACAGTTCTTAATATTCAGTCACAGTATTTTTATTTCAAGATATACCGTGTGATCATAAATGAACGTGAGGTGTTCAGAGTCCTCTAGCGAGTAATGTATTGGACTAAAATTAACAAAATTTGGTTGCCGCTTACAATGGAACATGGAATTTCAATTTCTAAAAAATATTAGTTCAAATGTCTCACAGTTTGATTGAGTTTCTGAATGGAAACCCTCCTCTTGCCAACTGCTTCTCTACAAAACGAAGGTCCCAAGTAAGACTTAGAAGCGGTTCACAAGATGTATGACTGAGAGAGAGAGAGGAGCTAAAAACTTTCAAACTTGGTATACTACGATTGTATCGGGTTTTTTGTTTATTATCTCCTGGAGGAACAGGAGTTAGATGATGTGCGAATTAAAAAACATGATAGTTTTGATTGGTCAAGGTCTCACCTTGACCAAGTGAATTAAGAACAAGAAAAAAAAACAGTACTTATCTCAAAACACGATACGTAATAAGGTAGGTAAGTAGTTAATAAACGTTGCACTGGAGCAACACAACGGGCTATTGGTGACGGTCCGAGAGCTGCCCCTAGCAGAAAAATCCGATCGTTATTTTGAACCACGGTAAAATAACGAACCACCTGAGCAGGCATCCCATTCTATAAATTTCCACACCACGTAAACATAAAATATTTTGAGGGTTAAAAACCTTATTAACTTAATGATCCCAAACGGATATTCCAGGAATGATGATCTTAAGGTTTGGTTTTGATCAATGTAATAAGTAACATACCATCCAGAGTATTTATGTACTTTTCAAGCAAAGATTTTAAGGAGTCAGTATATTCACCCTTTGGTTTCGACGTATTTTCCAGCTTCGGCAGTAGTTTTGAAGTTCTGACACATTGTTCTGGCACACTCCTTGAATATGCTCAGCATCTGAGAAAAAAAATCGAATCTCTTCAAATTGAATATACAAGAGGGAACTTCATTGTTTACCGAAACAATTTTTTTTGAGGGATTCGTGACTTTGACATATTATTGATGTTGCATGTTAGTTATTAGGTAGTTAACGTCCCAATTTAACAGTTGTATTGTAAGTAAATATGTCAGTTCTTTATTCATCATTTATGCGTGGTTTTGATTCTAGGATTCAAATGAAGTTCCTGATGTCTTCGAGGTAAACAGGTATCACGCTTTGCTCAAATCATGAAAATTATGTACACATTTCAAGTTAATAATGTAGAATGGTGTTTCATTTAAAAATAGCTTAACAAGTTAAATTAATTTCGCTAATATTGAATCTCAATCTTTTGTTAAAAAGAAATTAAATCGTTCTATATAGTGTTTAAACATTTTATGCCATCAAGATTATTGATTGTAGTTTACAATCTTTCAAAGTGTTAGTTTAAGCTAAAATCGATCGTAATTAACCTCATGACATTTTTTAAGAATTCTGTAAAAATATTTATGAAATGTGGTATTTAGAATTCTATTGCATTCTGGTCCTTTTTATGTATTTTTTTAATTTTTTTATTGTTTTAGGGTTGTATTGTGTATATATTTTATTACTAAACATAATGTTTTTTTATCTAATTAAAATAGTTTTTAATTACAATATTTGTGAATTATGGCCCATTATTTATATGATTATTTATATACTTGATTTGTCAAACTGTGGTGTCTTGGTTAGCGACGGTAATCCGTTCCAGGATTATAGTTATTAACCAAAACCGTCGTTATCCAAGGCTCTCTTCCCCATAAGATTTAATTAAAAATTGATTAATTTGTTCCGGCTCCTCACCATTACTTTAGTACATATCGTCGCTTAAAGTGCAAAAGGTCGTGTCTCAAAAATTCCATTTTACTTTTATTATTATATACTATGTGGCATTTTGTGATTTCCACCTGGTGGCAAAATCTCTTATGTCATCAGCAGTTCCAATAAAAGGTACAACCAAATGCATACAATCTATATATATATTTCTCTTACGTGGCACGCAAAAAAGACGTTATTTGTTACCGCGTTTTGGCAACATTGTGCGATTGTTTGTTTACTAGGAGCCGCGCGCCTCATTTAAATCTATAGCGTTATCGGATGAAATGTTATGGAAAAAAAAATGCATTTTAGACGAGCTGTTGCGGTTTGTAATAGAAATCTAAGAAAGCGGAGGATCTTTTCAGGGCTATTTAAAAAAAGGTCCTTTTCAAGGCTAACAATTATAGTACAACAAGACGCGTGCACTACAACTTTCGACAACAAACTCAGTCAAAAAGTGTATGGGTGGCTCGAGTACTGGGGAAATGTACACACAAACAACATGCTGGGTATTCAATTTCCAAAGCAGCGCTCACATTGCGAGTAAAAATTTGCTCAAAGTTTTCATTTAAATTCTGATTCCAGAGGTACTGTATATATCTTTTATGTAATACAACAAATTTAGATTTGAATTTTTTTTTTTTTTTTGGAATATCATATTTTGTAATCAATTCTTTCTGCTAGGACACGTGTCTTCATTGATGCGAGCGAAGCGAGCATAGGTTCGCGCAGCGATCCAATGAGAAATGCGAAGCAATCCTCCGGGGGTTGGCGAGCGTTAGCGAGCAGGGGGCGGGCCCCCTAGTAATAATATAATCAAGGAAAATCATAAGGAAAACTATTAGTTTTTTGCTCTACTGAAAAATGCGGTTTTTAGACGTACAACCTTTTGCACATTGAGTGACATTAAAACTGCAGATAAAACTCATTTAAAATATCCTAAAAATATGATTCCTAATTATTTTTTGCTACAAAAAATTGGCAAGAAATAAATAAATAAAAATTTTAGTTAGATTTAATAATTAATAAATTAAGGTTATTTTTAAGTTCCGAAGACATTAAAAAATTGCTGTTTTAAAGTATTTATACTAAAATATTTAAAGAATATTTAGCTTTTAAACAGAAATGGCGAATGGTGTTTCAAATAGAATAAAACAGTCTGAGAGAGTTGTTATTGAAATCTAGTTCGGTTGTTAAGGAAACGAGGCCTAGATCCGACGCCATAGTATTGTCAAGTGACCCGTACTGAGGGCTCCATGCGATTTCTCATGTTATTTAGCAGTCCATTGCTTCCTATGGCAGTGATCTCTTTGTATGTTACTTCTCTGTGGCAGTGACGCCTCTGTATGCGTAGATTTTATACTCTTTTCTGTGACTGTTATGATTTATATTTTTCTTGTTTATTTGTGCACGTGGCAGTTCCTAGCTTTCTAATAACCAGCTAAATATACATTTTTAAATGCGTTACTTGTTAATATATTTTTCTACTGGGTTACTCGTTTGTGCATAGTTCTGTGTGATCCATCTAGAATATCTTATGTAGAACAATCTATCCGGAATAATCCATCTAGAATACACTATGTAGAACAATCTATCCGAAAAAAATCAATCCATAATATTCCATGTAGAACATTCCAAGTAAAATGAAAATGTAATAGTTAAATAAAATACTTCTGTCACAACTGGCAACAAAGATAGGGCTTATAGATTATTTTTTAAATCATTACGGGATCATTCCACGCAAAATGAGCAAATCGGCTGTGGCTGACACATTACCGATTTTAATGAAAATTAGTTTTTAAATAGATCACATATAGTATGGAGGAACTGCCAAATATTAGATGTCCAAAATGTATAATTTATTTTTTAATGAATTTTAAAGTTCAAGGTCACTCAAATGTAGATTTTTTAGCACGAATAGTAGCCTGTTTGAGACCCTATACTTCAATAAGTTATTGACATAAATTAAAAAATTTTATATTGCTACATTCTTCAGTAAAAGGTCTTTTAGAAAATGTCAGAATAGAGTTTTATATCCTTCACTGCTCATTCTCAGGGAACATCAAAAATAGAGATTTTGCCTATTTTATGCAAATTTCAAATTGCTCTAGTACCTCTATAAATGAGGAAAGACAGTATCAAAAATTATTCTTAACAAAGCAATTCTTATACCTAAAAGTTTGGAATAATTTAGTGATTGTGTTTCTTTAATTAAAAAAATAATAAAAAAGTAAAATAATTGAAAACAGCGATTTTTCTATTTTTTTTAAATACAAATTTCATTGCGAAGGACAACTCCGAAAACCTCAAAAATTTGCAAGATTATGTGTCAAGATGTATATTATCTGTCCTAAAATTTTCATCACTGTAATTGGTTTATTTTCGTCCCAAGAAAATGTTTAACTAGATGGAAATTATCGTTTTATTTGATCGCATACACGCCAGTAAGACATCTATTTCCGCCTTTGAAAGAGATGCTATAACATTCAAGGACAGATAACCGAATAAATAAACACTATTAAATGAATTATGGTTATAAATATGCTTGATTTGCTAAACAGACAATTTTTTGCTGAACTGAAAGCTTTTGAACACCGGCGAATGCTCTAGTGGCAATCCATAAGTCATGGCAAAAGCCCATGCGATGGAATGGGTGGAACTATCGAATGGGTCGCCGCAAGAGCAAGTAAACAGAGACCATAAGACAATGAGATTTTAAATGCAAAACAACTATTATCCTTCTGTACTTCAACCATTTCAAACATCAAGTTCTTTTATGTGCCTTCAAGTGAGGTTATTCAAATTGAGTCTAAGCTTCAACTAAGGTTTAATGAAGTGACGCCAGGTCGTTACGGGAATGCGTAACTATCATTGCTCTATTCCTATTCCCAACTGTACGTCACAGATTCGTGTTTCATATTTATCACAATCATCAGCAAAAGAAGTAAAGCGTTTAAAAAGAATTCGGCAGCACAAAATAACCACGTTTCAATTATAGAAGATGCAAAATTGAACATGGAAGTTTTATCACGTAGTGAATTTGAAAAAGTAAGAAGTTAAAAGTAATGATGTCTATGATATTAAGTTGAAATTTTTAAGCTTGTTTAGACAGTGATTTTTTCGGCTTTTATAATTCACTTTTTAAGTTAAAAATGATTTGGTATTTCTTTGTTAATATAGAGTTTCATTATCTGTATTTAATTTCACTGTTATCATTAAAGTTCTGGTAATATGCATAGACTGGGAAGCAAATGTTGTGATTTTGATTTTATTACTGTTGCTTTAGGACTCAGATTACACTCCCTAATTTTTTTTACTAGTAATAAACATATTAAAGTGTATTCCTGTGAAATGTCGGTCTTGTCAGAGCTGTCCTTCATTTGATTTCTTATGCTTATTTAGAGTAGAAAATTGTCGTTTTGTTATTTTTAGCTATTTTGAAGATGAAAGAATTAAAATGCGACTTCCAAACTCTATCAGTAATATTATCATACCTAGCACTGCAACTGGCATGAATTTAAAGGACGTCTTTAAAATGTTTTAGCCTATAGAAATGTTTTTAATTTTGTCAAAAATGACAATTTTCCATTTTTTGCAACTAAATTTTAGATTAAATATAATGTTTAAAATTGTTGTTGCCCAAGTGAAAAAAAAAGAAAGTTTTGTATAGATTGTACAAATGTATTACATGTTTGTCTACGTTAAGTAGTTTTTGCGAAACAGAACTTCAAACATGCAACTTTAAGTGATCTCACAATTGCTCTTCAAAGTTCCAAGTCCTTAAAATGCCTCAAACTTCGAAGATATTTAATTTTGAACCTAAATATTTCGGACATCGCTTTTTATGCATAAACTAAACCCCTGTACCAAATTTCATAAAAATACATTACCATACGGCCACAGTTTTTTCCTGATTTTTGCTCATTTGAAATGAATTAATTTTTACTACGATAAATTAATTTTTTAATGATACCAATATCTAATGTTTGAAGCAAGATGTCTCGATTGGATATCGTGTACGCAATTCGAATCAAATGCGTTTTGAGATCTATATGCTGATCAATTACAATTCGTAATTGAAATAAATAAGATATAAATATTACTTGAACATTTTCCATTCCACTTTCAATTTAACAAATCTGATGACAGTTTGTGTCTACTACAATCTTGCTTTGAATTGACAAAACTTTATTCATGCATCGAAACAATTGTCACCATCTTATGACTCCCAGACAATTTAAAATAAGTATAAGGAATCAAAATGCATAAAATTTGTACATTTCACTATTTTTTCAGAAAAATGTCCGAATATCTCGCCAATAAGAATCAGAAAGAGCATAGAAAAACGAAAACAAACGTAAGAAAAAGATATGAGAAATCCAAAAAGGTAGCCATGACATGTACCAAGCGTAATCGGGCGTCGCGGCAGCGGCTCAAAAATGAAGTGCGGTTGGCTTGCCCAGTCTTTACTGAAATTTTGCAAATCTGCAGACATTCTGTACCATGCATTGAATAATTGAAATCAAACAAATGTGTGAATTCAATTCATTTCTTTATTCCACTCAACCCACCTTGTCCATACCATACAATCCAAGACCTTTTATGACAAAATATGGAATATAGAATGTACTCACTCTTCTAATTTTCCCGGTGGAGAATGTGGGACTTACTATACTCCGGATCCTTTTCCAATCTTCTCCTTGTGCGGCGGATAGCATACCATCCAAAATTTTGTCGCCAAATTGGAAAGTCTGAAACGAAAACAGAGAAAATATGCATAACATAATGCAAAATAAATGCAAAACATACAAAAATGAAAAGACCTTAAAATATATTTCTTCTTGATTTTGAGAAGGATGTGAGAGAAATTTATATTTTTGATAAGTATTCTAATCATCGAGAAAATTTAAATTTAATTTCTTAACTTGTTCAGTCAATAAATTGATCCTGTTAATTCTCCAAGTAGTTTCGACGAGATTTCTCGTCCATCGAGATTTGACCAATTTTGCTAATGACAAGGAATTTCATCAAGATAATGCCAATTTATTCTATGATTAATTGAATAACCGGGCATTGCTCGGGTTTCAAATATAACCGCGACATTCTCATGTGTTAACTCAAATGCACAAATTCCGTAGAACGCGTTTCCTACCGCTACAGCTAAAGTATGACCTCGACATTTTCTTGTGTTATCTCTGATTTATCCTGGGTGTACAGATGGAGCTAAAATCAATTTGAAACCCGCATAGGAATAACAATGAGCATTATTACGATCACTGAACAATTTATATCAAACTAGCTGAATAACCCGGCGTTGCTCGGATTTCAAATAGGACCTTGGCATTTTCATGTGTTAACTCGGACTAAACCCTGTAGAACGCGTTTCCTCTTCCATGTCCATTTATTGCAGGAAAACAAACTTTAGATTTTAAAATTGGGACTTCGAGGCCTTTTAGGACTATCTGTGTTCCAATTTTCATGGCTACAGATTGGTCTGATGAAGTCTATGAGGAAACAGCTTATGTTTACCGCAGTGTTCTAAAGTATAGGTGTACTAAATTTGGTGTGGATTCGTCAAATGGTGTACATTTGTATAGAGAATACACACATCTTTTTTTTGTATATATAGATAACGAGATCAAGATTCGGTCAGTTATTATTCAAACGAAGATATCTCGATCATCAAGCTCTGGTCAGTTTTGCTAATGACGAGAAGTAAACTTGTCTAAGCAACCACGGGAGGGTTAAAGCAATCATATAACCTTCCAAGTGGTTTCGATGAGATATGTCAAGATATATCAGGAATGTACTTAACTAATGACGAGATATCTCTTCGTAAAGATATTACTGATTCTTTGATGATGATGAGAAGCACACATTTTTGACGAGATATCTCTTCAGCTAGATATTGTGGATTTTTTCTGATGACGACATCAATACCTGGTCAGTTTTCTTCTAAAAAACAAATATCTTGTCCATCAAGATCTAGTCAGTATCGATAATGACTCGTCGAGAGACAACCAGGGTTAATACAATACTAAATTAATAACGTTAAAATAAAAGGGAAATAATTTTGGGCAAAAACATTCATATATAGATTCGTATGCCGGTTAACAGTTGAAAACAATTGTAAATAATTTTGTGATTGTTTTTATTTGTTTCTTCGTACAGAATCCTCCAGAATAGCTGGCCTGTTTTTGCTGCTGGAAAAAGAGTTACAGAACGTTTCATTGGCTAACTGGCAACAATTTAACTTAAGAAACCTGTCCAATTTTGAATTATTCCAGCATTTTTCAATCGTTGATCTCAGAGGTGCAGAAGTTATTTTTTCCCTCTCTTATTACGGACATAGAGTCGATCGAAAAGTAAACTCC
Source organism: Metellina segmentata (assembly GCA_947359465.1). Lineage (NCBI taxonomy): Eukaryota > Metazoa > Arthropoda > Arachnida > Araneae > Tetragnathidae > Metellina > Metellina segmentata. Next base: position 120,641,189 of record OX375879.1, on the reverse strand, counting down.
ATACCTACCCGTCTATCATGGAAATATCCAAAATCTTTTAGGAGTATGTCTCTCAAGAGAGCTGGTTCAGCCACGGACAATACTGGAATACTTCCTTCATAATGTCTAAGGACAAAGGTCGTTAGTACGTCTTAGGTTATAACGCCATAAAAAGAACACATTTATACATCTTGACTTATGTTGCACATATTATGTCAGAACTTCAATGATTGAGAACTTTGGTCCTCTGTACTGTTTCGTATCACCCTGGTCTAAAAATTGCTAGACCAGGTTCACCCATAAGATCTTGCCTCCTCATCAGGAGCAAAGCTGTATCCTCTTGGTTTCTCACCAATTAATCCAATTAATTAGAGGATATGAGACATGATACAGGTTTGTTCATATGCCACTTTTACCAATAAATCCAAAGAGGAACCGATGAAGTTAAGTCATGAGACAGTTTGTTCTGATTTCAACATTACCGTAATCTAACTTCACAAGTGCAGACCCCCGGCGTCACGTGACCATAAGATTCTCCGATCACGTGACATATGCACTTCTATTTTCCTCATCCTGGAGGTGGATGGATTAGTAGACACAAAAAACGAACACAGTTTTTTATTAAGTGCACAGACCGATATATGTACGCAATATTAAATACCTGGATAATCGAAAACTTCAGTTACACGTATAACTAGAAATAAAAATTACTTTACTCACCCATATATGCGCCCCAGTTGTTTATATCTATCGTTCTCGATGTCTTGAAAAGGCTGAAATTAAACCAAAGATGGTTTGAAGTCAAATAATGGATGAAGGTATAAAACTTATGAAACAAAACAAATCTGCTACCATTTATGAAGCACTTGATCATTTACCAACGACTGACGAATGTAAAATACGTCACCCCGAATTACTGACATGAACTGAGAAACGTGTCACGATTTTATGTTATGTCTTAATCAGCTGCTAAATAAGCATTTATTGCACGTCCATTACAAGCTCATTTGAATTTTAGTACATTTACAACACCGAAAAAAATAATACGATTTAACCCTCCAAGTGATTTGGACGAGATAAGTCGTCCATTAAAGTCTAATCAGTTTTTCTAATAACGAGATAACTTCATCATCCAGATATTACCAATATTTTAATGATGACGAGATCAAGATCGGGGCAGTCTTTCTACTTCTGACGCAATATCTCGTCCATCAAGATCCGATCAATCTCTGTTATGACAAGATATCCCGTCTATCAAGATCCCATCAATCTCTGTTATGACAAGATATCTCGTCCATCAAGATCCGATCAATCTCTGTTATGACAAGATATCCCGTCTATCAAGATCCGATCAATCTCTGTTAAGACAAGATATCTCGTCCATCAAGATCCGATCAATCTCTGTTATGACAAGATATCCCGTCCATCAAGATCCGATCAATCTCTGTTATGACAAGATATCTCGTCCATCAAGATCCGATCAATCTCTGTTATGACAAGATATCTCGTCCATCAAGATCCCATCAATCTCTGTTATGACAAGATATCTCGTCCATCAAGATCCGATCAATCTCTGTTATGACAAGATATCCCGTCTATCAAGATCCCATCAATCTCTGTTATGACAAGATATCTCGTCCATCAAGATCCGATCAATCTCTGTTATGACAAGATATCCCGTCCATCAAGATCCGATCAATCTCTGTTATGACAAGATATCTCGTCCATCAAGATCCGATCAATCTCTGTTATGACAAGATATCTCGTCCATCAAGATCCGATCAATCTCTGTTATGACAAGATATCTCGTCCATCAAGATCCGATCAATCTCTGTTATGACAAGATATCCCGTCCATCAAGATCCGATCAATCTCTGTTATGACAAGATATCTCGTCTATCAAGATCCGATCAATCTCTGTTATGACAAGATATCTCGTCCATCAAGATCCGATCAATCTCTGTTATGACAAGATATCTTGTCTATCAAGATCCGATCAATCTCTGTTATGACAAGATATCTCGTCTATCAAGATCCGATCAATCTCTGTTATGACAAGATATCTCGTCTATCAAGATCCGATCAATCTCTGTTATGACAAGATATCTCGTCTATCAAGATCCGATCAATCTCTGTTATGACAAGATATCCCGTCCATCAAGATCCGATCAATCTCTGTTATGACAAGATATCCCGTCCATCAAGATCCGATCAATCTCTGTTATGACAAGATATCTCGTCTATCAAGATCCGATCAATCTCTGTTATGACAAGATATCTCGTCTATCAAGATCCGATCAATCTCTGTTATGACAAGATATCTCGTCTATCAAGATCCGATCAATCTCTGTTATGACAAGATATCTCGTCTATCAAGATCCGATCAATCTCTGTTATGACAAGATATCTCGTCTATCAAGATCCGATCAATCTCTGTTATGACAAGATATCTCGTCTATCAAGATCCGATCAATCTCTGTTATGACAAGATATCCCGTCCATCAAGATCCGATCAATCTCTGTTATGACAAGATATCCCGTCCATCAAGATCCGATCAATCTCTGTTATGACAAGATATCTCGTCCATCAAGATCCGATCAATCTCTGTTATGACAAGATATCTCGTCCATCAAGATCCGGTAAATCTCTGTTATGAAAAGATATATGACCAAGAGGGAATAAACGAATTTTTCATATCTACCCCAAACTTTGCAGACTGAAGCTTACTTGTTCAATTTAGAAACTGCATTGGTTGACGTCATCTACATTTCACCCGAGTCGTTTTATGTTCTTCACTGACGAACAAATGATTTCAATAAATGAAAGGACCGAATTTTTTTCAACTTTATTTTTATCGTATGGCCTCCGGCATCTCGATCATCAATAGAGTTCTGAAGTGAAGAAAAAAAGGGTTTACAACATTACAAACTCTATTTTTAATTCTATATTCAGGGTTTTTGGGCAAGACATTGCGGTGGTCTGCATTCATGTTGTCCAGTTCTCAAAAGAGGCAGTTAGCTGATCTATCTACTCTAAAACGGTGTGTGGTACCTTACTCAATGGACAATATGCATGATTTTCAAATTCATTTTAAAATGAAAGAACACGAAAAACTACGTAGAAAAATACCACTTAAACTGCAATCTGACGACATTAATTATATTTAAAACGCTTTTCAAATTGCTGTGACGCCACTTTTAACGAAAAACTGCAGTCGCTGACGATTTTTGCCTGTGACGTCATAGTACATGATTTTCCCATCAAGCGTCCCTTGAAACGTGTTATCTCTATGGGTATCTTTTTAGTAGTCTTATATTTGCAGATTTTTGATTAATTCCGCAATGGAAGGTTCGAAAAGAGTTAAAAAGAAGAATTATAAATATTATATTGTTCCGTTTGTGTCATAATTCAACGATTAAAACACCAAAAAAGTATTTTTTGTTGTACCAAAATATGAACAAGTTCGTAGAAGAAGGTGCAGCGTTATGAAAAGAGATTAAAAGAAAAACAAAAAGCTGTGTTCTACTTCTTGCTTGCATTGCTGTGAAGATCATTTTTGGTAAGTTTAAAATACCAATAATTATTTGTATTTTTAATCGTTTTTAATTAAAAATTGTGTGATTTAATCTTGTGGATAACTACTAGTGTTTTTGCTAAAACGAAAAAACATTCTTTCGGTATCAAGTCACTCATAATGCAGAATTTCTTGTTTCATGAAAAAGAATTTAATAAATAAATATAGGAATACTATATATTTATAAATCAAAACTGGTTAAAAAAATATACAGAGAGCTAGCATCAATAAACATTGAATTATTATACTCATAATAACTAATTTGCAGTTGGTAAAACTGTGTCATATTTCTTCTTTAAACTGAATAATAAGTATTATAGAATACAAATTCTTGCAATTTTAATCAAATTAACACACTACCTTCTTCATGGTTTAAAATGTTGGACTACCAACATTTTAAACCATGAAGTTGTGTTCAATATTTAATGCAGTTGCAATTCTCGTAATAAGTTTCTCTACACATGTTCTTTTTGGATCATCTTTTAGTGCATTACGTTTTATCGCTTAAATATATTAAAAACATTATTGTTCAATAACTAACAAAAATAATGTTGCTAAAAAATTAATGTAGAAAATTAATTTTAAGTTAGCTTTCAAAATTCACTATTTTAATACCCCAACAATTTTAATCTACTTTGAAATTATTTTCCTAATATAAAGCTCTTATTTGATATACTATTCTAATTATCTATACAAAAAAAATCTGTTTCAGAATGAATTGTGTTACTTGTTAAGGAAAAGAGAACAACTATTAATATTCTATTTTCTTAAATACAACTTTTTGATAATAGCACTACTCTTTAAAAGCAATATAAAAATACATGTTTTTTAAAAATCGCTTTTACGCCTTTCATTTCTACTCCCATAAAATTTGGATGGATTCGCAGAAAAGAAAAATGGATATGGCATCCAATTTAGGTTGATTATCCGACTGGCCTTTTACAAAGCCTTGTTCTACAGTAGTCATTTTTAAAGAAGAAATCTGAATAATAATGATAATGTAAAGACTGTAATTCAATACAATTATTTAAAAAATAAAATTAGCGTAAAATCAATGAAAGCAACCTGAAATAACACGCAGCCGGCGAATGTAGCGAGAGATTTCATGTACTATGACGTCACACCAAGCTCCACCCCGTTTTCAGTCACATGACTTCAACGCGTTTTTTAATCGCTTATTACACTTAGATTAAACTTTTTTGTGATTTTTAAAGTTGATTTTGGGATTGTTAATGATCGAATTTGTAAAAAAAGTACCATTTTGGGACGTTTTGTGACATAGTGCATATTCCCTATTCCAAGTAGGTAGTCATGTCCCGTAAGAAGTCGAAAGCAAGCGACTCCTTGAGTTTTATTTCTCTGCAAAGCGTTCCAGTTTTTTACTCTGTTGTCAAACCTTTGTAAATTGAGAAATTTCAAAGGAATGACAAATATTAAATTGACATAAGCACATAAAAAACGAAATTTCTTTTCGACAGAAATTTTTTTTTTAGAATCGTATAGAGAAAACTGGTTCTGATTCCATGGAAATGTATTCAAAGTATTCTATAGAGATCTCTGTAGAGGAACGAAATTTCGTTTCTGTAGGATAAATTTATCTTTTTCTTTAGATTTTCAGAGAAAATTTGCTCAATTCCATAGAAATGTATTCATAGAATTCTATAGAGAAACAAAAATTGGTTTTATTGTTTTATTAGAATTTTTTAAAAAAGAGATTACTATAAAGAAAACGTTTTCTGAATCAATTGAAATATATTTCTATAACTTCACCCCTCTCGGTCTTAATCTACATTTCTATAGGGGAATTTATACAGGGAAAAGTCAAGTCGTGAAACAAACGAAAGGAGCTCCTATAAAATTATATCAATAAAACTCTTTTGTTCTCTGTATAGATTTCTGGAGAAATACTATCAATTTCTAAATAAAACGTATAGAAAAAAGGGCAATAATTCTATAGGATACTACAGACCAGTGATAGAGTGAACCTTTTGAGCTCGCTGTGCCCAAAATTGGAAAAAACCTAGCTTTACTCGGTGCCGTGTCACATCTAGAAATATCCATAATTTTGTGATACTTGAAGCTCTACTAAAAAAGTTATATTTTTAAATATTTATTTATTAAAAAAGCAAAATCACAAATAATTCTTTACATTAATGACTTTTGTTGCTGAATTGCATTAATCTTCAATCGAATATTTCGTGAACTTCAAGCCCAAGCAAGTGCCACTAACGTCATCTGTTAGTCCGTTTCTTTTATTGGTTTTAATATTATTTAACATCGAAGTACGTAAAGGGAAAAATTTAGAGTAAAGTCATAGATAGATTTTTCAGGGTTCTTAAAGTGTCAGGTAATCAGTTCCAAGTACTTCACATTTCCTGTTAGTAGAAGCAGTCTTCTTCATTCTCTAAACGATTTCTTTCCAAATTCTTAAGTTTAAATCTCAAGTCGACAAACACTTAAAACCAGAGGCCGTCTTGAAATTCTGCAAATTGCCTCATCCAAATCATAAAGTTCCATCCATTGGAAGCCATTTGATTCCAAAGTACTGTAGAGTACTACATCCGGATACTTAATTATTTTAATTTTCTGTTCCAGGTTTCTAAATTGATTTAATCTTTCGTTAGAATCGGTAAAGCAACGAGTTTTCAATATGCAGATACTTTATATGCATGGGCTCCATTTCATTTTGCAGTTTACATTCAAAGGCTTATGTATCCAAACACAACATCAATACTTTTGCTAAAACCTTCAGTAATTCATATGAACAGAGATCTGTACAAACATCAATGTGTTGACCCACTTATGATCATTGAGCGTTGAGGCTTGTTTGTCAGATCCTTTACCTCAAGAAATACCATAATTTCTGCGAAGTACTCCACCCAATAGCTCAAGCCCTTTTCTTGAGCTCAGCAACATCGCACTGAACATCACCAGACCATTGTGGGTTGAATCAACTTCCTATAAAAGTGCGGAAAATTCTCGCTTGTAAAGGGGTAAAGTAGCTATTAAATTCGCTATTTTTGTTACATTATATGATTTAATTATGTTAATCCTGCCTTTTGGCGCACACCACCTCTCGATGAATAATGCAATGAAAAGGCACAAGTGGGAGTCCAATAGCTTCCGTAAACAATTTCACAAATCCCGCAATCGTTCCCACCATATTAGGTACAACATCTGTAGACAAATCAATGCCTCGGTAATGGAATGTTTTAATAGCAACCTTGCATATTTCGTTCCCTAGTGTAATTAGAACTGATGTTAACTTTATCAACTCTTTTCTCATTGTAAGATCATCATCTTTTTACTCGATGTATGTCAGTTTATTGCATATACAAACCTTTAGAAGAAGTTCGTAAACCGATCCAAGAAGAGGAATCGTCTTCGCTGTTGGAATTCCACGCTTCTTCCAATAACTGTGTTGACGTTTGGAAATCCTGAAATCAAGATGGCATAAGTAAGGCTCACGTTAATCCCGAAGGAAAAGATGCGAGTACAACACCGGCCGCAGAAACCCACCTTGAAGAGAAATGGATTAGAAACTGGAGGGTTGCAACTTTGAAAAGGCGCAGCCAGACTCGTGTATACGGCAGTTGTACACTTTAAATATGTCGTGACCTCAAGTTGACGTGCTGTGGAAAATTTGGAGAGTGGGGTGCCAGCGCTGGTGTTGACCTCGTCATTTGACCATGGTTCAAAAATGACGAGACGTTGTCATTGGACCTTTTCCTTTTGATGGATCTTTGTGTACCTCCAATGCGATGTTAATTAACTTAATAATTACCGAGGACAACACCTCGTTGTTTAAACCACGATCAAATGACGAGGGCAATATTTGATCTGGGGCATCCCACTCTCCAAGCTTCCACACATCGACAACGTTCCAATATTGAGGCTGCGGAAGATTTAACGTGGTAGATTGGTAGTTGAATTTACAGGGGTAATAAAAGGGGGCTATTGGTGGTAGTCCGGGATCCATCCCGAAGGAAACGATCCGAGGACACTACCTCGTCATTTTCAACCACGATCAGATGACGACGTTAATACCTGAGCTGCCACCTCACACTCCAAGTTTGCACGCCTCGCCAACTCGAGGACATTTGATGTTACGGCAGTTTTAAAGCGCACTAGCCCTCACGGTAGGATTGAGTTTCGATCTCGCAACCCTTTGGTTGCTAATTCGCGACTCTACCAACTGGGCTACCGCAAATCTAGAAAATGTAGTATTCCACTAAAAGAGTTTCAAAAATACTATCATACCTCCCGATATTGCAGAGACTACTTTAAACTGCTCAATTAAGCTGATCAAAAAACTCCAAGGGTAGTTAAGTGGTTTCGACGAGATATCTCGTTTGAGATCTCTTCAATCTCGGCGTCGTGAGCTATTACACCGAGAGAAATGAAGATCCATGTAGGTTAAACAATTGTGCCTTGTCTAAAACAGGTGTCAGTGATAGCAGCTACTTTTGCAGGAAAGGGGAATATAGGATGAGAGAGGTAATGGCAATTTTAGTTAACGTCGTACTAGAGCAACACAACGGGCTATTGACGATAGTCCGAGGCCAGTTCCTTAATGAAAAGATCCGAGGACAACACCTCGTAATTTTGAACCACGGTCAGATGATGAAGCAACACCTGAGCTGGCACCCCACTCTCCAAACTTCCACATCAACCCAACGTGAGGACTTTCGGCCACGACAGATTTAAGGTGCACCAGCCGCCTCTACACCATACGCTTACAAACATCCATGCCCGGACCCAGATTCGAACCAGGAACCTTCCTATCAAGAGGCTAACACCTTAACCACTATACCGGTTGGTCGGCATAGGATGAGAGAGAGAGAGAGATAGAGGTGAGTTCTCAATGCCCAGACAGTTGCCACAATGTCTGTACGTTCTTGTTCCAACACATTGAGTTCCCACGCCTTTAAAATGTCCTGTAGTTTCTATCGGTGGTAATTTCACAGATTTGTTGAGCCGACCAACCGGTATAGTGGTTAAGCTGATAGCCTCTAGATCGGAAGGTTCCTAGTTCGAATCCGGGTCCGGGCATGGATGTATGTATGTGTATGATGTAGAGGCGGCTGGTGCACCTTAAATCTGTCGTGACCGAAAGTCCTCACGTTGGGTTGGCGTGGAAGTTTGGAGAGTGGGGTGCCCGCTCAAGTGTTGCTTCGTCATCTGATCGTGGTTCAAAATTACCAGGTTTTGTCCTCGGATCTTTCCCTTAAGGGACTGATCCCGGACCGTCGTTAACAGCCCGTTCACATGTACAATACGTTGGCATGTGCTCTAGTACGACGTTAACTAAAATTACCATTACCATCACCACAGATTTGTTGTTTTATTTAAATTTTTTTGGGATAACCACAAACTTGAATTTCCACAAAGCTTTGGTCCGTCACCTAACCTTGGTTCAGGCTCTGTAAGAGAATCCGCACAGTTAAGGTTCCTGGTTTGAATCCGGGTCAGTCCTTTTTTTTGTACGCGTATTGTGGAGAGGCGGCTGGTGCCACAATGTCTGTAATTGTTGCTTCGTACCTTAAATCGGTCGTGGCCGAAAGTCCTCACGTTGGGTTGGTGTAGAAGTTAGGTGAGTGGGGTGCGAGCTCAAGTGTTGCTTCGTCATCTGACCGTAGTTCAAAATGACGAGGCATTGTCCTCGGATCTTTCCCTTAAGGGATCGATTCCGGATCGTCCTAAATAGCCCGATGTGTAGCTTCAATACTCAGCGTTAATTGACCTACCAAGGCATTGGTACCAGTAAGAGTTTTTGGGGTTGGTTCATTATTTAATTCTCTGGTTTATTTTGCCACTTTATCTGCATCTTCATTTCCTTCAATCTCATGCATTATGTGAGGACCATAGAGATGACGTCACATCGAGGAAAAATATTTGTATCGAGTTTAACAACATCGATCGATGTGAAAAGTTAAGTAGGCACTCAGCTGAGATAGATAGTGGTTAATCTTATCTTTCTAAGATTAGGTTAGAAAATACCAAAATTCGTCCCATGATAGCGCCATTGAGTAACAAGATAATGCTAAAACTGGACTGTATTGATTGTATCTAGGTGACTGAATATTTATTGTTTTAATAACATTTACGTTTGTATCGTCATATTAAATTGGATTCAACTACAAACCAAGTTTCCAACTGGAAACCAATTTCCACATCAAATGTAAGGGCCCGCGGTAGCCCGGTTGGTAGAGAGCGGAATCCCAACTTCAGGGTTGCGAGTTAAAAACTCGAGCCAATCAAAGGCAGTCGGTTCATGGGGTCCTTATGTTGGCGTGGTGTGGACGTTTTGAAATGGAATGTGTCAGCTGGTGTGTTGACCTTGTCATTTGACCGTTGTGCAAAATTATGATGCACTGTCCTCGCACCTTTCCCTTGTGGACCAACAGCTTTTTTAAATCAGTTGGAGGACGAGTCCAATTTCGAGCTGGAACCCCTCTCTTCAAATTTCCACACTGTACCAGCGTGAGGACATTTCAAGTCACGACATATTTAACGTGCATTAAACCCCCACTTGTGTGGCGGTCTTGGGATGGACCGAGATTCGAACTCCCAACCCTCCGGTTCCTAATTCGCACAGTAAAATCTCTCAAAGGCCCTCTCGTCTGCGCGGAGTGAAAGTTCGGCGATTGTTAAATGTCAATTCTCGTCATCTGACCGTGGTTCAAAATGACGCGGTGTTGTCCTCCGATCTTTCCATTAGAGTGTAGTCAATAGCCCGTTATGTTGCTCTAGTACGACGTTTATTAAAAATTACCCAGACCGTCGCCAATAGGCCGTATAATACTCCAACGTGACGTTATTTAGTTGTGATTTGAATTCCTACTGCACTTTGAGCTCAGGTATTGCTTCGTCATCTGAACGTGGTTCAAAATAGCGAGTTGTTGTAGTCGGATCATTCCCTTAAATGACTGATAACGGACCGTCGTCTATAGCCCGCTGTGTTGCTCAAGTACGACGTTGTCTAAAATTACCATTACCATTACCTACTGCACTTAGTCATCATCAATAGCCCGTTGTGTTGCTCTAGTATCATCCTGTACATTACCATTACTTACTTTACTTTGTCTCTAACCAGCAGTGATAATTTAATTTTTATTTAACGTCGTACTAGAGCAACACAACGGGCTATTGACGACGGTCCGGGTAATGGTAATGGTAATTTCAGTTAACGTCGTACTAGAGCAACACAACGGGCTATTGACGACGGTCCGGGATCAGTCCCTTTTAGGGAAAGATCCGAGGACAACACCTCGTAATTTTGAACCACGGTCAGATGACGAAGCAACACCTGAGCTGGCACCCCACTCTCCAAACTTCCACGCCAACCCAACGTGAGGACTTTCGGCCACGACAGATTTAAGGTGCACCAGCCGCCTCTACACCATACGCTTACAAACATCCATGCCCGCACCCGGATTCGAACCAGGAACCTTCCGATCTAGACTAACCAGCAGTGAAGTATAGCGGTATATAGCACTACTTACCAGTACAGCAGCAAAAGTGACGCGATTCCAAGAATAAGAGTGATGGCCACAGGACCGAAGAGGAGATCCGTGTCGATCATGTTCATGCACTTTTCCCTCGCTCTGCTCTGGTCTGAGGCGAGTGACAGCTCACTCTTCTCCCGCTGATTGCACGTGAGCTGCGTAAAAGGCGGAAGTGCGTCTCTATCAGATGGTATCAGTGAGGGGACAGATAGAAATTGAAACTCTCAATTGGGAATTAGCGTTGATTGGAACGAAGCGTTATCTCGCGTTGTTTCAAACTGTCTCTGAAATGTCTCTGCGTGGATGATCGGTTTCTTGCGTTTGTGAAAACAAATTGAGAATTTTTGCCATTCAAAGTTTTTTTCCTTACGGGACTGATTCCGGACTATCGTCAATAGCCCGTTGTGTTGCTCTAGTATAACGTTAACTAAAATTACCATTACCATTACCATTGAGAGTTTCCAAGATAAGATTGCTGGTAGGTAGGTAATTTGTGTCGAACTGAAGCAAAACGACGGGCTAGTGGCGACGGTTCTGTATCAAACCCCGAAGGGAAATATACGCGGCCAACACCACGCAATTTGAACCCCAGTCGGATGACCAGTTCACTCCTGAGCTGGCACCCTAAGTTCCAAACTTCCACACCACTCCAACGAAGTCACGACAGATCTAAAGTGCACCAGCCCCTTTTGTATACGACGATCTTGGGTTTATTACGAAATCGCAACCTTCCAGTCGCTAGACTGTTAAGCTTCCAACCAGGCTACCGCAGCCGTTTAAAAAAATGGTTATTGGTAGTTAGATAATTTTTTTAAACCCGAAGGAAAATATACACAGACGACACCCTGCAATTGTGATTCCCGGTCAGATGACGAGGTAACACTTTAGCTGTCAGCCCACTCTCGAAACTTCCACTCTGCGCCAACGTGAAGACATTTGATGCAAGTATTTTAATTAACGTTATACTGGGAGCAACACAACGGCCCATTGACGAAGATCCGGGATAAATCCCGTAAGGGAAAGATCCGAGGACAACACCAAGTAATTTTTAACCACGGTGAGACGATGAGACAACACCTGATCTGACACACCACTCACCAAACCTCCACACCAACCCAACGTGAGGACTTTCGGCCACGACAGATTTAAGGTAAAATGTCGCTAGATTAAGGTAAGATACGCTGACAAACATCCATGCACTGACCCGGATTCGAACTAGGAATCTTCCCATCCAAAGGCTAACCCCTAAACCAACAAACTGGTTGATTGGCAGGTGTTCCATCGAACAATTTTTCTAAATCTATTGGGCCCTTTGCAGCCCGGTTGGAGACGTTTTGGTTGAAGCCCTGTTGTGTTACAAAACGGCGGGTTGCGGGTTCGAAACTCTTTCCAGGCAAATACCGTCGAGTACACCGGAGATGGTGCACGTTGAATCCGTCGCGACATCATGGTGACGGGTTTTTGAGAGTGGGATATCAGCTCTAGTGCTCATCATCTAACTGTGGTTCAAAATCAAGAGCTGTTGACTTTAAAACATCTCTACAGGTTTGATCCTGGACCGTCACCAATATCCCGTTGTGTTACTCCAATGATATGTTATGATCTTCGATGGCCTTCCTCTTGTGTATGGACGGATTTTCGCTGTACGAGCGACAGTCGAGGTTCTTGTGAAGGGGTGCTTTGCCTCTTTTCTGATTGGTCCTAATGATAAGAGAAGAAACAGCGAACGGAGAACCGAACTTGACGAGAGGCACGACTGACCCAAACGTGAGGTCTCCTCTGGTGAGAAGAAAGCAGGATCCGGGCGAGTCCATCCCCTTCTCATCTGAGGGGAAGTCCTTGTCATGATCCAGCAGGTCCCCAGATAGTGCTGATCTTGCCACGAAACACTGGACACCATTAAAGTAGAGTTTCGCATGAATTGCTACAGCTGCTTGCGTTTATGAAGCCAAATCACAACACTACACCAGTACTATATCGCGTTCAATAGAATATTAAATAAAGAATATTATAAATGCTCATTGATCACGAGCTGGCGTGCAATTGCAGTGTAAAATTGAGTCACGAATATGCGCACTGCCAATCACATTAATTTAGTCTAGCCGTCCTCCTTTGTGTGAGCCCTACGTTTGAGGTGTCATTTGTTTCGTCTTCTTGCTCTTTATAAATAATAATAGAAATTTCTCGAAAATTTCAAAATGTTCAAATATATGCATAATATACACAAGAAAAACTATAAAAACGTCAACAAGAAGAAAGATCGAGAGATCGTGGAGTTCAAGGAAAGATCCGGACATCCGATGCTGAGCGTTAACGGGTCCGGCGAAAGTGCCTCAAATCGAAGAGTCCCGACACAGCTCCGTCCGTTTTCTTAAAAACATATTTTCTACCATAACGTCCGTATAGGAATTCAAATAGATGGTATTTCCTGATATTTATTTAGAATCGAGATTTGTATGACTGATGAAAACTTACATGAATTATGAGAGAAAATGACTTTAGTGTCGAGTAAGAAATTGAGTTGACATATGCAATGATGAAGTACAATACAATGAATAACATACACTTTTGGATATTATGGCATAGCTGATGCAATCGCAAAGTAAAGTTGAGTCACGAAATACACACCGCTGCTCACATTAATTTAGTTAAGCACCGTCCTCCTTTGTGCGAGCACGACGTTTGAGGTGTCATTTGTTTCGTCTCTTTGCACAATTCATAAATAATAACCGAAAAATCAAACCTAAATATCTACTACTTGTTTAGACATCGGACTTCAAAGTGTGGAAAATCGCAAATATTTCAAAATGTCGACCCTGTCCCGACATAGCTCCGTTCGTTTTTTTCGTTTCGGGCAAAGTGAAGCAGATACAAGTGTTTGTGGGTCTGTGGGATGACCACACACATATACACACAAATGCGCGTACGTACAAACACACTTACATAGAAACAAACATACATATTAATATACACATGCACACCGACACACACACATACTACCCCATCGCTTTAAAGATCGCATTATATTAAGTTGTCTGATAATAAATTCCTGAAATGAAAAATGAAGCGTTTTTATTCAAGCCATTATAAAAATCTGTACATTGATTATTTGTCTTGTATAATATAATACACGATCATGAGTGCATTCGTACGTTATTGTCTGTCTATCGCGAGACCTAGTCCAAACACAAATTCTGCCAATGTCTATTGCTGTAGAAACGTTTGTTTTTCATAGGGGACGCTTGAAGAAATTGTTTCTAGTGCGGAACACAAAATGATTTTATGGGAATACATTTAAGATTTTTGTTTGAAAGAACTATACTAGAAAACTACTCCTCTCCGTCATCAACATTCGCGAAGAACAAAGCAAAATCAAGTCATCGCGAGAGTCACCCCTTCTCAAAATGGATCTGCCTTGTTTCCAGAGAGACCACCACCCAAAATGTGGTGACATGACTAGTTCTCGGAATAGACAGACAGTATTTTTAAGTGAAAAGAAGATACATAGTTTGCGGCAGTCAATATCGATATGCGTATCACAAAGCGTTCTTGTTATATACGATCGCGGAACAATCCGTTCATTTGATCGATGGAGAATCTTTCCGGACTTCCATTTCGAGAGTAACATCACCTGCTTTCAGGAGACCTTCACCAACGACGAACTTCACAGGGACCTACAAGAAACAAACGCAATATTAAAACAAACTTTTCATCTTTTAATAGATTTGGAGATTGGCACGTTCTTATTTATTTCACAGACTCAATGACTCTTTTAATCTATATTCATCTTTAATACTATGTGTTTATGTAATAATATACTTTATAACAAAAAAACTCGACTCACCAAGAAGGAGTTGTCCGATTAAAATAAAAACGGGTGGATGTGAAAAACATATATACAAAAAAAAAGATTAAAATTTCAGAACAATTGAATGATTTATTTAAGAGTTTGACCGTTGCAAAGGCAGGAAGTCAATAAAGCGTGGGTCCACCTCTGGTCTGGATGCAAGCTGTCACCCGGCCTGGAAAGCTCCCAGATTGGAGACGGAATTTATTGCCGTCTCCAACTGTCGGGCTAAATGGTCAACATTCCCGGTTGGTTGCAATCGCCTTCCCATAACATCCAAAATGCGCTCTATGGGAGAGAGATCAGAAGACCTAGCTGACCAAGGAAGCGCTGGGAAAGCTCGAAGACAGTTCATAACAACACGTGCGGCTGAGCCTTACCTTATTGAAAAGTAAGTCCGGGGTGTCGCAAAAGGAACGGTAACACAACCGGTCGTTTACGAAGGAATGTCGTTTACGTACCGCTGTGCTATAAGTATGCCAGAAATTGCTACAATAGGGTCCCGTTATCAAGAGAGATGACACCCCAGACCCTAACGCCCTGTTGTGGGCATGTGTGGCGTGAGATAGTAAGGGAAGGATCCCCACGCAGCCCTGGATGTCTCTAGATAAGTCTACGGCTGTCGTCAGGACACAGTTGGAAACGGGACTCGTCACTAAAGATTCTGCAACCCCAGTCAGCGCGTTCCAAGTGGATCGAGCCCGGCACAACTCATGGACAACTCCTTCGTGGTGCGACTTTTTTTTTTGTTATAGAGTATATAATTAATTAATGTGTAACAATAACGAAGAGTGAAACCGTGATAACAAATGCAGTACCATGTAAGAATTCGTGCAATACATCGAAGTGCTTGTACCCCCAAATGTGACGAGCGCTTTCAGATAAAACCGCGCGAGGGTTCACTACGTAACGTACTGTTCTTAAAGACAGTATTTATTCAAGTCATCCAAATTATTATCGCACCACAGTATTGACATCAGGGGAGTATCTGATATGACGTGGTTGAAATATCGGACTTCTCGGGCCGATTCGTCTCGTCTTATTTCTTGAGACGGTGGTGTTTTTCCACCACAGTAATAAACTGGAGTAGGACGCAGCTGGATATCTTTACAAGGTTTTATTACAACTCGAAATATCTCGATTAACAATAGGAAGACTATATACTCAATATGTACATGGAACATTCAATTAAAGAATGTTCATCAAGAAACAACAAGCTTTTCTACACAGTTTCTTTTTCACTGGTGTCTAACTTCACCGTATAGTTGTCTTACGAGAGCTCTTCCTTTGCTACTTCGCACCAATGGCTGCCTCGCCTCGTCTCCCCGGTTTCGTTTCCTCTGGGGAAGAGAGTCCGTCTCCCTCTTGGAATGTTTATTCTGGTGTTTTTCAATGACATCTGAAACATTAAGGGGTGTAAACTCCACAGCTGTGAGCCCTTTCCTTGGATCTCGGAATTGTTAAATAAGAACGTGTGCAACAGGCAGAGCAAGAGGTAGGATTACATGCCGACCCTAAGACAGATTTAATGTTTTTTTTGGCTCGATTTACCACAGAACTGTTAACACACGTGTTCTTTTTGGGTGGACGGTCTGCCTTTTTCTTGAGGAAGGCCCAAGACAATCTAGGTGTTGACAACTTGTCTTCTAGTTGAGGGTGATCGGAATAGCAAACGTGAGAATACGAGACCGATTGGTTATGGCACTAGGAAAAACTTCGGAACAAAAGGTCACCATGCAATCGTTTTTTTCCAGTCGTCACAAGACTTACCTTCGTTTCGGGGCACCTCTTGATGACGAAGTTGGCGATGACATGGGCGAGGCACACTTTCATCTCCATGAGGGCGAACCTCATTCCCACACAGTTCCTGGGTCCGGCTCCGAAAGGGAGATAAGTGTATATGTCTCGGTTGCCTTTTTCCTCAGGAGTGAACCTGTAGGCAGAAAGAACAAACTTCAAAACTGGATCCCAATCTGTATTTTGAGAAACGATTCTTTCAAATGTACTTGGATACTCTTCTACAAAAGCCAGGAATACCTACTTTTTAAGGGAAACGGTAGGAAAATTAACGGATTAGTATTAGTTCGAAGTTCTGTCCAGTCAAAGACCGTTGTGGTATGGGATCTGGAGTTACATAAATATGTCGTGGAATCAAGTGTCCTGAAGTTGGCATAGCGTGGAAGCTTGGAGAGTGGGTTACCAGTAAAAGGATTGACCACGTCATCTGACCGCGGTGCAAAATTACGTGATGATGTCCTCGGATATTTTCCATGGAGATTGTTCCCGCTCCGTCACCGGACGTGACGTTAGCCTGTTCCGGCATCTCCCGTAATAACGCGTTGTGTTTCTTCAGTGAGACGTTAATTAATTACCATTACCTTAGCATAAGAACAAGATTTGTTTATTGGGTTTCTATAGTACAATGATTATTTAGGCCAAACTCTCTCTCTGTGCCACACACAAGGCAGACAACGTCACAAAATGGAAATACAAACGCATCAAACATTTTTTGACGCAGAAGAGAGAAATTAGAGAAAGGAGGAGCAGAATCTTTGGAACAAGGTATTTTGGAATTTGTGTGTGATAAATAACAATAACTAAAATATAAATACAATGCTCTTCTTTGTATGTACACAAAGGGTCAAATCCTGGTTTCCACAAAACGTGTTCAAAAAGATTTTGACACTTGAGACCCCAATTGTTCGTGTTAAAAAAACTAAAAATTTAGAAAATTTAAATTACGGTTTACAGTTTGGGATTTAGGAGAAGAGAAGATACTTTTATGTACTCAAAATTTTTTTTCCTGCTCTAATACAAAAAGGGTTTTCGATGTCACACCATAGACGTTAAATACTGGTGAAACTTTAAGTTGTCTCATTCTATAAAGACAATGCATAAAATCTATGCAACTCAAAAACATCAAATAAAAATTGTTTCAAAACTACGAAGTTTAAAATTTGATTGAAAGTAGGTATTTGATTAACATCGCACAGGAGAAATAGAAAGGGCTATTGGGCAACGATCTGGAAACAATCCTGAAGGGAAAGAACCGAGGACAACACCTCGTCATTTTGAAATTTACAAGTTCAACACCTGTGATAACTTCCTAAACTTCCACACCACGCCAACGTGAAGACATTTGTGGTCACAACATACTTAACGTGCACCAGCAAATAACAGAAGATCTTTGGATCGAGTTTCGAACGCGTTACGTACCGGTTGCTAATCCATGACTCTGCTGGCTAGGATACCTGTTCCTCTTAATTTGATTAGAAATATTGGACATATTTTAAAAGTACATATTAAATTTTTGGATTTGAGAAAATACTCCTCCCTGCCGCTTTTTTCTCCCCAAAGAAATTGTTCATTTTTACCTAAACAATTAAAAAATAATAAGAAAAATATATTGGTCATTGCATGTCCAACCACACAGAAAGAGGTCAATTTTGACCCAGCGGCCTCATATATAAAATATTCTGGAAATTTCTAGTACATTAATTTTAAGTGTTTCGATAGAGATCTATCGGTGTTTGCAATTACTGTTTACATATTTATTTCTATTTACCTCGAATATTTTAAAAGTATGAACGCACATGCGTGTCTCACTATGAAACTGTAAATCTTTAATCTATATTAAAAAAAGGTGATAAATAAAATTTTTGTAATTGTAAGTCAGATGCGTGAAAGTGAATAACTTAGAAATTGAACAGTCACTAGAGGTCGTGTGATACGTCATTTGAAAGGATGTATATATTACTACAAAATAAGCTCTCATTCAGTATTCGACAATTAAGTCAAGGGGTACAAGACATTTATTGATCCTAAAATCCAGAAAAACTGCCAAAATGTTCAAACTTTAAATTAATATACCGAACAACTATTAAAAGTTGGAAGCTAAGACTTTCAAGAATTTTTAAAATATAGCAGTACGACAAACTTGCAAAGTTTGTTGTTGTTGTTTCTGATACTCAGTGTCTGACGAAGTCAGACAAGGTCCACAAGTTCATTGACTCCCAGAAAATCAAGCACAATAAGGGGGTCAGAGTAGATATCCTCTCTAGAGAGGCCCATGCAGTCCAATATATGCTCAGAAGTGGCCGGCTGGCCAAGACACTTGGAGTAAACCTTTTCACTCTCATTAAACATAAGACTTGACTTGCAAAGTTAAAAAACTAATTGGAGGTAATTGGTTATTGGACAGTGCTGTTTGACATAGAATGATCAATATATAGATTATTAAACTATACATTTTATAAGAGTGAAAAAAAATATTTAATAAAAAATAGTTTATTCTAGAAACTGCGTGGCTAGCCCGGCGTTGCCCGTGCCCTTTGTGTAAAGTATTAATCTGGAATAAAACTTTCCGCATATTTCAATTCCGTTGAAGATATATTCAATTTAAAAACTATTCATTTAAAGAAAATCATATTTTAATGTAGGAATCTAAAGTGAAATTTTCCGCAAATCCGTTGAAATTTTTACTCTATCTTTAAATGTCTAGAAAATAGAAAAAAGAACAAAGTGACTCCAGTTAAAAGACTATTTGTTTCTATCGTCTGGCTGGAAAATCCTTCCTCCGCGCAAAATCAAAACGGAAACGAAAACAATAACTTTGTTCGCGTTCTTCTTTCCATAGGCTGACGTAAAGTTCACGTAGGTCGAAAAGTCTAGATTTTGATGTTTCTTCATTTCGCGGAAGAACGCGTTAAAAGATCCGATGGAGAAAAAAACTATTAAATTCATTTAAAAATGTTCTCGATTGAATTTAAAAATTCTCCTCGGCCCTAAAATTGCAAAAAATTTGAACTACCTGTGTGCCAAATCTCATTGCTGTAAGTGCCATGGAATCGTCAGGATTTTGCGGCCGTGAAAAAAAACAGACAAACAGGCAGACAAACACTTCCTTTTATAATATTAGAGATAAAGAATGAAAGATCCGTCTCAGAGTAAAATTTGCTTCATTCATCTACTAGGTGGTTCCTATCAGCTATTTTACCTGTCTGGGTTGAAGTTGTCTGGATCGGGATAGAATTCGGGATCTTTGTGCATAGCATAGACTGGAACGGAGACGATCATTCCTTTGGGAATAGTGATACCAGTATCACCCAGTTCGTAATCGAAAGTTGCAACTCTCTCTAACCTAAGGAAGAGAAATACATATACACATTCGAAAATAAAAAAGAACCAAGGCTTGAATATTTGCTATTCCAGCTATTTTGGAAATACGTGTAAATAAATGCGGAACAAATATAAAACCATATTTGAATAATCTAAACCAGGAAGACATAGATTTTCTAAGACCAAAGGCCCCATAGATTCAATTTAACTCAGGGGATAATGAAATACTCCACGAAAAGTATCTATCATATATAGTTGAAATGATCGGAACGGACGTATCAATTACGGAGTATCTAGAAGATGACAGCGAAACTCTACAGCCAAGTTTAAAAATTTTATAAATGTAAAAGATTGTGAAAAAGGAAGGTAGAGAGACTATTAATCACTGAAAAGGATAAAAATAGAGTAACTAAAACAATTAGGAATCCAGAACAAGATAAAACCCATGATCATAAATTTGTTTAATAGGGAATTTGTTTCTGAACAGGTTAAGTGGTTTGATTAAAAACTGCTGGAAAAGTATCATTACAGGAATTATCATGATTTAAAAAAAAAAGTATAGTTTAGGAGGGCAAAAGTTAGAATTTTGATTGAAAACAGCACTTGCATAAGTGATTGTCGGTAAGTTAAGATAATTTTAATTAACGTCTTTCTTGAGCGACACAACGAGCCATTGACGACGATCCGGAAAGATCCGATGACAACAACATGTCATTTGGAACCACGGTCATATGACGAGGCAACACCTGAGATGGCACCCCACTCTCCACACTTCCACTCCAACCCAGAGTGAGGACTTTCGGCCCCGACAGATTTAAGGAGTATCAGAAGCCTCTACACCATACGCCTACAAATAATCTTGCACTGTCCCATATTCGAACCAGGTTCCGATCTAGAGGCTTACACCTTAAACACGAGACCAGTTTACAAGTGATTGTCGAAGTCTCTGGAATGGGCCTTATGTCACAAAGAAAGGTAAAATTAAATAAAAATTTTAATTTGATGCTGAGATTGCAATGGTTTAACAATTGATTTAGCATTTTATTCGACTTTTTGTAGAAAAATAGATTTTAAATTTTCATTAGTCAAGCGGTTCCTAGTTTTTGATTTGTTAATAATTCGTGACTGAAAATGTTTGCTCGCACAGATGCAGGTACCGAACGGAAGCCACAGCTACTTTGTCGTGCGCATGTACAATTGTTAAAAATTATCTATCGTGTTACTTGTTAAAGTTAAAATAACACATGGTGAGGCGGGCCGCAAGCAAATAAACCGAGGGCCGCATGTGGGCTGTGTATCCCTGATCTAAGCACACAGTTCTTGGAGGTCAGGTGGTGACCACTGCTCGATGACGCTCGCCAACCCCCGTTGATTGCTACGGATTCCCATTTTGGTATGCTTCGCAAACGAACTACAATGGCACATCCGTGATGGCCTCGAAGTGGATATTATCAACAACGTAAATAAAAACACGCTAGAATCGGAAAACTTGGCACGGTTCCGAAGGCATAAGGACGAATAACGCTTGTGACGTCAGAGGTCAAAAATCGCAAAACCCGCTCCATCTTCATTCGAGGTAGCTATGATGTGAAAGGTGAAACAAAAGGTGAAAAATCTAATAAATTAAATAAAATATTTTCTAGATTACATTTTAAAATTCGGGCGCTACACAAAACGTGGAAAAAATTAGGACTATCTCTGTGCCAAATTTCATTATTGTAAGTGCCATAGATTCGTCAGGACACTGATCACCATAGAAAGAGAGAAACCTTCCTTTTATTATAGTAGAAAAAGTATTTCTTTGAAATAGCTAAAATTAACATAAACAATGTGCAGCCGACCAACCGGTATAGTGGTTAAGGTGTTAGCCTCTAGATCGGAAGGTCCCCGGTTCGAATCCGGGTTCGTGCATGGATATTTGTAAGCGTATACCAGCTCAGGTGTTGCTTCGTCATCTGAACATGGTTCAAAATTACGAAGTATAAATTATTAGGTGCAATGATGGTCCTCACACTGGGTGCTTCTTCACAACTGGCCAACACTTCTGGCCTTGTAGTGGCCAATGACTTAGGTCGAATGTGCCCGCCATTAGAAAAAAAAACATAAACGATGTTTTTAAAAAAATGTGATGTGTGTGTTGGTTTTATCTCTTCATTAAAAAAATATATTTTTAATTTCAGGATTGGTCCAAAAAAAATCCTGCTTGCGCTACAGTTAATATCTACACTTCCATTCGGATTATACTATACCTGACAGCTGGCGGGAATAGACGTAAAGTTTCGGCGATGACATTATCAATATATTTCATATTCTGCAGGGCTTCATACGTCATCTCACCCTGCAAGTGAAAACAACAGTTTAAAATTCTATAAGAAAGCTGGAACCGATGTTCATGCGCACTGGGCCGAGGTAGCTCAGTTGAAAGAGACGCGTTCCCAATGTCAACGGGAGGTGAGAACCTCGATCCAACTAAAAACCAGTTGAACCTGTTGAAACAAAAGAAGTAAGCTCAATACTGGATCCCAGTCAATATTTTAAAAAACGCTTTCATTTGAATACAATTGGATGCTATTCTACAAAAACCAGGAGTAACTATTTTCGAAGTGGCCCGGTTAGAAAAGTATCGGAATAGCAATCGGAGGTTTGCGAGTTAGAATCTCTGAGCAGCCAAATACCTTGAAGTACATGGGACTGGTGAATGTTAAATCTGTCATGGCCTCAAACACCCTCACGTTGGCGTGTTGTCCGAATATTTAATTACATAACTGTGTTACCTTAATAGGTAGTTTATCGTTTTTTATAACGTTTGGTATTTAATCAAATTAATGTTGACCTATCTCTATTATTATTAAAGGAAGTGTGTATGTGTGCGCCTATCTGATTGTTTTCAGACGAATCTATAGTACTTACAGTCCTGAAATTTGGCACACAGGTAATCCTAAAGATGACTGAATGCACCTCGAAACCCGAATTTTAAAATTTAATCTAGAACATTTTAAATTAATTTATTCACCTTTTCTTATTATTGGGTTGCCTAAGAATGGCAACAGTGTGAAATGAAGCATTTCTTCTTTCGCGAAGTTTCTTTCTAATTTCGCGTATCTTCATTGTTTTAGGATCAGGGTTTTTTGAAATCGGAATACTCTGCAGATTCTATTTCGATTGCATTAACTCTTTTATTTTTGACTTTCATAACGGATTGTTTTTAACCACAGTGTTCGTTTTTGGACGAACGCGAAGTCGCGGCACATATTTGTTTCTTGCCTTTTTTTTCTAAGCTTTGGTTCAATGATGTCACGCGAATCGAATGTTATATTTTTCCTTTCGTAGCGTTCTGTTTGATTAGAGTCTTGAAATCAATATTTGTTTCTTACTTTTTAGTATCATTGTTGCATCGGCATTACAATTCTTCTTTGATTTTATTGGTTTAGAAAAGGGCTCGAAATACCCGGGTGCACAGGTGCACATGAAAATAAAATTGAGCACTTAATTTTTCCCGCTTGTTGCACACAGTGCACCTAACGTTAAAAAAAAAGGAGGTGAACGTGTTTTATGTTATTTTGATGTTTGAACAAAATATTAGTATCGACATCTCTCGCTCTAAAGTAACTTTAATTAAAATTCCTAAATACACACAAGCGAAAAAAAATCACTGTGCCGTAAAGGGTTTATACAGGAGGAAGGTTTACTTGTGTCACTGCCACCAGAACTTTCCGATGATCGAAACAGTTTCCAGATGGCTCTGTTGGATCAACTGTCGCGACAGCCGTGCGCTGTAGAATTTCGATATGTTTAAATATTTTTTATTTACTATCTACTACGAACCTATATAAACATACCCAACTAATACAGTAGTTTACATTACATTAATACTATTATATTACGTTTTTTTCAAATATGCACCTAACATATAACCTGTGCACCTAATAGTAAAATTTAGGTGCATAGGGTGGACCTGTATTAAAAAATCTATTTCGAGGCCTGGTTTAAAACATTTAATTCATTTATTCGCATTTTCCTCCTTGCTTTTTTATTTAGCTTTAAGACATTTTGAAGTTATGATTTACGTTGTTTGTCGGAATAGGTGATTAGCTTATAATTTCTTGCTTTTTTCTCTAGATTTAAGATTTTTATATAGTAATATTTAATTTTTATGATTTATGTAATCTTTAGTTTATTACTGTGTAATTTGGCTTATTCGGAATTAGTGAGATTGACTTTTTAAAAGCATAACTTTGTCACGGGCAACGTCGTGCTGGTACTGTTAGTCGTTTATAAATGCAGAATTTCTTCTTTTGAATATTTATTGGTTAAGTGTTGAAATTGTGTGTGTATGCATTCGAAAAACAAGCCGACTGACGTTCAAAATACGTACAGGATCCAACCAACGACCGTCACGAGCAAAGGGCCTGGTCCACGTTCAATCTGTCGTGACCTCAAATGTTTTCCCACTGTTGTTGTGTGGAGAGAGATGCTAGTTCAGCCGTGACCTCGTCACCTGACCGTGGTTCAAAATTGCTTGATGTTTCCTTTCGGGTTTGATCCCGGACCGATTATTAATCCTTACTCTTCCAACCGGGCTACCGCGGCCCGTGTTTCAGGTATAGGAAAGTTATCTTGATGAGTAAGAAAAACGAAACCCCACGTGGTGTTCTTTCAAAGCGTCGTCCACTTCTTTTCTTAGCTTGTCCTGGACCTCTGGATTCAAGGCCAGGCTGTAGGATGCGAAGGCTAGAGTTGCTGCTGTTGTGTGATATCCGGCAAAGAAGAAAATCACGCACTGAGACACCAGTTCATCCATGGAAAGATCTGCAGAGAAATTAATCGTATACGAACGAATAAAATTAGAAATAGCATCTAGTAAAACAAATAGTAAAATGTTACTTTTCGATGTAATGTAACAGATGGCTGCCTACTTTTTTGAAATTTACCGTTTTTTTACTCATTACCACCGGTTTATTGAGAGACAGGTCTTTCACAGACTTGAAACATAAGTAGACCGATCATTTGTATTAAGAGGAGAAACAAAAAGTGTGACCAACATGTCGACTAGTAATCACGTGACTGTTATGTGGAAAATTGACGCGGTTGGTGGATTTGGTAACGTATTGTCTCTTTTGGCGGAATAACATCCTATGACAGGGTAGGACTCGACATATCACATACGGAGCACCCGCTGCGTAGCAGCCCATCTCATCGAAAAGGGGAAAAAATCAGTAAAGCAACTTCTCAAATGAAATTGTTTTTTAAAGTAAATATATAAAAGCGAAAGAAGGGGTTATATAACTTAATTAATCGGCGGAGCTAAAATTGCCAGGCCGGTGTAAGCCATCACTCAAGTGGTCACCTTCTCAGGTACCACCGAAGATGCTAAACTTTCTTGTTGGAATGGGTGGAATAACGATGATGCTCTTGGGGAAAGCAAGTTAAAATTAAAACATTGAAAGTGGGGTAACAGTAAAGAAGTTAGATATTAATTGAACACAGAGATACATTTTGTAATACAATGAGTAGCCCAGTCAAGTCCTTAATCCAGTCCAATGAACTAAGATTTTAAATGTTAAGTTGAAGGGGAGTAAAAGAGGAATTGAAGTCGTACAGATGAGGGTTCAAAAGAAATAAGCCACAAAGGCGTTTGTGCCGCGGTGGAAAAGTATGAAACTGTTGGTTCGGAATAGCTCTAGGTCTCTTCTGTGAGCTTTTAACAGTAGGGTCATAGGGTTTAAGGAACCTGATTACTTCGTTTGAAACCTGGGGTAGTTTTTCGAAGAACGTGGCCAAAAGGTGCTGTAGAAATTCAGCAATACGGTTAATTTTGAGGTCCGAATGGATGACTTCATTCTGAACGTAATAGGGAACATTCGCTATCGCACGTAATATACGATTTTGAAAAATCTGCATTTTTTAATGTTATTTTCACAGGTATATCCCCAGACTTGAGAACCATATTGATGGTCTGCTTAGTGATGGCTTTGTAGAGAAGAATTTTGTTGTCAAGAGAGAGACTACTGGAGCGAGCTTAGCCATCACTAAAAAAATTAACTTACGATGCAGTAGTATATATGACAGTGTAACCCAACTCTAGCATGAAGTACTTTCTGGGAGAAAAAGTTGCACTGTTTTATTCCGACTAGGTAAATTGGTGACTGACGGACGTGATTTGAACACTCAAAAATGTTTACTTCGTTGGATGGTCCACGATGGATAGTTGAATCGCTAATGCGATTCTAATCACTTTTAACAACCACCCGAGGCTTTGTGATAGCAGACACTGCTAATTTACTTTCACGGCTTCACTCCATTCATTGTTGCTCAGCCCTCACTTCACAAGGACACTCACACCCGGCTGCTAAAGGCAACACAGGACAATTACAACTGCGATCTTACTACAGCTCTCACAGTCTCACGCAAATGGCGATCATTCTAGCAGTAGCGTCATCTATCAAATTTTGGATCCGACTAAATTCTGGAGTCGGAGTATTATAGTGAGCTTTGCCACCACTACAAAAATTAACGTACGATGTAGTAGTATATATAACAATGTAACCCAACTCTACCATGAAGTACTTTTTGTAGACAAAGTTGCACTGTTTTATTCCAGCTTACTTAGTCTAATCTTGCGATCTAAGAGCTGTTAGAGTTTTATACAGGCCACAGCACCTAAGGCGGATGACAGGGAAGGTGTAGAGAATCGGCATTTTTAGAGAGCGAAATCGCCAGTCATCAGACGAAGAATTAATGGATAGACGTTTTCTCTTGCCTCGTGGACCAATTAGATGATAAACGTTAGGTTCCAACCAGCGGACTTTAGTAGTTTAAAGGTCACGTTACTACTAGTTTTGGTCACATGATTCTGGACGCATAAAACGGTTATCATTGTTCACTCTGCATTTATGTATCCTCTATACGTTATTAAGGGTGGTGTATGACCTGGATCTTACTCCGCTTATTTGAATTTTACGTGTTTGAATATTAACTAACACATTCCAATAGTTTATTATTCAGACTGGGGGAACCTTTTCTGAAACACCTGAGGGCCGTTGTAGCATGGTTGGAAAAGTAACGGATTAGCAACCGGAGAGTTGCGAGTTCAATACAACCCAAGACCATCGTGTTCAAGCTGGTGTACGTTAAACTAGTCGTGGCCTCAAATATCCTCACGTTGGCATGATGTGGAAGTTTGGATAGTGGGGAGTCCGTTCAGGTGCTATCTTGTCGTACGACCAAGGTTGAAAATTAAGCGGTGTCCTCGAATCTCGGGATCCCTAGGGGGATTGATCCCGAAACGTCGCCAATAGCTCGTATGTTGATCCAGTGCGACATTTATTAAATACCTACCTACCTGAAACGCTGGAAATCGGAATACTTTCCAGGTGAATTATGGGAAAGATGGCCCACATTTAGAACCAGGACTTGAAATAACGAGGATCTTGTATCCTACCATTCAACCAATCACGATGAAAACATTCTACAACAGAAATATTGGCTCCCGACAACGAATTTCCCTTGGACTACCAAAGGATCTGGAAACTCTGCAGTTCCATCAAGTTCACTGGAGACTAAGGGCCTTCGGACCAGGTTCACCCACCAAAGTCCACTCTCGGCCCAAACCAGATAGGTAGGTAATTAATTAAACGTCACGCTGGACCAACACAACGGGCTATTGGCGATGGTTTGGGATCAATTCTGAAGGAAAGATCGGAGGATAATACCACATAATTTTGAACCACGGTCATACGAAGAGGCATCACCTGAGCTGGCACCTTGCTCACCAAACGTCCACACCACGCCAACGTGAGGACATTTGAGGCGAAGACAGATTGAACGTTCACCATCCCCCATTGTACACGACTGTTTTTGATTGGATTCGAACTCGAAAACCTCCCTCCTCAAATCAGAAAACTCCAAAGTAGCCAAACCGAAAACATACAGACATTGGAACATGTATATCATGTTTTACTCATGTGTCAGCTCAAGTGTTGACCTCGTCATTTTATCTTGATTCAAAATTATGAAGAATCATCCTCGGATCTTTCACTGCGGTATTATTCGAAGACAGTCACCAAAATCCAGTGGCTTAGCTCCAGTGCGATTTTAATCAATTACATACCTACTACATCCGGCTCGATATACGAATAAAAGTAAAGAAAAATCGATTTTTTAAAATTATACATTACTTCTCTCTTTGAACGTTTTCAAGTTTCGAGTAGAATTGTTTTTGGAAATACTGGAGCAACACAACGGGCTATTGGCACGTTCCGGGACCACAAACTCGAAGGGAAATAAACGAATTTGTTTTAGGTGTGTGATTTGCCCGTTTACAAATGAGGACAGTCGTTGTTGTCAAGATTAGCTTACGTTTGGAAGTTGCAGTTTTCCAAATCTGTTGTTCAATGTCCCCTTGTCCGTAATTGGAAGTGATGTCATTCTTGTCTTCAGTTTCCAATTTCTCCTCTTCGGACACTTCTTTGGCCGTGTCCATCAGCAGCTGAAGGAAATCGTTTCTGGACTGCAAAAACAAACCCTCTCATTATTTTTTGGAACACATTAAATAAAAATTTAAATGATTTTTTTCACTTTTTGAATTATTTTTTTGTAATTAATGAAGGATAAGAAATATTTTTCAATTCCTAATTCCATTTCGTACATTGTAATGAAATATCTGGAATAACATTCGTGTGATGCCTGTAAAAACACACAAACACAAAACAGAAAGACAGATGGACTTACGGAACCAAGTTCCGTCACTAAATGAAGATAAGTACTAACAGTATGCAAAGTTTCATGAAAATATATTAAACCGTGTGAACATGTACAGGGAAAACACATACAGACAGACAGATGGACGGAGAGACATTTAGACATCAAAGGCGTATCTGGCGGATTGGGCATCAGAAGGATCCAAAATGGATAGAAAACTTGAAATAGTTCGAAAATATGTGTGTGTGTTCTGAGATTCGATCATATGAATTAAAAAATTCTTCATTTATTTTCCCAACTCATTATGAACACGATAGTCGGCCTGTTCATCATTATAGGTGATCACATTTTATGCTGACCAATCTATCAGAACATTTTTCTTAAAGTAAAAAGGTCTAATAATTAATTATAATTTTGATGCAATTCATTTAGTTTTATTACTTATATATTATCTTTTACTGCTGTTTTATTCCCCCTGCTGTTTTAGGAATCTATATTCTACACTTTGTCTTATGTTTCGCGCAGTTTATCCGTTTTTGGATCTTGCGCCGTGAAACCCAAATCAACCCTCAATAATTCTACCTCAATCTTCCTGGATCTCTGCACTCTAAAGGCATTTTAATTCACAGCCCACAAGCGCAGTACGATCGAATCCGTTACCAGATCAACGGAACTCATTTTCATACGTAGACTGATGTCACCACACTGCCATAAATAATCATTGCTATATAACTGAGAAATAGAATTTGAGTTACCTTCCCAGATTTCTTTCTCTCCTCCACAATCTGATGAGTAACATTTACAAAAAAATCCAACGTCTCTTTATCGAAGACAGCGATTTTGAGAGCTTTCACCAACCATGGAGCGATAACTGCAAAGAAGAAAACGAGGTTCAAATCATTTATATCTACAAGTATTTCGACAGGATATCTCGATCAGGATCTGGTCAATTTCCCTAAGGATCTCACAGAGACAAAACTGCCCTTTTACTCCAAGGGGAATGGAGACCTAAGTGGGCAAGACTAATTGTCATCATGGGAAGGTTAAGAAAAAATTGCCATAGAGTGGATTCCAAGTCACAATGACGACTAGCAGTTTCACAAGGGTTGATTTAATTAAATATTGATTGAAAAGTAATCAGACTAATCACTTCTCTTTTGCATAAATGAATTCTAGCATCATTTAAGTGTAAGGAAGATAATTCTTGATATCGTTTAATCTTTTCCATCGCTTCGTCGATTTTGAGTTTTGGAGTGATTACGAAACAGGAGGCCGATTTTATAAACCTTATTAAACATGTTTTATTTCGTATATATTTTTGTTTTGTGTTTATTTTTATGAAACAGCAGTTTGCAAACCAATACATATTCAACCAAAGACTTAAGGAAAGTTTGTCGAAATGTATAGTCGAGGGGAAAAAAACGAGCCACATCCTTTATGTCGGGTATTAGTCATATTAAAGTATATTCAAAGGAATAATTTAATAAGGAATAACATCCTCCACAAATTCAAATCCAATAAAAAAACTGCTTAAGGGGACGTCTTCAAAAATTATTTTTGCACAAACAACCCAATTTCTAATCGAAACACTATACTCTCGATCTAAAAAAAACAAACAAGAAATAACTGGAATATTTCATTGAGGAATAAAGCTCGTATCCGATGTTCCTTGCCCAGAGCTGTAGAAGTCGTTTTCTTTAGACTTCTCACCGGACATGACTACCTTCAAAGACACCGTATTGGAGTAGCGAGCCCAGTTGTCTGTTCCTTTTGCGAAATGGAACAAATGAGTGAAGACCATCTTTGAAAGTATTAATATTGGATTTTAAAACTCAATTATATGAACACCAACACCAATGCTGCTTAGCTGGACAACGCACGCTACTCCTATTAACAAACACAGAGAGGACGATAGCTTGACTATGCCCGATATCTTTACTTAGAACTACGTGTGGGTGGTGCGAGAAATGAAACGAGGTGTTTGCCCCGTGAGCAGAAAGTGCCTAAAACTGCGACGTACGTCGCAGAACAAAATCTTTGTTGAACAATTTTTCCTTAATTTTATCAAAATTTTAGCCGATTTTTTTTTTCAATCATAAGTTACAATGTTCTGCAATGCAAAGCGCGCTCCATGTCACACATTTTTTTCTTCTCTAGCTGCGGAACAACCTCTCTACACCGCCTCAAATTACTACAAACACTTTATAAATAACACGTCTTCTTTGTCAATGACAAAATATTGAACTTCAAAAGTGATCGACAGAATTGCAAATTCTGAAAGTATGCCTTGACTTTAAATAAAGTAAGTTAATTAATTATGATGTTTCATTACATTGATATGCAATACATATTTAGCCGATAGTTGTGTTTTACGTCTGTTTTTGATTTGACTGCAGTTTTCAAAATTCAGACAAAATGCCCGCAGAACAATTGCAATTGCTTGGAGTTGTGTTGCAGATCACTGAATATAATTCTGCATATGGGATGTTTGCAATCCTCACTTCATGTCCCAGGTTATAAAAGGTAACACGCGAGAAAAGATCGAAGCTAGTAAAGACGGTTTTGTTTGGCCTCTTTGGTATCCCTGTCCTCATCGTTGTGGTCATGGATACCTATATGTTTTTGACAAATTATCTCGTTCATGCGTTCTGACTAATTTGATATGACGACTTATAGTGTCACCGAGATATGGTGTATTTTTTGCTTTGATGAAGAGATCAAGATGTGGTCAGTTTTTTTTCATAGTTGATGCAAGAGATGTCTCGTACATTAAGACCTGGTCAGTTTTGCTAACGACGAGATAGCACTATAATAAAATTCCAGATATGACCCATGCTTCTCCAACTTACCATAAAGTTTAGAGCTTGCACAAGGATCGACTAGATCGTAATGAACGATGTATGTTGATATTAGATTAAAACGCACAAGGTGTGGCATGAAAATGCTACAAAGATCTTGATGACAAGATGTCTCGACATAGAAAAATTGGTCACATCTTGAAGGGCAAGATATCACGTCGAAGCCTGTGGGTGGGTTTAAACTTAACGCAAAAGGAATACTAGGAAAACAAGATATTTTGACAGGCATACAAGGTATTTACTAACTCGCTCTTCTCATACGGTGGCCAACAGCCCGCTGAGTTTCTCCATTGCAACATTAATTTCAACTGCAAACCTAACTTGTTCCATCTATGATACAATCGGAATTTATTATTTATGAAGTTATTTTTTTCCATGAGTTAAAGTTCGAGTAAAGTTTTGACCTATAAAATTAGAAATTAGGCCAAATTAAGACATTACTGATCAACTTACAGAAAAGTAAAAATCTCCAGGAGAATCCTCCTGTGAAGGATTTCTTAGCCATTTGGACGAACATGTTCTCTGGGTCGTTGTGTGAGTCTATTTTCGTCGAGAAAGCAGAGCTTGCAATAACGTCCATCGATAAGGCTTCATATAAGCTAAGGAGAAAAATTGAAGCGTTTTAATTTTGATAAACGCAAAATAGCTCCAGTATTATATTTCGTTCAACCCAATATTTTTTAACCAAGATTAAGCTTAGAATTTCTAGTACCAGCTTTGAAACAAAGACTTTACTGTGGAAACGCTTTTGGCTGGTTTTTTTTTTGTGTATGCTTTTATTTTGAGTATAGTAAGTAAAGGCATTTATTAGGATTATAAGATAATTTGGTAATTTTTAGTTAACGTCAGTCCCTTAAGGGAAAGATCCGAGGACTAGGATTATAAGAACTTAGATTATTTGAATATATTTTATTAATTTTTATAAATAACCTTTTTTGTTTTACCATACCTAACAAATTCTAAGTTTAGCTTCCAAATTGACTGTTTAGACTTAGCTTTTTATTAAAGACCGCACATGAAAACTTAAAAGGACCGTTATCAGTATACGTTATCTCAAAAATAAAATTACCCTACCATCCCTCTTTTCGTACCATCTTCAAAACATCGAATACGATTAAATTTTTATCCTATTTTTAATGATATTAAATATAAAGCAGTAAATTAAGGCAGCTAAGTACTCTATTTAAGTTATATCTTTTCTGTAAAACTAGATAAATAGTCCTTTTTGTGTTCGTAATGAATACATTCGTTAAATGCGGCCACATTCGTATTGTGAAAATATAAAAGGTACAATTGAAAAATTGTTCATTTAAAGAAAATCACATTTAAGGTATCGAACTTGTGTACAATTTTCTACAGGTTTCAAATCTGTTAAAATTTGTACTCTATCTTTAAGGAACGTGAAGATAGAAACTTGGACTGGATAATAAAAAAGCCCTAACAGCAGTCTAAACATGTGTCATGTGAACAGTGCAGCACATTACCATGTATCTCGATATCCATTCGAAGCGCTTGAACGACTGAAGTCCCTCCAAGCGCCGGAGCTATTAGAACGCGATATTTTTGCCTTTTCTGCATGTGAATGCTCCAGTGGAACTCTGTATTTTGTGTACTCGCGTTTTGTGTCTACATCAAACGCGAGTTAGAAAACGCCTCATGTGAACAGGGCCTAATAGTTTTTGCAACCGGATTTCTCAGTTAAAGCCCATATTTCTTGCTAATCTAAACACCACCGTTGTGGGGACTGATGCAAGTTCCAAGCAGATACACCAAACACCACTGCTGAAATTTTGCTTACCTGGAGTCTACGAAAGAAAATAACGAATAATTTGATATATTAACGGTGTAATGTTTGTTTACAGAAATGAATGGAACAAATGCCAAGCACTTGACTTAATGTCATTTGTCATCTGGCCTTCCAATCTCTCCTTCTGTACAAAGTTACTAAAATTATGAAGTGCAGTGCACGCGTCTCAAGTGTTGAGCTGTCATGGGTAATCTAAAATTACACAAACTACAGTCAGGAAGTCAACACTAGTACAATAAAATAAGTGTGCACGCAAACAGTCATGCCCAGTCAGGAAGTGGTAAGCAATGTCAGTCTCAGCAACTGAAGCTTTCCTTGGAGAATTAAAAGATAGTTGTTTGGGGTTTTATGGCGGAAGGATCACATTTGAGGAAGCTGTGTTAAACACAAGATAACAACTAAATAACTTCAAAAGGAATATTAATTCTGATTCGAAAAACGACAAAGTTTTCAGAATAGAAGCGTCAGTTCAACGGTTGGGGTCATAGCACTTGATTCAATTGCACCAATTTACTTTTATTTTTGTATTTATCGTTTGCGCGCGGAAATTTGATTCTAAATAAATTCAACCGGAATTTTAATTCTGATTTGAAAAACGACAAAGTTTTTTGAATATAAGCGTTAGTTCAACGGTTGGGGTCATAGCACTTGTGATACAATCAAGTTGAAAAAACTTTATTTTGTTTCAATAAGATGCTCCGTTTTAAAACAAGTCGTACAACATTTTGCAGGACGTATTAAATGAAGAATATAGTCGGTCCTTTCTCACCTTTTGGTTTCTACGGGTTTTCCAGCTTCGGCAGCAGTTTTCATATTGTGACACACTGTTTTGGAACACTCGTTGAAAATATTCAGCATCTGAGAAAAATAATTATTTACATGTAAGTTGGATACTATCGACAATACTTTCCTTAAACTCACGTGTAATCTCCATCACTCAAAACTCAAGAGGCCTCGGAGGTCTAATAATAGTATTAGGTCAGGTAGTTAATTAACGTCTCACTGGAGTAACACAACTGGCTATTAGCGAGCCACAGTCAAAGTTAAATACCGAACGCGGAAAAATTCAAGAATAACAAACAATTGGTAAATTTAAACCACGTCCAGATGACGAGGTCAACACGAGCTGGCACATCAATCCACTCTCATGGTTCCCATACCTTTGTCCAAAAAAAATTCACGAACTTTTAAGGACTTTTCAAAACCAAAAATATTTTTTTCAAGGACCTAAAATTTTTTATAGCGACTTAAAACAAAGCATGTGCAAAAGTTGTCAATTAAAAAGAAAAATGTAAAAAATGAAAAAAAAAAAAAAAATAATAATAATAATAATAAAAAAAAAATAATAATTAAAAAAAAAAAAAAAACACTTTTTTTTACTCTTTTTTAAACTATTGACAGTCAAAGAGGAAAGGTTGTAATCGATTTTGGTAAAATTTGGATTTTCTTTTATCACAGAACCTGTGAATTTTTTTGCAAAGTGGGCTTCACGTCTCAATGCTAACTATCAGGCTATTTGCACACATATCAATTTCGGTCGTGCGGAAAAATATCGTACGATAAATTCTTTGGTGGAACGAAGAAGAGTATGGGAGCTTGCACATGGTTCGATCGCGACACTACACAATCTCCGTTTTCGTTTTGCTCTCGTCCACAGACACTACAAGTTAGGAAAACAAAATTCAAGGGCTTTTCAAGGACCATGGGAACCCTGACTCTTCAAACTTCCACATCACTAGTTCGAAACTAGATCCTATCAAAATCCGTAGTTTGTGTGGAGACTGGGGCAAGTTTTATCTATCGTAAACTCAAACGCCCCACGTTGTCGTGGTGCGAAATTTTGGAGTGGGATTCCCGCTCATGTTTTTCCTTCGTCATCTTTCCGTCACCAATAGCCCATCGTGTTGTTCCGGTGCGGCATCTATTCAACTACCCCCAAAGACACAAATTTACAAATTTTAATACAAATGCCATTTATAGACTTATATACATTTAAAAGTGTTTGTTATGTCCTCGGCACACCGTATTCGTAAGATTAACAACTTAAATTGACTAAACTTCACTAAGTGAAGCAATTTTTGCTATTCCTCCAAAACTTTAGATGTCTATCTCGAAACAAAATGGCTTCGCAAATACGCGTCATTGGCTTAGTGCAGGGTTGAAAAGACAGCGGCTTGCGGGCCTTATGCGTCCCTCCATTAATTTGCTGGCGTCCCGCCTCACCCATTTTTCGCTGACAACAACAAAATCCCTACTCAATATTAAACAATTGTTAAATCAATGCAATGCCCACATCGAATTAAAGT
This sequence comes from Metellina segmentata, assembly GCA_947359465.1. NCBI lineage: Eukaryota > Metazoa > Arthropoda > Arachnida > Araneae > Tetragnathidae > Metellina > Metellina segmentata. The sequence continues at coordinate 120,605,491 of OX375879.1, read as the reverse complement.
ATTTATTTAATTTTTATTACATCTCTTCTTTTTGTAACAGTATACAGGGTGTTTCAGTGAACCGTTTCAGAACTTCTAAGAGGGGTAGGGTACATCCTGACAACTCGAAATCATATAGCAATGTGGGGTCGGAAATGCTTTCCTGAAGCGGTGTTGTACACAGAAGAACCGTAAAGAAAAGAGACCGTAAGTGAGAAATCGTTTTAATAATACATGAAAAGAAGCAAAAGGTACATGGATTAAAGTAAGTGTTCGAAGTTTCTTCCACGGGCTACAATGCACGCCTCATATCTCCGACGCATGGACATCCGAACATTCTGGAATACTCCAGGCATATCTCGAATTTCTCCGGCAGCTACTGCAATTCTTGCAACCAGCTCCTTAACATTGTCAACAGGGGTGTCATAAACTAGCGATTTCAGATGACCCCAGAAATAAAAATCAAGACGTGATAGGTCGGGTGACCGAGCAGGCCAACGCACGGGACCACCACGTCCGATCCACTGCTGACTAAATGTGACATCCAGGTAGTTACGAACATCTCCGCTATAATGGGCAGGAGCTCCATCGTGTTGGAACCACATTGTCTGTTGCGTCGATGCAGAAATCTGTTCATCTCTCAAAAGTTGTGGTAATACTTGCTGCAGAAAGAGCAAGTAGTTAGGTCCGGTTAGACGAGACGGTAACAGGTAAGGTCCGATGAGGTAGGTGATCTCCCGTAATACCGGAACATACATTGACCGAAAATCGAATCTGTGCTGCACGACGTCGTATTGCATGCGGGTTCTCGACCGCCCAGATATGGTCGTTATGCGTGTTGAAAATTACTTCCCTTGTGAAGGATGCCTCATCGGAAAACAACACTTCAGCAGGAAAAAGGGGATTTGTAGCACATTTTCCAAGGTACCACTGTGCGAAAGCAATACGAGGTGCATAATCCTCCGGTTGCTGTGTTTGGACACGCTGTACGTGAAACGGATGCATGTCTTCTTCTCGGAGAATCCTCCAGACGCTGCAATGGGAAACCCCGACTGCGTTTGCTACACTTCGTGTACTCGTTCTTGGATTCCCCTGTACATTCTGCAGCACATTCTGTTCGACGTCTGCAGTCCGTGCTGTTCTTACCCTGTCCATGTCAGCTCTTTCTAATGAACCTGTCTCAGCTAACCTCTGGTGCAGTCTTGCAAAGAAATTATGACTGGGGATACGCCTCGTCGGATATCGTTCCGCGTACAAACGCTGTGCGGCTGGCCCACTACAATTTGCAGCCCCGTACGCCAAATGCATATCGGCTAACTCTGCGATCGTGTAATCATCCATCCTACTAACTTGGCGTTCTTGTGCGAAATGAAGATTCCCTACACGAAAGCTCGGGATTTTCGCACAACGCCATCTACCGCATCAGGAAAGCATTTCTGACTGCCCATTGGTATATGATTTTGGTTCGTCAGGATGTACCCTACCCCTCTTAGAAGTTCTGAAACGGTTCACTGAAACACCCTGTATATAAATATATTGCAAATTATAAGTATCAATAAAATTCATATGATATGATAAAGGCCCTTGTAATTCTCTTTTTCTGAGTAATCCCTGCTTTAGAAGTAGAAAGAGAGATCATCAAATACAATTTTTTTCGAGGACCAGAGAAAAAAATCAGTCGCCTCTTAATCACTCAACCCAAAGGTGAATCAATGCAGAGGTATTAAAGGAGGGTAATTTTTGAATAGATAATTTTGTTCTTTTTCCAATTAGAAAGGCTGATGGAAAACAGATGTCACGAAACTGTAAAAGATAAACACTCTTATAAACTCTACATGATAATCCAACAATGGCAATGTTGTACCGTGAAAGCAAGGTCGATCGTTGTTGACAAGATAAAAGCAGTCAAATGATACGAAAATCCTAGTCAGCAATTCAGGAAAGATAGAAAAGGAATGAATATATACAAATCTACACCGTTTGACCAATCCCCACCAAATATTTGGTACATTTATACTTTAGAAGATGGCGGAAAACATTGGCTACTAATCAGTGGCACTTACAACCATGAAAATTGGCACACAGGTAGTCCTAAAAGTGCCCCTCGAAGCTCTTATTTTAAAATCTAAAGTTTGCTTTCCTGCAATAAATGTGGATGTTTAATTAACATTAGTGTTGAATTAATGGTGATAAAGCAACTGAAAACGGTTATCAAGAGAATACCCCATTCAATTCTGGGTTAGTGTTGTTAAATGAACGACGTCATTTATGAGGCGTCAAATAATTGAAACTACTTTTCAACATTTTACATTTCAAAGTTGCCCCACTTAACACTATATGGTTACATTCCCCGGGTTAATCATCAATCCACCAATGCTTCTTGCATTCAGTAAAACATATGCAATTAATTTTATTTTTTAAGAATAAATTTTCACTTTTTGTTCTGACGTGCACGAACACGACGTTCGTGTTCCTGTTCGTTAAAGAATTAATTCGTGTTCCTGTTCCTTTAAGAATAAGAATGCGACACAATTTGAAAATATTCTGAGTTGCAGAGAGAAAAAAATGAGAAGTTTGGTCAAAATCTATTGATCTCGAACTTTCTTACTTTGCATGTATAGATTTACTACGGTGCGTTTATCAGACATAGGTCGACGTGACCACGGCCTTTTGCCTTTCGAGAATGCGATCATGAGAACAGAGCTAGGCCTAGTAGAATTTCTCGCCAACCTTGCGAAGGACTTGGCCTATAAGAATAACCCAGCGACCTCGCGGACTACTTAGAAGATGATGATTTTGCTGAATCCGGGAAATACGCTTTTGCATTGAACGTTCCTGTTGCAAGTTACGAGACGTACAAAAGGGTGCAAACACCTTCCTTTACATACAGATTCGATTCCAAGCCTGGCATGCCGAAACCTCATTTTTTCGAGACCTTTTGGCCGAGGGGGAGTCTATCTGCTGTTCGGGTATTGCCATCGGTCCCCGTCTCTTTTCACCTAGTCTTTTATCTTTTTCTCAACCCATTATTTGTGTAAATTAGGGCAACTTTTTTGTTGCAGTAAAAATGGAAAAAGTTGTATTTATCATTCCCTAAAGTTATATTAATGGGAATAAAGTTGCATTTATTTTTGATACCATTAAAATCTAAAATAAATTCTTCGTAAGAAATGAAACAATCCAGAATCAACTGACAATTTTAGTCGCGTACAAAAGTATTATAATAAATAATTAAATACAGAAGAATATTGACGTCGTTAAACGAACAATCCTTGATCAGTAATTTCTTTAAGATTGAAAAACGCCGCTTAACAGAGACTGATGTTGCCTGACATTGTTGCAGTTTCAAATAATGACTTGGAGGAAAAAATCGTCTCTTGAAAGTGCAGCAATAACAGTCAAGTCTTTGTCATTTTCAAATCGTTTTTTAAGATACGCTTTGAGGTTACAAGGAACCTATTAAAAATCAGTTGATCTGTTATCTTCATGCGCTGTCTCAATGTTGTAGTCTTTCGATTATATATATATATATATATATATATATATATATATATATATATATATATATATATATATATATATATATATAATTTATTAAATATATATTATATATATAATTATTATTTAAATTTTGAGTATGAAATAGTAATTTATAATTATTTAATTTTAAGCTAAATTAAAAAAAGTTCCATTTATGTTGCGGTTATAACTCACTTACAATGCCACCATGTAGAAATAATTTTGGTTTTAGCACTTTACATGCAGCGTAGAACGTGTCAAAAAAGTTACATTTGTTGCAAAAAGTTGCCCTAGTGATAATAGAATTTTCTCTGTTTTGTCGGGGCCCCCTTTTTGTTAACTGTTGGTTTGGATACTATTTCATACTTAAATTCTTATGTAATAAATTATCTTTTAAAAGAACTGTGTTCAGTCGCTTTATTGTTCATATGGAGACATATCATTATTTAAGCTAAGGATTTTCCACTATACGAGCCAAACATATTTTTAACACAACACAGGTAGTGGCCTCAAATTTCATTACTTTCGTGTTTGGGGAGTCTTGTGTAACTTGGGCGGGACTTCGTCATTTGACCATGGCTCAAAATTACTTTGTGTTGTCCTCGGAATCTTTTCCTTCGGGTTTTGTACCGGACCGTCCCCACTAACCCCTCGTGTTCCTTCAGTGCGACTTTGATTAAACTACCATGCCCTTCAATTCCTAGTCCGTTTCTCTTCCAATAGCGAAAACTGATCGGGACAAAAATGAAAAATTTAAAACAAAGCATCGAATAGACTCACCCTTTTTATTTTCCCGGTGGAGAAGGTGGGACTCACTACACTTCGAATCCTTTTCCAATCTTCTCCCTGTACACTGGTCAGCATATCATCTATAACTTTCACGCCAAAATCAAACATCTAAAATTGAAACGGAAAACAAAATCACATGAGATACTTCAAAACAAATGCTGAGAGTTTAAAAATGGATGTAGGGGAAGGTGGGGCACAGTGTTACACGTTTTTTATTTTCAGGTGTGGCATCAAGATATACATCTCTATGAAGAAAACAAAGCCCTTAAAATGATTTTTGATCTCCTACATACCATCTTGCATATCATTAAAATTAAAAAAGTAACATTTATATATATGTTTCCAGTATTTATTGTTTTTGGTAGTGGTGTACATTGTGTAACACTGTGCCACACTGTCGAGGTACAGTGTTACACATTGTGGGATACAGTGTTACATTGTAGTTAGCAACATATTAAAATTAATTTGAATTGAAATATACAGATACTTAATGCTTCCTAAAGCAGGCTTAAAATAAAATACCACATTTGATTATTTTACGTATAATTGAACAGCTTTAAATGAGAAAATATAAAAAAATGGTAAAAATTTATAACAATCTTTTGTTGTGGCGCCTACACAGTTGAGAAAGCAAAACATTAGCAATAATTGTAGCCTACAGTTACAAAGTAGATGATAAAATAAGATTAAAGAAATTGCTCACTTATTTTAGATTTTTAATAAGAAGTTAAATCTACAAGGAAAACCAGCATTCCTGCAAAATTTATAAGATGGAAATATTCTTTTGACGTACAACACTTCAAAATCAACAATGTTCTGATTCACGACTTCCCCAAATCGAGAGTTTTAGGTTTTTCAACTATAACATAGTCACCATTGTTAATTGTTAAGGGATCAGAATCTGCAGCAATGTCTGATTGCAATTCTGAAAAAGAGATGTTAATATGACTATCAGCATGAGATGGTGAATCTTCATCTTTTGTTCAAGATATCTATGTAGGCATATGCTTCAGGTTCACTTTGGACCGCTTTTGGGGAATTTCGTTCTTTTTAGGGTGTGGTGTCTTTTGCCTCTGCAGTCATATTTTTTATCTGGCGTATCAGTCGATTCGACATTTCACCCGTCGTCTATTTTGTGCAGTTTTTCGGGATGGGTCTTAAGTGAGAAACCTTATTTCTTGCCGTGACATAATTACTTTAGCTTGTGAATGTTTCGTCTGAATTAACAAAAGAAAACTGCTAATCATGCAAAGAAAGACAGTAAACATCACTTTAAAAGATATGCAAACCTATATGAAGAAAACGCTGTTGAAAAAATTAAGCAATTTATTTATGTTTTCATATTTATTATTAAAACTCTTTAAATGAAAATTGCAGAGCTATAAATGTAATAAAATTAACATTGTAAAGCATATGCTTGTTTGTAATGTGTTAATAGGACAAATTATGTATGTAACAGTGTGCCCCATTTTATTCTGTAACATTGTACCCCATATGACATAGCTTGTAACAAATAATTTTTTGGACTACATAATGTGAATTTAGATCATCCATTTTAACTCAACTGAACCTAAAAACGATTGGTTTTACTACTTAAAATATTATTCTTTATAAAATAAACACCTCTCATGAATAAAGAGAATAACAGAAATGTAACTAATGATGCAAATTCTTCCAAAACACATGAACTTCGGGAAAACAAGATGGCTCTCAAGGCTGTAAATAAATTGGAGCTAATGTTGCTACCACTTTAAAATGAAGTTCGTAGTAACACTGTTCCCCGCCTTCCCCTACGCTGGAATACTTATGAATTCTAAAGAAAATTTGATTATTCGGGAGATGATTAAATTAAATTAAGTTCCGGGAAATGCAAAATTTAAATTGAATTCACTAGCTTGTTCTGTTAAATAAATTACTTGTGTGAAAGTAACTATTCAAAAAGCAATACATTCCTATATACTCAATATTTATAGAATATATCTCACAACTATTTTATACTTGAGGAAGAAGAGATCTGCATATTATAGTGCAGGCCTCGAAATATATTTTTTAATACAGGTGCATTTTGTGCACCTAAGTTTTTAAATTAGGTGCACAGGTTATATTTTAGGTGCATATTAAAAAAAAACGTAATATAAGAGCATTAATGTAATCTAAACTACTTTATTAGTTGGGTATGTTTATAAAGGTCAGCACAGTAGATAGTAAATAAAAATATTTAAACCTCTAAATTCTCCCTTCTCCGGCGCACGGTTGTCGCAACAGTCGCTTCAACAGCGCTATCTGGAAAATGTTTCGATCATAGGAAAGTTCTAGTGGCAGTGGCACAAGTAAACCTTCCTCCTGTATAAACCCGTTACGAACCAGCGATTTTGTTTCGCATAGTGTGTTGATTTAGGAATTTTAATTACGTTCCTTTAGAGCAGGGATGGGCAAACTTTTTTGGTCGCGGGCCAAAAATCGAAAAAAAAAAAAAAGGCGGGCCAAGATAAATTTTTCTAAAATTTTAAAAACAATATACCAGTATTACAATTTAAATATGTTAATGAGATAAATGAAATCGGAATTTCATTTATCTCATTAACATATTTAAATTCCATATAACATATACTCCAAAATAACATATTTAAAAGTTCCTTATATTGAGGTTCGAAGTGAGATGTACTGATTCTAAGGAACGAGGGTAAATGCTCATCAGTCAGTCTACTTCTGAAATAATTCTTCTAAGGTTCATAGTTGAAAACACTTGTTCACATATTTAAGATGAAGCAAACATAGCACTAATTTTCTGGGCGTGAGGTATTAAATTTGTGAAATTTACTTTCGATAATGATTTGTAAAACTCTAACTTTGGCATATTTAGAAACAACTGCATGAGATGATTGTTAGATTACAACTCAATTAATTCAAGCTGCAAATCTGACCTCACTGCTTCACAATTTACGTTAAAAGGCATGGTAAAAATATCCAATTCTGTTTGAATGGCACTGAAATCTTGAAATCTGCGTTCAAACTCAAAATGCAGTTTTTTCAAGCCGTCTTCATAATTCTTAAGTTTCTCTTCATTTACTGATGGTATTGAATTTAACCTCGAGAAATGAGACAGGTCGTTCTTAGCTAGCTGCCCACCAAACAGATTAAGTTTAAAAGCTTTGAGATGGGCCCAGATATCGTCGATAAATTATTTCCCCCTTGCATCTTGACATTCAAGTTGCTCATATGACAAAGAAGATCTGTGAAAAATGCAAAGTCCGAAATGCATTCTGTAGTTCTAACATTTCGCACTCCGCAGAACAAAAGGTTTGATTAAGTGTTTGTTATGCTTTTAAAAAGTTTGAACTCTAAACCTCACTTATTCCGTCAAAGTAAATGAATGACAATCTCAGAGAAATCAAAACCAAATACAGTAAACTTCAAAGGAAAATGTTTTTCAACGGAAAGTAATTAGTTTTAACAAATTAATAAGCTTTAACGGAAAGTAATTAGTTTTAACAGAATGGGTTGAGCCTGGAACAGAAGCCAACACAGAAGTTCATCCAGGCGGTACACTTTTCGCTCAACAATTCCGATTAAAGGAAACCTGAGAAAATCAAACAGAACGAACACAAAATAAACGATTATTCATTCCCTCACTTCCAAAAGTTTGCCTACCAGCAGAAAAATTAAGCTACGAGTAATTAAAAATACCCTGACCTACAACACTAAATACAGAAGACATGGTTGAAATAGAGAAAGAAAAAGCAATGTTAGACCAGTGACGTCATTGGACAACCATTATGCACCGCGAAGGGAAAAGAAGAACCGCGCGGGGATAAAAGAAGAACCAGTGGGAGAAAAAAATCTAATAAATTAAGTTGGAAATGTTCTAGATTATATTTTAAAATTCAGGTTTCTAGATGCATTTAGTCACCTTTACCTGTGCCGAATTTCATGGCAAGTGCTATAGATTCGTCTGGACACATCACACACAAATCTATATAAATAAGAATGGAGTGTTTGTTTGTACATTCAATATTTTCGACCCATTTCAAGTTTTCTATCCGTTTTGGACCCTTCTGATGCCGAATCCGCCTTTTTCTCGTTTGGTGTCTGTCTGTCTGTCTGTATGTTGTGCCCTATACACGTCCACGCGGTTTAAGATATTTTCATGGAAATTTGCATACAGTGAGTACTTATCTTGATTTAGTGAGTGGAATTGGTTGCGAAAGTCTGTCTGTCCGTCTTTCTGTTCTATGCTCGATTTTGTGTTTGTGTGCTTGTGTAGGCATCACATGAATTGTATTCAAGATATTTGATTGCAGTGTATTTTATGTTATACATCATCTATTAATTTAGTGAATGCAATATTAAACATTTCTTTATTGTTATATTTAGACGAGTTTCATGCTAAAACACCCGAGTAAGTATACTTAAATCAACCATAATTTGGTAGTTTTGGAAAAATTGGAATGTCTATTGAATATTACGAATAATTCGATTGCTTTACCAGTACTGCTGAAAAAGTAATTATTCTTCAAAACAAATTTTTTTTTATGGAATTTTATCTCTGATACGTCATTTATTTGAGTCTTATTTTTATTCTTTGCGCAATGAAAACGATTTAAGAATATTTGGGACAGACGATATTTTTCAATGAAACGAGAACGAACAAGATCGCGTGAGCAGTGATATTTTCTGTTTCTTTCGCTCTGAATTAATTTCACATTTCTAAATTTTGTACACTTTTAGTTGTAAGTTGTGGCAACTGTGCGAGATCGAGAGATAAAATTGAATCACAAATTAATATCTTTAGAACAATTTTTTGCGACATCTTTTATTTTGTTTTACTTCGATGTTTTCTGTTTTAAATATTTATTATTTTAATAAATGTTTTTTCCTTCTCATCACACCCAACAGCACCACAAAGTATTAGACTTGAAAATGTTAGGTAAGTCGGTATAAATTTTCAGTAAATTTTAAGTGTAGTTATGCCATTATTGAAAGAATAATGCCGTTATTTAAAGAATAATGCCGTTATTTAAAGAATAATGCCGTTATTTAAACAATAATGCCGTTATTTAAAGAATAATGTCGTTATTGAAATAATAATAATGTTTAAAAATCCAAACTAGAACTTTTTCCAACATTAAAAAATTCGTTGTAGTAATGACAGGAGAAGATTGCAAAATTTCACAATGTCGCATACCGGAGGCAAGAGTGCCACAAGTAAAAAAGTATTGTTTTGTTGACTATGAGTGCGAGAGCACTCGCCGTAAATCGTAATTTTAATTAATTGAGTTGCACATGGAAAGAACTTAAGAAAGGGAATTCCAAATCTTCCTATAAAAATCGTCTTTTATAGTAGAAACCTTAGTATCACCTTTCGTCTTTTTGTAGCTTTGTCATACAGCAATTGTGCGATGTATGTGAAATGTATTACATGAATGGATATGCATGTGTAGGATTTGTGTCCAAAGTAAGTTGTAGAAAATATAAAGATGGCGAAAGGTGTTAAAATAAATTTTTATTCTACAAAAAACGTAAGTCATTATATATTTTGATTATCTCTTCAATCTAGAGTAAACGAATTCAAACCGAGTGAGGTCGGGTATTTTGCTAGTACTTTAATAATAGTAGAGATAATTAGTTACCTTGCATGTTTTTTGAAAGTCTCAACTCATAATTTGTTCAGAAAGACAACTCTAGTTAGACATTATTTTTACAATATTATTCTTAATGGTTTGACATTCAATCTCAGTTTCTAGAGAGAATAGGTGTTTACATTTTTTCCCCACAAAATATCAAGATATTTGAATAACTTTATGATTTAAAAATCAACTAAAAATTCATGGTTTAAATAATAACCCTGAAACAATTCACTATATTAAAGGATAGAAAAATAATTATAATTTATCAATTCAGATATCATCGTTTGAGAAAAGACATCTTATCGTAAAAGCAGTTTGAAAAAAATGAGTTAAAATTTTGGAGTGTCTTTTCATGTTTAAAAAACGAAGACGCCGGGTAACAAGAAAAATATTCTGAATATTTATAAGATATTGGTATCGTTTGAAAGCTAAGTAGTTAGGGAATATGTTAAAATCGATATTCTGGTCATGATTTCTTGTGTAGTATGAAAAATTGTTTTTATGAATTTTTTTCCCCACCAAGAATCAGGCAGGTGAAAAAAATCGTATCGGGTCAATGGACACAACTTAACATGCTAAGAAACTTGTCCAATCTCGAATTATTTCAGCATGACTTTATCATTATTTTCACCAGTTATGTTACTGATACACATAATTGATGTTTCTTCTCTTATCGCGGGTAAACAGTTAAAACAGTAGATCAAACTATGTGGACTGAATACCTACTCGTCTACTTTGGAAATATCCAAAATCTTTTAGAAGTATTTCCCTCAACAGTGCTGGTTCCCCCACTGACAACAATGGGTTGCTTGCTTCATAATATCTTTAAAAAATAGCATAAAATTATTTCTATTTACATACATAAATTCAATTTTTTAAGAAATATTGCATTTGTATAGATTTGTTTGGTTGAATAGGGTTTTTATGTAAAGGTAACATTTACTCACCCGTATATTCGTCCCAGTTTCTTATATCTGTCCACCTCAATATCTGGAACAGACTAAAATACAAACAAGATGTTTAAATTTAAAAAATTGGCGAAAGAAGGACGAATTCTTTTGCCGTCATGGCCGTATTGTCCATTCATGATTTGGACACTCCCTCAGTTACTGATCTCTTAAAGACGAGATAAAAAAGATTTGAGGTTCTTGTTAACACGCTAAATTAAGGACCGCGGTAGCCCAGTCAGAAGAGCCACTGATTAGCAACTGGGGGGGGGGGTTGAGAGTTTGAAACTCGGTCCAACCTAAGACCGTCGTGAATACGAGGGCTGTTGCATGTTAAATGCGGCGTGGCTTCGAATGTCCTCACGTTGGCATGGTGGGGAAGTTTAGGGAGTGGTATGCCGGCTCAGGTGTTGTCCTTGTCATCTGACCGTGGTTCAAAATGCCGAGATGTTGTCCTTGGGATTCTTCTCTGTTCGGGATTGGATCTCCAATAGCCCTCCAGTGCGACGTTATTTAACTACCTACCACATGCTAAATTAATGTATTAAATTTGCAGCGTTTACAGACGTCATGACAACAGGATAATGTCAATTCTTATGCATTTTTTTATATGTTATTTGTTAAAATGATTTGAAAAGCATTGATTTCATTTGTCCCCAACTTTCAGTCCTCTAGGATGAAGTGTATTTCGAAATTCGGCAAGTTATGAAGTGGCATACTTTCTTTATGCTCACAAAATTATACGTTGGCAGTTGTTAAAACGTGTTTTATTAGTTGTGTTTACAGTAATGTATAAAAGTACATAAGCTTTCCAATGTGCAGATCATCCACAAATACCTAATGTTGTTTCAGTGACAGAAAGTAACCAACTCCTTTCATCTTTACATCATAAAACTTTTTATTAATATGTTTCGGCGAACACATTTTGTCTGAAATGGTTTCTGAGTCGCGAATGCTGACTTTCTGTGCAATTTATAGTTGACTTGCAATGTAACCGTGAAAAGCATCAATAAAGACATAAATAATTCAGGTTGATTCATAAGTACGTACACAGTTTCCAGATGCTGTAAAACAGGAACATTTTAAGACACGGTCCCCCAAAACGAACAGTTAGCTAGGTATACTCATAAAGTTTGTGTCCCCCTCCAGAAGTAAGCGACGTAGGCGATAGTGAGTTGTCACGTTACTAGTCAGAGGAAATTGCTGCGTCTGCTGTGGAGAAGGTGTTTTGTTTTCTTGAATTGAGCAAAATGGTATCTGTCACTGTTGTGCAACGGCATTTTCGATCACGATTTGGAAAAGAACCTCCAACCAGAAAATTAATTTACGATTGGTTTAAAAAATGTGAAACTACGGGCTGTTTGTGCCAAGTTCCAAAGCCAGGACGACCGAGTGTGTATCGGCAGATGTCGTCAAAAACTTTATTCATCCAATTGGAGAATAAAGCCGAAAAACTTTATTCTCCAATTGGATGGTGCTCCACCACATTGGTCAGGTGACATATGAAATTACCTCTATTAATATATTCCTCATCGATGGATTAGGTAATTGGTAATTTTAGTTAACGTCGTACTAGAGCAACACAACGGGCTATTGACGACGGTCCGGAATCAGTCCCTTAAGGGAAAGATCCGAGGACAACACCTCGTCATTTTGAACCACGGTCAGATGACGAAGCAACACCTGAGCTGGAACCCCACTCTCCAAACTTCCACGCCAACCCAACGTGAGAACTTTGGCCACGACAGATTTGAGGTGCACCAGCCGCCTCTACACTATACGTTTACAAACATCCATGCCCGGACCCGGATTCGAACCAGGAATCTTCCGATCTAGAGGCTAACACCTTAACCACTATACCGGTTGGTCGGCATCGATGGATTAGACGAAGCGCCGACCACAGCATGCCACTAACCCAATGGCCATTCAGATGCCCTGATTTAACACCATGTGAGTTTTTTCTTTGGGGATATATAAAGGATAACGTATTTAACCCTCCTCTTCCTGTTGATCTAGCGGAGTTGAAACAGCGTATCGCAACCGCTATCACTGCACTTGCTTCCGATACCCTAACACGCGTCTGGGCAGAAATGGGTTACCGGCTAGATGTATGAAGTGTGATTAAGGGTGCACACATAGAACATCTGTGACTGTCCCTAAAGAAACTTTAAAAGATTCTCCTACACTTTTGTTACATACAACATAAAACATCTTACATTGTCACTGTTATATAGTGCGTTGAAATTGTGTACTTACTTATGAATCGCCCTGTATTTGTCTGAACCTAACACCCCTTTATCTTATCCCAGTTTTTAAAAAAAATACACCAAGTGATTGAGTCATTTTTCAATGGCAGTTGGGTCTTTAAAAATGTCTTTATGTATGGCTCCAATATAGTTCAGCATGTGTGAGGCTGGTAATAAGTTTCACTTTATACAGGTGGGAAAACATTTCTGACCATCAAGAATATCATCTTTTTGAAATGGACAGATTAGAACCTCGCAAGCATAGATAAAGTTCTACTGGGTAAATTGAAGGCAAGCAGTTCTCCTGGTGTTTTACTGAGGTACTAGTGTTGAAAAGGTACTGGAGATGATGTGGGCAACTGCCTTTTCATTGCGGACAGTTGGTCATCCTCTGTTTCTCAAGTCCATGACATGGCTAGAGCGCTTTTGCTATTGATCATGAGATCTAGGAACCATCTCTGTAGAAGTCCGTTTCGGTCATCCGTTCACCTTCCAATGTTAGCAGGGTTAAGCAGCACACTCTTCTTGGGAGGCCCTAGCAGACTGGAAAAAGACGATAGCGTGCGGACATTGTGTTACATAGTTTTTCCAAGAGCCATGGCCTCACAGAAAGAGCCTCATCCTCGACAAGAAAATAAGTTGTCAACACCTGAATTATCTTGGGCCTTCTACGAGAAAAGGGCGGACGAGTCACCCATAAAGAACAAGTGTTTACCGTATACATTAAATACATAATACCAGAAATACATTAAATCTGTCGTAGGGTCGCCATGTAATCCAACCTCTTGCTCTGCTTGTCACACACGTCGTTTTTCAACGATTTCGGGATCCAAGGACAGGGCTCACAGTTGTGGAGTTCACACCTTTTAATGTTGCAGGTGTCATTGAAAAACACCAGAATCCACATTCCAAGAGGGAGACGGACTACCCCGAGGAAACTAAACCGGGAAAACGAGATGCGGAGGCCATTGGTGCGAGTTGGCGAAGGAAGTCCCCTCGTAAAACAGCTATACGGTGAAGTTAAACACCAGAGAAAAAAAACTAACAGTGGAGAAAAGCTTGTTGTTTCTTTATTACCATTCGTTCGTACATATTGTGTACATAGTCTTCATATGGTTAATCGAGACTTTTTAAGTTGTAATAAAAACCTTGTAAAGGTATCCAGCTGAGTCCGGCACTAGTTTATTACTGTGGTGTAAAAACGCTGTAGCCGGGTAAAACAGCGCAGTCTACACTGCTTGGGTGAACCCACCCGGTGTATATAATCCCGACTAACCCAACTAAATATGTTTAGTTCTGAAACATAATAGATAGGATTGTATTAGGTTCATTCATTAGAACACATTTTAAATTGGAGACGTAATTTGATTAGATAAAAGTTCCTTACCCATTTTTAGCTTTCCGTGGGTATAAAAAGTATGAGAATTCCTAGTAAATGGAAGTATCGAATTCTTTTTCATCTATTCATAACTGATTGATAAGTTTCGGTGAATTCTTTTTTCAAGTTTCTCTAACGCATGACGAACACCGATTCTGTTTAATAGCGATTTGTTTCCAACGTTAAATTTATATATATTTTTTGTTACTCACCAAAAGTTGATTTGTGACTCCGAATTTGGGCATCACTAGACCAGATTATTATTTTTTTCTTTACTTATGTTTAATGTCTATCATTGTCTATACAAACCTTATTTATAGCTTCGTACAACGATCCAAGAATTGGAACGGTCTTCGCGGATATAACTCCTCGCTTCTTCCAGTAACTATGGTGACGAACCGAAGACCTGAAATCAATAAGGTACCATGGGTAATACTCGGACAATTTAGTATTACTTTCAATTAGAGACGTAAAATTATTGGTAATAATCTTCTGGAGAATATTCTCAACGTGAGAATAATCGAGAATTTTCTCCAACGTGAGAATAATCGAGAATTTTCTTTTCTTAAATATAAAAAATATTGGCCAGATTTTTTAACCTCTTGTTTTTAACAAAAATGATCTCAAGCTAAACTTTTAGGTTTGCTAAGTTTTCTTACAACATATGTCATATCTTTTTTCAATTAACAATATCTATTAACTAAGCTTCGTTATCTTGCATCTTACAACAAATGAATTGCCAAGTTGGCAAATCAACAAAGAAAACGTCAAGCTGGCAACCCAAGAACAAGGAGAGTAGAGGGGTAGATGGAGTTTGGGGGAAAGGAGGAAAAGAAGGAGCAGTGGATAGGTTATGAGGCCTTTTTTGTTTCGGTGTGGGAGGAAAATTAAATTTAACAATGCCTACCCAAATGTAATTGCTACTATATTCTATATATGTAATCTACGTGATGTGATCGATTAAATTTATTAAAATGTAATTTAAAATGGAATGTTAGCTCTGTGTTAATCGAGTCTTTTACTGAACTTTCACGACGGAGTTCATCAAACAACCTAATATATTTAAGCATTTCTCTGAGTGGAAAGAATCCAGTATATGGAGGACTGTAGTGTTGGGAAACCAAGGCATTGGGGCAGTATTGCTAATACGAAAAACTGAAAAACCTCCAAATTCCTCCCCCAAATAAACACATTTTAGAACCAAAACTACAAGATTTCTGATTCTTGTAAAAAAATGCAGAAACAAATTATAAATTGTGATTTTCTTAATAGAATTTTTTAATTAACATTTTATTTAATGTTTATTGACTAGATAAACCATTTTTTGTGTAAAAAAAAAATGCTAGATTTTTACTTTTGAAATAGCTTATAAACTGCTACCCAATCTAATACTAAATATACTTTTCCTAGAGATGAAAAATGTCCACAAATTTTAAATATTCATTCATAGTTAAAAATAGTGTTTTTTTTTTGCATGATTAGTAACCTTGTTTATATTATTATACAGGGTGGTCCCGAATTCATGGTACAAACTTTAATGGTAGGTACAGGACATTGTAACAATGATTTATTGTATAGGAATGTATAGTCGCAAGTGACGCGGTGAGGCGTAAACAAGGGAAATAAAAGGAAAGAGAAATGGAGTGATCGGTTGGTATCATTGCCGGTAGAGGGCAGTAGATGTCTAGCCGCTGTTGAACATGATGCATCGCAGTAGGGAAAAGCGCCATTCACAATTGTGCTGCCGTAGACGATGGGTGACTTTACGTATGCAGAAAAAGCAGACATGCATTACATGTACGGCCGTGCAAATGGTAACGGCAGAGCTGCGTTACGAATGTATCGCGCGGAGTATCCTGATCGACGAATGCCGGATCATAGAATTTTTCAACGGTTACATCGTCAACTTTGTGAAACAGGTGCGTTCGACGTCAACAGACATGGCGCTGGTCGAGTAAGAGCTGTACGCACTCCAAGGCTGGAAGAAAGCATCTTGAACATTGTGGCTGATAGACCCGAGTCAAGCACAAGAACTGTTGCGCGTGACGTAGGTGTGAGTCATCAGACTGTATGCAGAGTGTTAAACGAAAATCGCTTACACCCCTTCCATTTTCAGAAAGTACAAGCATTGAATCCGGCAGATTATCCTCGCCGCGTGAACTTCTGCCTGTGGGTGATGCAGCAATGTGCGTTGCAGCCGGATTTCGTAGATTATGTGCTATTTACAGATGAAGCGACATTTTCACGCGAGGGTGTCTTTAATGCGCACAATTCCCATGTGTGGGCAACCGATAATCCACATGCAACGCGTCGACATGCGTTTCAACAACGTTTCAGTATTAATGTGTGGGCTGGTATTGTGAACGACTTTTTGATTGGCCCATACTTACTACCCACGCGGCTCACTGGCGGAAGCTATCTTATTTTTCTGAAAGAAGTGTTACCACAACTGCTGCATGATGTTCCGATCGCCATTCGTAACCGCATGTGGTTTCAGCACGATGGGGCGCCAGCACACTTCAGCATTGATGTACGGAATTACCTGAATGCCACGTTTGGTACTCGATGGATTGGGCGTGGTGGACCAGTCCCTTGGCCACCCCGATCTCCCGATTTATCGAGCCTCGATTACTTTTTATGGGGACATCTAAAGCATCTTGTTTATGAGACTCCAGTTGACTCAGATGAGGATCTCGTCGCTCGCTTATCTGTAGCTGCTGCAGGTGTGCATGAAATACCAGGCATCTTTGAACGTGTACGCCAATCGCTCCACCGACGCTGTCAAGCATGTATCGATACTGGTGGACGCAATTTTGAACAATTACTGTAAACATGACACTTGTCAACAACGCTTTCAATAAAATCTTTGTTTTTCCTTTCGGCCGTTATTTCCCCTGTTTTCGCCTCACCGCGTCACTTGCGACTATACATTCCTATACAATAAATCATTGTTACAATGTCCTGTACCTACCATTAAAGTTTGTACCATGAATTCGGGACCACCCTGTATATAATAAGTGAAATAAAATATAAAAAATTAAATTAGGCATGATAAATTAGTGTTATAATGTTGCATAGCATGTTAACATTTCCTTAATTTAAATGTTACATAAATTGCATATTTTCATTTTATGATGATAAAAATAGATAAATCTTGCCATGTTTTTCAATAAAAAAAAATAATAGTTATAACTAATTTCTATAACACAGTGCTTTCATGCCGATATATATTGTGACTGATACATAAAATAAGCTTCATGTTCATTTCTGCAGTCAATAAAATGAAACAGATAACAAATTTCTGAAAAATTAGGTTCAAAATAGAAAATTCTTGAATATTCTCCAAATTTTAATAGTTGAAGAATTTTCTCGTTCTCAAAGAATATTCTTCTGAGATAATTCTGGACTCACATCTCTGCTTTCAGTTTAGAACAAGAGTTGAGTAATTTAAGACATCCTTAACATCAGTTTTTCTATTGAATAATTTTTTATTTCTCAGTTTATATTAATTAAGAGGTAAGCTATTAACAGTTAAGAACTCCATAATTGATAAGTCCGTTGCGAGAAGAATTCAGAGATGTAGAGATGGGCATATTTGGTCATTCAATATAAACATCCTGGATCGATACGAATTGAATGAAGTACTTGGTATCTATGCACCTAAGATATCGCACCAAAAGTATCGATATGCGAGGCCCACAAAAGGAAATGTCTTACAGTATTATTGTTTTCTTCTCGTTGCCCTTGCTTAACATTTGACCTTCCAACAACTCGACATATGGCATACGAAGTATGAAAATGCGATTTAATATCGGGTCATCTCAGTATTTCTTCAAATCAGATAACCGGGCCGGGTTAGACCAGTTATAAGCAACGGATATCTGGAGGGTTGCGAGTTTGAATTCAATCAAAAGCCGTCGTGCATAAAGGGGGCTGGTGCACGTTAAATATGTAGAAACCTCAAATGTCCTCACCTTGGCGTGGTGTGGAATTTTTAGAGTGGGGTTCCAGCTCAATTACTGTCCTTGTTATCTGACCGTGGTTCAAAATTACGAGACTTTATCCTCTGATCTTTCTCATTTTAATGAACTACCTACTGAGACAGATTACCTCAATCCTTTTTTCGATTTTCACAACTCTGTTCGTTCGCCATTCTGCTTTGGTACTCAACCCTTTGGTTTATGCGCTGAAAATTAAGAACTAATGAAACAAAAACTGACGTCTCACTCTGATTTACTTTTTAAAAAATGTTGCTTTTGCTTCAGGCTTTATCGATGTTTTCGCCTTTCGAATGTTTCCGAATTTTAAATTGTTTATCAGGTAAAGCGCCGAGCTCCTGGGTTTTCTTGTAAGTTACGCTACAAGGAAGAAATAAAAATAGTTTAAAGAAAAAATCAGAGGTATTTTCAGCCAAGCTAAATATAAATGGCGCAAGTGTTTCTGCTGCCAAACGTGTTTCAGTATGTTCTTTCATCATTAAGTATTTCATTAAATATTCCAGAGAATAAATTTTGAATTCATGTAAGATCAACCCAATTAGATGACTCCAAAAGATGCTAAAAAGGAGATACCATTCCATTTAAGGTCCATTTTACGGTAATCCAGCTTTTAGACAGTTTTTTAGTGGCTTTGAAAAAAAAATGACCAAAAATTAGTTAGGAATTGATTTGTTCGAATTTATGTTGGTGACGTGCAGAATCATGTTCGATAAACAAATCTAGTGACGTCTCGATCGGAGAACGTTTAAAGGAAATACGTTCCGCAGTAGAAACACTACATTAAGCTAGACAGAAAATGCCTTTCATGAGTTCAGTCACAATGTCCGAAGCGAACGTATAAGCTCCTTGACATGCTTTAAAAATAGGTATGCTTTCAATTAACGTCGCACTGGAGTAACACAACGGGATATTGGCGACGAATCAATCCCGGAGGAAACATCAAGGACAACGCCTCATAATTTTGAACAGCGGTCAAGTGCCATGGTTGAAACCTGAGCTGGTACCACACTCTCCGAACATTTACACCACTCCAACGTGGTGGACATTTGAGGCCACGACATATTTCCGTGCACCAATCTCTGTGTACCCGATGGTCTGTTGAAACTATATTGATAACACAAAATGTACAATAATGGAAAACTGAACGAACCACCTTCTTTATTTCAAGCATTATTAATAGTACAACAAATTCAAAGGTATTCGATGGGAAAGATCACCCTCTACAAATTCAAATTTAAAAAAATTGTATAAAAGGCGTCTATAAAATTTTGCACGAAACGAAATTTCAAAACGAAACATCATGTTTTGAAGTCATAATCAGATTCTACTTCGTCAAAATGCTCTGTATATGAAATTTCATGACATTCCTATCTTTATAGCCAGAGATATACGATGCTAAAATTCGTGTCAATTTCAGGGATCGTCTCCAAATAAGAAATCGCTATTTGTAGATCTAGATTAATTGTTGTTATAGCTATCTGAATTACATATTTGAACACAATTTCAAACGTATTTTTCAACGACCAGTAAATATTCATTATGCAAGTGTAAAGGATTTAAGAGTTACATTATTATATTTACTGTGCAAGTGCTAACGACCCGAGAATTATTATCAGAGTTTTTTCAAATATTTTTAAACTTTTCGTTGCCCCCTATCATTGCAAGATTGAGGAAAATTTAATGTAGCGCAAAACTTAATAACCGGAAGGAGCTGAAATTTTGCATGACCATACTAGCAGTCCTTCCGAATCGAATCCCATCAAAATGTACTTGTAGTAAGGTTCCAATTTATAATTCATTACTATTGCATACTAAAAACTAATTTTAAAATAAAATATTAGTTGGATTTTGTTTGGATTGTTTAACAGTAACATAGTACAAAATATCAGCACGACAGAAATATTATTTAGGAAGCTGAGCATAAGAGGGTAAGAAACTGATTGAACATTAGGAGCTCCAATCTTTCAGTTCTCATTACTTCGAAACGGTAAGACCTAATGACATGAAATTTGTAAAATGATGTTATAAATTTTGATAGATGTAGATACGAAATTGTGGGTCGAAATAAGGAATTCCCATTGGAAACTATGAAGTTGGTGTTCAATTTTACATGAAGACGGCCTCTTATTCAAATTTTATGTATTTCAATTTAAAGAAAACGTGAGTTCTTGTCAAACATCTTTGAATTTTCTCTGCTGCTAAAATTGCTCGAATGAAGAGGGGTGGTTCTTTTTTTTTCCATGACTACCAAATCGGGATTACCACAAAAAAGAGTTTATCGACGTCAGAGTTCAATAAACAACTGTTAAAAATCAGTTAGGAATTCAATGTTTGGAATTTATATTAGCGACGTGCCGAAATGATATTCGATAAACAATCCAAGTGACGTCACGCTCGTTAGGAAATTACACAATGATTACGTAGAGGAAATACGTTTCGCATCGGGAACACCATCGCCACCTACATTTAGCTTGTCAGAAAATGCTTCTCTTTTGAGTTCAGTCCAAATTTCCGATGCTAACATAAAACCCTCAACATGTTTAAAAACATCAGTTTTAATTCTAAAATCAGCGCTTAAACATTCTGCATAGCACTTACCAGCATAGTAACAAAACCAATATTAGTCCGAGGACGAGAGTAACAGCCACAGACCCGAAGAGAAAATTCGTGTCGATCATGTTTCCACTCTCAGCTTCTGGGTTAAAACAAAACAGACGCCGGGGCTCTCCCAATTGTCCGCAAAAGAGGAAGTGCGTTTCTCAAGGTTACACCGCACGAACAGAGATAAGGGGAGATATAAAAAATAATAATGTTCATTTGTGAAAGGCACGTTGAATAATCAATATGTCGTTCTGTGTTGTTTTACACCCGCTTTTAAGGACTAGTGATGGGAGAATAGATTCTTTTGCAAGGATCAGATCGGAAGCGCTCACGCACTAGAAATAGCTAGCGCTTGCCTACAAATAATATATGTGGATTAACGAAAATCCCTCGTCGCCACGTGAACGCCCGTGCCCAGACGAAGAGGCGGCGAGCGTGCACCCACGCAGCACTCATCCAGAAATGTCGCACTTTCCCTCTGAAATCAACAAAAGGAGGGAGACTACAACTGGGAACTGAGGACGAAAGACGGACCACCAAAACTATGCCAATTCAAATGACTTAAGCTTCGGTTTCCTAAGAAACGGTAGCCGTGATCTAGCGGCCGTGATGTATCGGTGGGTGACGTCACTAAAACGTTGCTTTTACTAACACATGGTGTTGGTTTCCTAGAGAGCGTTGTTTGTGAGCGTAACAAAAATGATCGGAGCCGCCATTTCCATGACTGGCGTCATAGCGGTCTCAAACAGATGGGGAACGTTTTTTCTCTTGTAGCGGCCAGATTTCATTTCCTGCTCCAAACGATTCGAACGGAGAGGAGCGAAATAAATAAACATTTTTGACTGCCATTGATCAATTCGGTTTTGTAAAATCGGGATCGTTAAACACAGAATAAAAATTTCAACGGATTTGAAAGCTGCGGAAAATTTGACACCAAATCGATACCTTAAATGTGATTTTCTTTAAATAAATAAATAATTATTTAAAAAATAATTAAATAATCAAATGGTAAATAATTGAATAATAAAACTGTTTTTGATATCGATCTGGCGTAGAAATTTACGCTGATTTGAAATCTGTTGAAATTTTCACTCTACCTTCAACGATCCCGAAGTTAGTATCTTTAAACTAGAGAATAAAAAAAACACTTTGTTTTGTTTCTCGAATAAAACAAACCACGACAGCCGTCTGTGTTGCCCATTCTCCAACGTATTCTGTCCGTCTAAGTTGACACGTCGGTATTTTTGTTTAGACGGCCGTCTAGTTATGCCCGCGGAATCATGACGTATCACGGCTGTTAGATAACGGCTCCACTTTCTTAGGAAACCAAAGCTTTAGTAACTGGTCAATATTTAGCTTTCATTAAATTCCTCTTTTTCTTCTTTTTATTTACTGAACTGTGGTCATTGTTCCCACACATATATATCACCGAAATGTATCTTACCTTATTTACATTAATTTTCACTTGTTTTTCCAGGAAAGCTTGCTTTAGAATTTTTGGACAAAGAAAGACACGTTTTTGCGTGTTTTTTCATAAAGAAATAATAAAACACTTTTTAATTACTGTATAAGGACCCTTCTACTTTTTTAATTCCATCATGAACCCTTGCAGATTACAGAAGTAGCTTTAAAGATTTATTTATTTCTATATTTCTACCTGACTAGATCCGGATAGGAAAGGGAGTAAAGAGCGAGTCAGTGAGCTACCACTTGTTTTTATTTTTGTGTCAACGCTCGCTCACTCCGTCGAGGGAGCCAGATCTTTGAGAAAGAAGACATGAGTGGAACTGCCAATTGTAGTAAGGACTACGTACATTCGATAGGCAGAACAGAGTACACATAGGAATCGAATAGATAGAATAATACAATACTTTTTTCCTGGCTGCTTCATCCCCGCCTAAGGGCCTTGTTGTGAAATATTAGAAATAGGCAGAATCCGCCCGAGTGTACTTATTAGAATCGAATACTTGAAACAACACAGCACATAATTCCGGGTTGTTTGATCCCCGCCTATTGGCCTTTTAGTGAAATATTATATTTTAGGCAGATTCCCCAGTTCTATTTGGAAACCAGTTTTTTAAGAATCGAGTGTTTTTTTAATCGAGTACACAATACGTTTATCCAGACTGTTTCACCCCCACCTGAAGGCCTCGTAGTGTCAATATTCGAAAAAACAGAATCGAGTGTTTTTTTTAGAATTGATTGTTCCTTTAATCGAGTACTTTTTTTGGTATCGAGTTCTTGAAATAAAACAGTTCGAAAAGAGATCCTGAATCGAGTTTCCTGAAAAGGAATGCTATCGCGTCAAAAGATCAATTAGGCCTCAAATGCACATCTCCATTGGCTTCACGGGCACGAGGTACCCGACAGATCACCCATGAGATTCACTGCTAAACACGAGGGTCGTGTCCACAGGATACCCAAGCCATTCTCCATTACACTACTCTCGTTGAGCATTTTTAAACGAGATGGCACGCTGTCAACCCAAGAACTCGAGGCTGGTGATGTGGATCGAGTAAATAGCCGGTGGGTAGGGTAAATAGAAATGGTATTTACAGTTTTCTTAAATACCCACCCAAAAAAATGGGCATGTTCAAAAAATGTCATATAACAACACTGTACCACTTATTTTTATAAGATATATACTATACTAGCACTACGTGGTCAGCACGAGGTAGACAGTGACAGTTCATTTTGTGGGGTCAGGCGTGACCACTCCTCGCTAACCCCTGATGATTGCTACGGATTCCTATTTGGTTTGATTAAACCAACACCACGGGTAACGCCGTGATGGACTTGTCATTGTCAAATTCGACCAAATTCGAATTGCGAAGAGGTCCAATCGGCATGATGTCACATTCTTTTGCGAAAATATAAATATGCAATTAGAAAATTATTTATTAAAAAAAAAAAAAAATGGTATAAGGTATCGATCTAATGTAAAATTTTCCTTGCCCATGTGAATCAGAACAATCTTGATTTTTGAGGTGTTGTACGTAAAAAGAATTTTTACATCGTATACATTTTCACCAACAAATAAAGTTCATTCATTTGAAAAATAAAAAATCATTGCCAAATTTCCCCTTCCAATTCCTTCAGGAGGGACAGTGAGAAAAGCAGAAATGCTGATTTTAAATATAATTCGTGTTTGTACATACTATATTATCCAAGATATGTTTTTACTGTAAATGAATTCACTTAATGATGCTATTCTTTCTGTGATAGTGATAAAGCTAGACTAAAATATTTTAGTGAGCGAGCGAAGCTAACTGTGATCGCGAAGCGATCCGAAGGAACTGCGTAAGCATTTCCGGGGGTTGGCGAGCGGTAGCGAACATGGGGCGATAGCCCCCTAGTCGTATTAATTGTGTCGTACCCCAACCTACTTCTCAATGAACTGCAAATATAACCAGCGGCCGAGAAGCCACTCTCAGCATCGACACTAGTTGGTTTAACCGTCATTAAGTAGTCGTTCATAAGAGACAAATATTTTCTTTCGACTCCATATCATATGAAGTCCTTTCTTTCTTCAGTATTTTCTCAAAATCTGTTTCTTTTCTAAAGTTTGTCGTTTTGCAATAGTTTTCATTTTCTTGCAGAATTTGCTTTTATAATTCCTCTTTATTAAAAAAAAATATTATTGATGATTTAATTTATTATTTTTGGTAGAATTCTCCAAACTAACTGATGATTGAAAAATATAAAATCGATTCATTCACAGTCGTTTGCTTAAAAAACGATTTTGCGACTTTAAAGTTATGTTTTGACAGTCAATTATTTAATTAAAAAAAATTCGGGTTTATCGGATCCGGATCGGATTTCAATCCCTAATTTCATGGTGTGTAGTATCGCATAGTGTAACACTGTACCCCTACAGTGGGGCACAGTGGTATAACATACATCACTACCAAAAACACAATAAATGGAAATAAATGTTACTATTTTTAATTTAGTGATAGGTAAGATGTATGTAAGAGATCATTTTAAGGGCATTGTTTGCTTCATATAGATGCATATCTTGTTCCAACAGCTGAAAATAAAAAACGTGTGACACCGTTCCCCACCTTCGCCTATAGTATGATAATGTAAGGTCAGAGGAAATAAGTTCATAATAAAATTATTTTGTATTTTTTTCTCCAGTTTTTTCAATTTCTATTGTAAGAGTTTCATTAAGGGTTCTAACCCTTACAAGCACAATACAGAAAATTACGAAATTAACATGGTTTCTGAAAAATTATACAGGGAACAAAATGGCAAAAATGTTTTTTACAATGCGGCTATTAATTTAGGGTGCATTAAGTTGTCAAAGTCAAAAAAAGAATCTTTGAAGCTTCCGGGAAAAACACGATGGGGCATCCATTTATTTGTCCTGCTTCCAAAGTTTGCTCGCAAACAAAATTGTACTTGAAATCCTGGATGTGAGTGCTGAAACAAATTTGCCTACGGAGGAAAAGAAACTTCTTGATGATGGTGGGTTTTGGTTTCGTTTAGAAAAAATGGTTGGCATTCTGAAACCAATACTGGATTTACTTAACAAAATTCGGCCAAATGAGCCACATATGTATTCAGTGTTTTCTGATTTTGAAAAGCTTCCGGCTACTTTAAATGAATAGTTAATTTCCAGTAACCAAATTACAAAAAGCTGAACAGGTTGATATTAAAGAAATTTACAGAAAGTAAAGAGTTTGGCATAGGACATATTCATTTAGCGACAAATCTTTTGAATCCGGCTTCATTAGCTTGCAAATTAAATCTTATACAGTTAAATGATTCTATAAGTTTCATTTGTGATGTGGGACAACACATGGGGCTTAATATATAATTAAGAACAGATTTTGCAGATTACAGAGACAGGGATGGAATCTGGGCAAAGAAGTTTGTGTGGGAAGGAGTTGACATCATGAGAAATTCATATTATTGTGGAGAGGTTTGAGAGGGACAAATGAATTGGTGGAAGTCGCCATTGGGATCTTAAGCACACCAATAACATCAGCCGCCGCTGAAAAACCATTTAGCACAATCAGCTGGATCCACAGTAAAAAGAGAAATCGTTTCAAATCAGAAAATGCGGCAGAATCAACCTATTTGCATACAATTGGGAATTGCTAAATTAAAAACCTAGGTTAGATGAGCATGAGTCCCATGGAAGTACTTCATCTGGAGAGTCTAGCAAGTTAGAAGAGGAGGAAAGTCAGAAGCTGCGATGGAAACGGCAAAATAGAGAAACAGAATCAGAAACGTAAGAATCTGAAGATGTACCAAGCTGTTGCGATTCTGATTATGAAGAATCTGAATTACTTTTCGATTCAGATGAATAGAACATTACCAACGATAAAATGTACAGCTTGGCCCAGCGGGTAATGTTTGAAACGAAACGAAATTTGGAAACACATAAGAGTGATGAAAAGATTTTAATGATATATATTGCAAAAAATAGTGAGCACTTAATGATTAAGAGGTCCGAAGTGACGGTCTAAATTCGACAAGGAAAACAGCGAGGAGGTTCAGGAATCCATCCATCACGCGTGAGCAGACTTCTATGTCAATCGTGTCTACTGCAGTATACAGTTCAGGAAGTGTCTTAGGACTTGTCTGTCACACTTTGGTCTTCAAATAACCCAACAAGAATAAACCATAAGGATTTAGAATACGAATAGGGCGGTCATTCAATACCACCTTGTAAGTGCGATGGGGAATCCAACCCAATGATTCTATAAAGAAAATGCTCATTCAGCACTTCCAAAACTTCCGCCTTCCGATGGTCTTGCACCATCCTGCATAAACCAATGAACATGGACCAAGTTTACCGTGAAGAAAAGGGATGAACCTCCCGACCAGAAACTGTCGGTATTTCGCAGCGTTTAATGTGCCAGCGATGAAAACTGGGCCATACACACCATGAGAGAATATTGAGCACCACACAAGAAATTTCCCACTCAAACGATCATGTGTACCAAGTTTGATCTCACTTGCTTGCAGTTAGCGCGATCAATTAGACTTTTTTCAAACCATATAAGGTAATTATTGTGTTTTATACATGTATTTTGGAAGTATCCATACTTTTTAAAATCATATTGAAAGGGTTTAGATTGAGAATCTATTCAATAAATCACCTAAAATATTGACTTTTGAAGACAATGAGTTAAAATTTTTTTTTTTTACATTTTAATCTCTCTCTTTGATACTATTTAATTTAATCATCATATCGCTCACTCCTTTCAACAACGTCTTATCTCAAAAAACATGATTTTTCAGGAGTGATTTCGAAGTTTAAAAGTTGATTTAAATGTATTAAAAATTAATAATACTTCTGCTCTCTGGCGGCTAAATATTGAGCGGTGAGATATGAGGATCTTGAAGGGATATACTACTCTTTCAGGGCATTCTGATAACAGGCATAACTAAAAATCGCCGATTTTTGAGATAAGATGTTATTGAAAGGAGCGAGCGATGTTTTATGAATAAACTATTTGAGGGTAAATAAGTAGTTAAACCTAATGATAAACTTTACGTACCCACTAAAATATTCGGGTCTTTTGGGTATTCGCAAAAATAAATGCCCGGGTATTTTACATCACTGCTCGGGGGTATGACCCAATCTGCACGTTTATGTTCAAAGGGGCTGCTTAGCCCTCCTCCCCCCACCCTGTTTGGTCGTCTACCTGTCACTTTCGAGACGACTGCCTGCCGAGCAACAACCTCGCAGCTTTGCTCTCTGTCTTTCTTTGTAGTCAATAAACCTGTTTGTTAACACCAAGTTCTCGTCAATAGTATTCTGACCAGATCCTGATGGGCGAGATATATCGTCATTAGAAAAACTAATCATGTTATGACAGGACGACATAACTCGCCGAAAACATTTAAAGGGTGAAATATCTATATCGAATAATTAATTATACAAATAAAAACGAAACTATTTTATTAGAACCATTATACCAGAAAGGGTTTTAAATATATACATTGATTATTTGTCACATGACTTGTATATTGATACAACACCCTTCTAGTATTAATATATGAGTACATTCGAAAGTTATTCTTAAGTGAAAGGACTGCATTTATATCAAATTTGTAAAAAAATCTCTTGAATTGTGGCAATCAATATCGTTATACTGAATTATATAACACAAAGCAATCGTATTATGCAAATTTCAGGGATCATCGGTTCATTTGACGAGTACAGAATCCTTCCTGACTTCTAATTCCAGAGTGATGTCACCCGGTTTGAGAAGGCCTTGAGCAAAGAAGAACTCCAAAGGCACCTAGAAGACAGGGAACTAAATTAGCAATACATATCTTGTTTAAAAAAATTATCTATAACCTTTTCTACAATATATATTATATGGACAAAAGTATTTAGATACTGCATGGGTTTTTCAGACAAAGAGCTTTATTATTCTATGTAGCAACGGGTAGGCCCCCTTTTTGCTTGTATTATAGCTGCAACACGTCGAGGCATACTTTCCACAAGTACTCTACAAGTATGGGCACAAAAAGCTCGCCATGCCTCTTGCGAGGCTGCGAGAAGTGATTGCTGTGAAGATGAACGTGCGTAGCGGTGTCGTGGTCGTCGCTCTAGTTTGTCCCACAAGTGCTAGTTCGTGGCTCCGAAAGGACTGAGCAAATTCACCTCGTTTTCGGAAAACCAGTCCAGTACACGTTTCGCAGTGTGACAATGGTACTCGATCTTGTTGGAAGAAACAACCATCATCGCCGTACTATTGCCATAGTGTAGGCAAGGCCGAGTAATCCAGAACGTAGAGGTACACATCGGCGTTCATGGTACCAGGTCCATAAAGCAATGTGGCCTAGTCCTATTCAGGAAAACAACTCCTCACTAAGATGGTTCCTCCTCCAAATTTCTGCAGTGTCGAAATACTTTTGTTCATACAGAGTAAATGTATGACGTTCAGTAGAAAATGTAGGGGGAAAGTATTTTATTACAAGCGCAAGAATAAATGATGCGAATTTATTTTACAAATATTGCAATGTTAAGAGCAGTGCAACAAAATTCATACACGAAAGTACTTTTCAGCGGACTGCAGTTGTTTCTGTTTTTACAAACATTCTGTTACGTTCGTGACCTGGACGAAGTTGTAAACATACCTGACATCGCCAGATGGCGCTCGTCTCATCCGGCGTACACACACTTCGGCGGATAGATCGTATGAATTATTCCAAGACACTGCTTCTGCAAGTATGGAACGACTCCAATACAAAAGCAGTCGACTTCGGGTCAATCCATATTTTTACAGGTATGAAAGAACATTAGAAGGCTGCCATACGTCAAATCGTGAAGGCGATTGCCGAAGATGTTTCCCACCCAACAAACTCCACTGTTATTGTTTTCGGCAGTGAACGATGAACTTAAAACCTAAATCAATACTATAGACGCCAATTGTGAAAGCATTTACGTCACCGCTTGAACCCGTATTTACTGGGAAACGCAGTTAACCCCTTTTTATTGTTCATCGGCCTTACCTTCGTTTCAGGACACTTTTTGAGGATGAAATTGGCGACGACGTGCGCCAAGCACACTTTGATCTCCATGAGGGCGAACCTCATTCCCACGCAGTTCCTGGGTCCGGCCCCGAAAGGGAGGTAGGTGTATATGTCTCGGTTGCCTCTCTCTTCCGGTGTGAACCTGTGGAGACAAAGAACCAAAGCTCAAAATTAGTTATTAAATTTATAATTGACTAGTACGGCGTTACTCGTGACAGTTCGTGGGGTCAAGTGTGACCACTGCTAGCTGACGATCGCTAACCCCCGGTTATTGCTACGTATTCCCGTTTCGTGTTCTACGCAAACGAACTCTACAAGCAACGCCGTAATGGCCTCGGAGTGGCTATTATCAACAACGAAAATCAAAACACGCTACAATCGGAAAAAATGGCATGGTTCCAAAGGCATCAGGACAAAAAACGTTTATGACGTCAGCGGTCGAAAATCCCAAAATCCTCTCCTTCAAGGACGTCATATTCCGGAGAAAAGAACGAAAAGTGAAAAATCTAATGAATTAATTCAAAAATGTTCTAGATTAAATTTTAAAATTCGTGCGCTACACAAAAATCGCAAAAAAAAAGATTGTTTTCAAAGAGCGCTATATTTGGCCCTTAGGGCATACCATCCTTAGGTAGGTACGGGCTTCAAAATTCTGAGGTAGCTGAGTGAACTTTTCTTTTCCCATGGGGTATTCTGTATTTGGTCACAGGGGTTCTGCTCCCTTCGTAACCAAGCGATCTTTACCAGCTTTCTCACCACTGCTCTATACTCTAATACCTCCATTTATGAACATACAAAAATTAAAATAGATTATTATAATTACATCTTTAAAATATTTATGGAATAATTTTTGTTTCAAATTATAATTTTTATGGGAGACGAATGTAATTTTGTTGATTGGTTGTAAAAAATATTATAAACACCGTTTTCGTAGCGTGGCGAAATCGGACACTCGTACCGTAAAAGCCAATCAATCATAGAGCGTAATTTGAATTTTTAAAAGTGGTAGGTATATAATTAACGTCGCACTTGAGCAACGCAACGGGCTATTGGCGACGATCCGGGATCAAACCCGATAGGAAAGATTTCTTCGAGAAGGAAGGACATTTGAGGCCACGATTTATTAAACGTGCACCAGTCGCCCTTGAATTATATATGAAAGTCTGTGATTTGTGGTTGAACTCGCAACCCTCCGGTTGCTATAGCGTTACTCTTCCAACCGGGTTACCGCGGCCCTCAAAGGGAATGATAACATTGCAACAACTTCGAATTTCCGAGAGAGAAAGACCGTTTTGAGCAAAGCTTTGTATTTTTAAATATTTCATCTTTGACTTAAAAGTATTTATAGAATATGGAAAATATCTAGAAAGAATCGATAAAGTTATCCATTTCTGAAAAAAAAATGTCAATACAATGTAACTATCAGAAATAATGATGATTGGTAATTTTTTTTAATTAACGTCGTACGAGAGCAACACAACGGGCTATTGAATACGGTCTGGAATCAATCTCCTAAAGGAAAGATTCAAGGGTTAACACCACGTCTTTTTGAACTACGGACAGATGACAAGGTAACACCTGAGCTGGCACCCCACTCTCCAAACTTCCACACCAATCCAACGTGAGGACTTTCTGCCACGACAGATTGAAGGTGTTCCAGCCGCCTCTACACCATGCGCTTACAAACATCCATGCCCGTACACGGATTTGAACAAGGAACCTTCCGATCTTGATGGTAATGGTAATTTTAGTTAACGTAGTGCTAGAGCAACACAACGGGCTATCGACGACGGTCCAGGTTCAGTCCCGAAAGGGAAAGATCCAAGGACAAACACCTCGTAATTTTGAACCACGGTCAAATGACGAAGCAACACCTGAGCTCCCACCACACTCTCCATACTTCCACACCAACCCAACGTGATGACTTTCGGCCACGACAGATTTAAGGTGCACCAGCCGCCTCTACACCAGACGTTTAAAAACATCCATGTCCGGACCCGGATTCGAACCAGGAACCTTTCGATCTAGAGTCAAACACCTTACCTCCAGACCGGTTGGTCGGCTTATACAATATGGAAAATATCTAGAAAGAATTGATAGTAATCCATTTCTTAAGAAAAAATGTCAATACAAAGTAACTATCACAAATAATGAAAAACACTTTTTCAAAAATAAAAATTGATAGAGTCGTGCACTCTTTTACCTGTCGGGGTCAAATGTTTCTGGATCGTGATAGAATTCAGGGTCTCTGTGTATTGCAAAGACTGGAATAGACACGATCATTCCCTTGGGAACGGTGAGTCCGGTGTCGCCCAGTTCATAGTCGGCATTTGCAATTCTCTCCAGCCTAAGGAAGAAAGTTACACGTATACTTTCGAAAACAAAAAACAAGGTTTGGATATTTGTTCCACACTATTTAAATGTCGTCTATTCGATAAAAATAAAATAATTTATTATGTAGTTTAGGGTGAACTGGAAGCACTGTTGCAGACATTCCTGTGATTGGATCATCTAATATATATATATATATATATATATATATATATATTATATTATATATATATATTATATTATATATATATATTATTTGTATACGCGTTTTGGCAACACTGTACGATTGTTTGTTTACCACGAAGTCTCGCGCCTCAATTTAATTTATAGCGTTATCGGATAAAATTTTACTGATAAAAAAATGAATATTTGTCGAACTGTTGCAGCTTATAAACGGTATGCCGGGTATTCGATTTCCAAAGCAGAGATCACATTTCATGTCAAAATTTGCTCTAAGTTTACATTTGAATTCCAAATTCTTCGAGTTCTGATTCCAGAAGTGCTGTATAACAGGCCTCGAAATATATTTTTTAATACAGGTGCACAAGGTGCACCTAAGTTTTTAAATTAGGTGCACAGGTGCGCCATTCGGGAAGAAATTAGGTGCACAATTTTATTTTCATGTGCACAGTGCACCTGTGCACCCGGGTATTTCGAGCCCTGCTGTATAATTTTTCTGTAGAACAGCAAAAGGTTCGCGTATCAATTCTCCGGGTTTTGCCGAGTGTTATCAAGCAGGGGTGGGCCCCCTAGTTATATTCTCTACGTGGCACGCAAAAAA
This sequence comes from Metellina segmentata, assembly GCA_947359465.1. Taxonomy (NCBI): domain Eukaryota; kingdom Metazoa; phylum Arthropoda; class Arachnida; order Araneae; family Tetragnathidae; genus Metellina; species Metellina segmentata. Next base: position 120,572,793 of record OX375879.1, on the reverse strand, counting down.
GACGTTATCGGTTATCGCTTACTGGCAACACTGTACGATTGTTTGTTTACCACGAAGCCGCACGCCTCAGTAGATAGCGTTATCGGATGAAATTTTATTGATAAAAATTTATATTAGCCGAGCTGTTGCAGCTTATAATAGAAATAGAAGAAAGCGGACGAGCCAGTTAAAGCTTAATTGAAAGTGTTTCAAGATGAAATGGCGGAACTTTTACTATTATATTTATTTTTACTATTTGGTTTTACTATTGTTTCCATTATTTTTACTATTTGCTATTATCGTATGCATGAGTTTCTTTCAAAATGTCAAACACAGGAGCTCTTATCAGGGCCATTAAGAAGCAGCTATTTTCAGGGCCGACAATTATAGTTCAACTAAACACTGGCGCTACAACTTTCGACAGCAAAGTCAACGAAAAAGTGTTCGAGTGCTGGGGAAATGTACACACAAACAACAGGCTGGGTATTCAATTTTCAAAGTATCTCTCCCATTTCAAGTCAAAATTTGCTCAAAGCTTTCATTTGAATTCCAAACTGTTCGAGTTATGTGTGATTTCAGGGGCACTGAATAACTTTTCTGTAATACAACAAATTTATAGTTGAAAATTATTTTTTTGGATTTTTATATTTTGTAAGCAATTCCTTCTACTAGGACAAATGTCTTCATCGATTCGTGCGAAGCGAGTAAGGTTCGCGCATCGAACCAATGAGCATTGCAAAATGTGAATTCCACGCTTCTAAAGGTACGTGCTCACTATTCCGCATAGGACGTACAGCACACATCGCACGGATCTGATTGTCTGTGTTCTGCGCACACTACATTCGGAGCATCGGCATTTCTCTTAGAAACTGACGTGAAAATAATGCCGTCACAGTCGACATTCCCTTGGAGGCAATACTTTCGTTTTTGTTTAGAATTTTAGAACATCTGTGTTAAAGATTAGTTACAACTATTTAAAAAAATACAATTAAAAAAAAATGTTTTTGGTATCAATCCGGCATAAAATTCCAAGCAGATTTGAAACCCGTTCAGATGTTCATTCTATCTTGAACCATAGCAACGAAGAAACTTAGATTAAGGGAATAAAATGTACAATTTAATGTATAAGGTCAATATCCGGGGCCTACACAATTTAGAAATTTCGGATGAGTCATCCGTATTGTACGGACGGAACGGATTTTATTCTCTCTAGAACCAGAATTTTTCGTGGTCATGATTGGAAGGATGACCTTTTAAAAATCGTGACGCAATCTAAGCTTTGTATGAAATTTTTTTTTTCTTCTTTAGAACCTCCGAAATAAAATTCTGCCAGCCCCGCAGTTAATATCCATTGTCGCGAACGAGAGCCTGATATCGTTTATACGGACCTTATTGCGCATGCGCACGCAGGAGAAAAAATAAATAAGGCTCCTTCGATGTTGAATGTACTGCCATGTTAATTTTTTTTTGTTCCAAACCTTTTGTGTTTTCCTTGTACGTCTGTGTACTCAAGCGTTCTGTTCTTTTTGTTCCATTATATTGTTTTTAATTTAAGAAAAATCGTCTCCCCGTGTTCGTGAGCAGAATTTCTCGAAGCATTGTTAAGTTTCAGGTCAGGTTTCGAAGATCGAGATGATTCCTTCTCACCACGGCCACAAATGAGGAAGGACTATTCTTATTACTACAATCCGAAACTATCGTTTCTACATTCCATTCAAGTAAATATACTGTACCTAATTGCTGGCGAGTACAAACGCAGAGTTTCGGAGATAACATTATCAAGGTATTTCATACTCTGGACAGCTTCATATGTCATCTCACCCTAAAAAAGAATAAACACAGATTAAAATTCAGAGAAAAAATCGAACAAATACATCCTTACACTTCCTAAAGCGCAACGGGGTCGTGGTAGACCTGTTGGTAGAGCATCGGATTAGCAAACGTAGTGTTGCGAGTTCACTCGATACAGAAAAACTACGTCGCGTACACGGGGGTTGGTGCTCGTTCAATCTGCCGTGCCTTCATAAGCCATTACGTTGGCATAACGTGAAAGTTTCCAAAGTGGGGTACCATCACAGAAGTTGACCTCGTCATCTGATCGTGGTTCAAAATTACGTAGTGTTAACCTCGGATCCTTTCCTTAGGTATGGATCCCGAGCCATACCCAATAGCTCGTTGTATTGCTGCAGTGCGACGTTAATTAACAACCTACCAACGTAAAGAGCAGCAAAAACTGCACCCAAAATGTTGAATAAGATAGCGTTGCCAGAACTTTGATGAAATTCAGATTACAAGATCCTAAGAATTTGATTGAATAGAAGCGTGAGTAAATTTAATTTTTTGTTATTGTATAAAAATTTAAGCAAGTACCATTTATACAGATGTACCGGGCACATTTTTCAGTTTGCGATGAGTTAAATGAAACAACACATCCCATAATTGCCAGGGGTAACGCAGAGACTGTCATTTTAGTACCGATTAGTGCTTGAAAGATCGAACTATCCATGAGCTGTGTGTCAGTGGTAAAATAAAATTACTGTATCCATCCAATTGATGAAAAACAAGCTTACTTCGGTATTGAATGATTCAAATTTGTAGCAGAAGTAAAAAGTGCGCGTTTGATTAAAGTATTTAAAATCGTCCAGTAGACAAAAACCAATGGTAAACTTGAATATGAGCTTTCAAGAATCTTCTTGACTTTATACAAGTACGTTGGTTACCTCTTTCATAAAATAATATTTATATTTTATTTTGTAAGACGTTTTTTTTATTTGAAGATTTTGAAAATGTGGTTGGGTAGTTGAATAACAGTTGCATTGAAGACACAACTGGCGTTGCTTTGGGATCAATGGATCAATATTAAACCACGATTAGATAACGAGGTCAACACCTCACCTGGTTTCGTCCGCATCAAATTTCTTCACCACGCCAACCTGAGGACATTAGAGGCCAAGACAGATTTTAAAGTGCACAAGACCACATGTACACGATAGTATTTAATTGATTCTCAAACCTACCACACCAAGTCAACGTGAGGACATTTGAGATGACGGCAGATTTAATGTGGTTGGTTGGTAGTTGAATCTACGTCGCACTTAATCAAGACAACTGTCTATTGGCGACGGTCCGGGATCCAACGCGAGTCGGAAGAACAGAGGACATACAACACCTTGTAGTTTGGAATCATGGTCAGATGACGAGGTCAACACCTGAGATAGTACCCCACTCACCAAACTTCCATATCACGCTACCGCTCCAATTCAGGTCCAAGACAGAATTAACGTGCCCTGCTCCAAAAGTCTTAGTTGGATCGAGTCTCGAACTCGCAACGCCCTACTTGCTAATCGGCGAACGTCGCGTATCGCGACCCTTCAGAGATGGGGGAATCGTGATAGGAAAAATGAAAACGAACATTGTGTTCTTTCAAGACGTCGTCCACTTCTTTTCTTAGCTTGTCCTGGACCTCTGGATTCAAAGCGAGGCAGTACGTTGCGAAGGACAGAGTTGCGGCCGTTGTATGATATCCAGCAAGGAAGAAAATCACGCATTGTGACACTAGTTCATCCATGGAAAGGTCTATAGAAAGAAAGGATGAAAGAAATATAAGCAAAATCTCCGTTACTGCTACAGCAGTTTAGTTAACGCTCTAGACCAGTGGTCACCAAACGTCATTGACCGTCAACCCCTTCAATAGTTTCTTGACTAATCGACCCCCTCGGTTTTACTATAACGTAATTATAATTGAACAATAAAAAAAGACGCTTATATGAGATTTTATACTGTTCATTCTATAGTTAGTGTGTTTATCGTATGTGTATATAGTAATTATTTATTATTACTCGCTGAAAAACCGATAGATACCGAGAGATACGTTTTTATTCATGACGACTTTCTTAAGATAACATATTGGATAGAAGGGATAAAACTCTCCTGTTATAAAAGGAATTGTTTGTCTGGGTGTATGGTTTGTGTTTATATAGACGAACCTATAACACAGCCATGGTATTCGGCACACAGGAAGTCCTTAAAAAGACTGAATGCACCTCGAAGCCCGAACTTTTAAATTTAATCTAGAACATTTCAAAATTTATTTATAAGATTTCCCCCCTGCACTCACACTGAAATGAGCTCAATATTTGACCTGCACTTACACTAAAATGAGCACAATGTTTGACCTGCACTTACACTAAAATGAGCACAATGTTTGACCTGCACTTACACTGAAATGAGCACAATGTTTGACCTGTACGCTCTGAAATCTCTACTAGCATCACTCTTTTTCTTTAACTTTAAGTTTTTTGAAAGTACTGCGATACTTTATTTTTATGATTATGCAATTGATTGTAGATTACCGTTTAGTGTGGTTTTGTTGGAAACAGTTAGGTTGACTTTTTAACTTTCTAAAAGCATACCTTTGGCACAGACAATGCCTTAAGGGTACTGATGGTAATAAAAAATACAAAATTTAATTTAGATAATATATTATATGAAACTATATGTCACGCTTTTTATAGACCCTTTATCCCGAATCGACCACAAACAATGGCGAACGTAAGTGAGCAGTGGGCGAAGCCCTCGCTGTGACGTCAGGGACCGGAAATTCAATTCAAGATTATACGAATTATTAAGATAGATTCGCCGTCCAATAGATTCACTCTGCGAAAGGAATGTTGGTAAGCGAGCGTAAGCGACCAGGGGACAGAGCCCTCTAGTAAATAAAACAATTCTGCAAAAATGTAATTGCAAGCAAAAAATATTAATTTAATGCACACAAAAAACATGAGTTACACAAATTTCAATTTGTATGCCGCAAATTGCATCTCCGACTACACGGCACCGAGACGTTACGGACTCGAACAGAACAGCGGCGGCGTTTTTCGCAGTGTTCAAAAATTACGATGTCTGTGTTCTTTATTCGAATTACAATTTCGGCGAATACGATGGATTCGATTCTCAAAAGTACTCGTAATACCGCATCTTTAGATAGGATAAACGATAGTAGTTACTGTTTAAGTTATCAAAATTCCCTCATTTTTTTGTGAAATTTGGAAATTTTCCCTGAGATTTCCCTGATTTTTCCAGAATTAAAAAGTTTCCTTAGAATTCCCTGATCATCGGGTTTTCCAGGTTCTGTTACCACCCTACTCTAGTACGCTGAGTGACAGGTTAGCACCAAAGAGTTTATTATTTGTAGTATTTTAACCTTGAATTAAACGTTTCGTATTTTATTTCATCTGTGCGATAGATCCCATTATAAATGAGCATAGTCGTTCATTCAAAATGTAATTCTCGATAGGATAGCTTACGCTTGGAAGTGACATTTTTCAGAATCTGCTGTTCAATGTCCTCTTGTCCGTAATTGGATGCGATGTCATTCTTGTCTTCAATTTCCCATTTTTCCTCTTCGGAGACTTCTTTGGCCGTGTCCATCAGCAGCTGAAGGAAATCGTTTCTGGACTGCAAAAATAAAACCCTCTTATTACTCTACAACATTGGTACACTTCAAATAAAAATTTTGTCGACTTTCTTAGAATCATATTATTTCTTCTGCGAAAAGTTAATTAAAATCTAGGAAGAAATAGTACTTTCCAGATAAATATTTTAAATATATTTAAATGTATAGTGCTTAAATTGAGTGTTTATTATACGTTAATATTTAATACCAATTAGAAGTCTGAAGTTCTGTGTCCATATTTAACGCCTGATAACATCCAAACTGTATAAACAGCATAGTGTTTTCGCTTAATTTTATTTGCAATATTTTAATCGATCCTTTAAAAACGGCGTACTCGTTAATCACCTTATTTTTGAACAAAAGTTTTAACAGCCAATACATTTGAATTTAAAACTATAGTTGGCGCATTACAAGATACGTAAGGAACAGGAAAATTAGTAAGCACCTATACATAATAGAGCTGAGATAGGTACATAAGATCTGTTACATAACGTGGATCTCATACATATAAGTAGGGTCCGATACAAATTATAGATATAAAATTTTCAGGTTCTTTTTATGTCGTTTTTTAAGTGAATTTAACAATCTATTCTCGATAACATTTTCGAAAATTGGAAAGGGTGAGAAGGGACGAAAATAAACGTTTTTGTCAGAGAATATGTATCCATAAATGTCAATGTCCATGTCCATTTATTGCAGACAAAAAAACTTTAGATTTTAAAATTGGGGCTTAGAGGAGCACTTTTGAAACTACCTGGGTGACAATTTTCATGGCTACAGATTGGTCTGAAGACATGAAAGAAATAGCCTATGTTTTGCGCAGTGTTCTAAAGTATAAGTGTACAAAATTGGGTGTGAATTGGTGAAACGTTGTAGATTTGTATAGAGAATATACACACATCCTGTTTTAGATTTAAATTCTACATTTTACCGCCTTTACCACAGGTATACGTATCTAGTATTTTGTGAGATTTCACTGAATTGATAGGCCTGCTACCTCTTATTGCAACGCTTTCTCTTGTAACACCTGCAACTGTACCCCCTTTGGTACACCGTTCAAAGTTTCTGATATCCTAAATGTAATCCGAACACAAGGATTTATTATCTGGAGACGGGGACATTCGGCCCAGGAGCTCCACTGAAAATTCACTCTCAAACAGCGTCCTCTACAACTAAAACGTGGCATTTCCTAACAATCACTCTTTGACAAAAACGTTTATTTTGAGTCTCTCAACCTCTCTTTACAACTTGTCCCGATCTTTTCGAAACACCTTGTATAATCAATAGCATATGATAGCTAGCAAATATTTATCCTTATAACAAAAGAAAGGAATTTTTTCTTACCTTCCCTGATTTCTTTCGCTCTTCTACGATCTGATAAGTAACATTTACGAAAAAATCCATTGGCTCTTGCTCGAAGACAGATATTTTGAAGAATCTCAACACACTTGGAGCAACAACTATTGAGAGAAAAGTGACAGGTAGGTAGGTATATAATTAACATCGGAATGCAGAAACACAACAGTGATCCCGAAGTGAGAGATCCAAGGACAACGCCTCGTAATTTTGAGATCCAAGGACAACGCCTCGTAATTTTGAAGTTCGATCGGATGAAGAAAACAACATCTGAGCTGATAGGTAGTTGAATTTACGTCGCTTTGGGTGCAAGATTTTGACCAATGGCAACGGTCTGGGATCAATCCCGAAAGGAAAGATCAGAAGAAAACTCGTCATTTTGTATCACGGTCAGGTGACGAGGACAACAGCTTAGTCGGCACCACTCTCTCCAAACTTCCACATCACGCTAACGTGAAAAGATGTGAGGCGACGATACATTTAAGTGCAGCAAACCCCCAATACACGGCGGTGTTTGGTTGGATCGAATATCGAACTCGCAACTCTCCGGTTGCTTATCCGCTACTCTACCAACAGGGAGAATGTACAAGTTTGGAAAAGGTCGCAAATGTTTGTATATAATTGTCTCTCTATTAACCCCAGTCTGTCCATTAAAACAATGTAAACTCTCCAGTTCACAGCTTTCCCTGTTATAAAAGGAAGTGTTTGTTTGTTTGTCTATTTATGTGTACACATTGTCCTGACGAATCTATGACACTTACAGTAATCAAATTTTGCACACAAGTAATCCGATTTTTTTTTGAAAATTCTGTGCTAAGCATTTATTATAAAATTTAATCTAGAACATTTTAAAATGAATTGAATGGAATTTAATTATTATTATTGTTTTCCTTAGAATGGCAACACTATAAATATATGACAGGTTCTAAATTTTTTTTTCCGTGTTTCCGTTTCATTTTCTGAGCAATAATTTTTCAGCGGACTGAGAAGACAAATAAAGTTTTAACTGGAGTTATGTACTTCTTTTTTCTTTCTCCTAGATCGTTAAAGATAGAGTAAATATTTCAACGGATTTTAAATCTGCGGAAAATGTCACATCAGATCGATACCTAAATATATGATTTTCTACAGTTTTTAAATTGTAACTTTTAAATTTTTTTCCTATAGGAATTTGACCTTGATCGTGTTCGAGAAATCACAGATTCCATTCCTCAAATGATTCCAGCAAAGGAAAGCAAAACAAATAACAATTTTTATTTACTGTCATTGTTTAGTTATTTTTTGTAAATTCGAGATCGTTAAAGATCGATTAAAAATTTCAACAGTTTTGAAATCTGCGGAAAATTTTACACCAGATTGATATCTTATACATTTGATTTCTTTTAGGAAATATTTTTTTAATTAAATATTTTTATTTTCGCAAAAGATTTTGACGTCACGTCGATAGGATCTCTTCACAATTCGAATTTGAGGGCATTTGACAATAATGAGGCTATCACGGCGTTGACCGTGGTGTTGGTTTGCTTCGTTGGTTTAGGTCGTTTGTTTCGTTTGGGTTTCGTCGGTCGTTGGTTTGCCGTGTTGGATGTTATCCAATAGGCTACGAATTCCATTTGATTTGCAGCAACCACCGTTGGTTAGCAAGAAGTAGTCACACCTGACCCCACGAAAAGAACTGTCACGGGAAACGCCGTGCTGGCTACGTAGTGGCTAATGTATTATATGAGTTTCATCACAATCCTGTCATCAAACTGGGTCATGATACCCAGTATGCAAATGTTCATTAGAACCTGAAATACCGAAAAGTATTAAATTAACGCAAAATATATATGTATTTCCAAATAAGGTGTTGGTTGAATCTTCCAATTTGTTTTTATGACAAGTTTACGTTCTGTAATATGAAATGATACTAAAATTAACCCTAAATTAGTATTTTCATCTCATTTAAGTCCCTCCTCCAGAAATTTCTATTTCACTCTCTCCTTTTTTCACCCTAGTCTTTCTTTATTTCGTTGCTATAACTCGTATAAGTCCTAATTCATCTTTTCACCCACATACACTCACACCTGTTGAATTTTACCGTACTGCTAACCATGGTTTCAAATGTGGTCTTTCTCATTCATGTTGTTCAATGTCTTCACTTTCCGATCACCAGAACAACGCCTTAGAGACAGGTGCGACTGGTATAGAAACCCCGCCTTTTCCATCACCAATATTTCTTAATAGTTCCCTTAATCCATTAAACATTTTATCTAACCCCGTTCCTGATTAATCTACAACTATTCACTGTTTCACGATCCCCTTAGATGCAAGAGCTCTTAGAGCCATTTTACAGAGGCTTTTCGCACATTTTTTAGACGATTTTGGTTAGCGGTAATAAAAAATCGTTTGCTGCAAAAGAAATAATTGCAGTTGTACTATGTTTTTGAAAGTAAAAATTATCGTCTGCGACTTGAGCGGTTTGTTTTTATTCAAAATGGCGTTTTTAACGAAGCAGTGATTCGAAGGCTATATTTATGCTCTTTCCGAAGAGAAATATTCATATTCCGTTATCCAAAAACGATGTGCGAGTCATGGTTTTGTGATATCTAAAACGTCGATAGATAATATCGTCAACAAGAAAGGAAAAAAAACGTCAAATTAGAGCCTCAAATGGGACAAAAATTCCAAACAAGTATCCAAGGAAGAAATGGACATCTTCGACTATTGCAAAGGTACGTTGTTTAATGTTAAAAGAAAATCCCCCTAGTCAAAGGACAGTTGCAAAATCATTAAAATGCTCAGTGTCCACTGTAAACAAAATGATAAACGTTGATTTAAATCTTAAGAAAGCGAAAAAACGCAATGTGCATCGTCTTTCTCCAAAGCATATCGCTGAACGCAGGACACTCTGCCTAATTCTATATGAGAAACACTTATCCAAAGAAAAATGGAAAAAGATTGTCACAGTAGATGAATCATGGGTGTATTTAAATGATTGTAGCAAAAAAAAGAGCCATTTATTATCATAAAAGGGGATAAAAAAATTTAAGTACATGGTTCACAGAATCGAAAGAAAGTTTTCTAAGCGATTCATGATTGTTGCTGGTTTTTCATATAATGGCAAGTTAAAAATAAAGAGAGTGGAAAAAATTGTCAAGATTAACTCCAAATACTATCAGGAACATATTTATCGTCAATTTTTCTGAATGAAATGCCCTCGCTTTACCCACAGTGCCAACAATCTGTGGAACTCCATCAAAGCTAGCAGTCACACATCAAAATCCACTGTAAATTTCCTAAAAGAAATGGAACAAAAAACCGGTATCAAGGCCATACAAAGAACACTGATATCCCTACTAAATCTCACGATGTATCACCTATGGATTATTGTGATTTCGGACTTTTAAAATCTGCATTATCCAAACGTCGTCCCACAACCCTTACAGGACTCTGGAAAGCTGTTCAGGAGGAATGGGACAGAATACCTCTTCTTACACTTCCAAAGGCATTATTATCCTGGAAATTACGGTGTCGAAAGATAGTTCAGAATAAGGGCTATCAAATAGAACATCTAAAACACAAGAATTGTATGTAATTTAGGTTTGTGAATACAATATACATTGTCTAAAATATGTGTGAACAGCCTCTGTATAACCCCTACAATAGCCTCACACTCTGATGTATTTCATGATGCGCACACATTGGATGTAATAAAACATTGTCTTGGGAAGCGTTTTTTGTTTCAACATTTATCTTATGAACTCACAACTCGACACTACACACACCATCACAATTTTGTATTTTTATAACTCTATTATAGTTTAAGTTCGAGCTAGGTTTTGGTTTACTAGGTAGGTTTTTAAAATAAAGTCTCACTGGAGCCACAGAACAGTCTATTGGTGACGGTCGGGGATCAAACCCGAAGGGAAAGGGCAGCACCACGTAATTTTAAATCACTGTCAGATGACGATTTTCGTTTTTAAAATATTGGAAATGAGACAAATTCATTACTAAGCTATACTTACTGAAAAGTAAAAATCTCCAATTGATGCCTACATTAAAGGTTCTCTTAGCCATTTGCACGAACGTGTTCTCTGGGTCTTTGTGTGAGTCTATTTTCGTCGAGAAAGCAGAGCTCGCAATCACGTCCATTGTAAAAGTTTCATAGAGTCTAAGAAGGATAATTCAGCTTTTATTTCGGAACCAAGTAGTTATTTACAAAATTCTATACAATCAATCACAATGTTTTAATCCAAGATCCACTTTAGGGATTTAACCCTCTCACCAACCAATTTTGTCTGGGGTTCAGAGGGTCGTGAATGCAATCAACAATAAATGTATCAGCCAGAGGAAACGACAGAAATCATAAACACTCTACTTCAGACTGCCTCGAGGAATGAATTCGACTGCTTTTTTTTAACCCTCCAAGTGGTTTCGACGGGATATTTCATCCATCAAGATCTGATCTATTGTACTACTGACGAGATATCTCGTCCATCAAGAGATATCTCCTACGTCAAGATATTTGCCGATACCCCATTTTACAATCTTCCACACCACGCAAAGTGGAGCACTGTAACAACACCTCGTTACATAAATGATATTGAAAGGGTTGCTAAAGGACAAACTGTATTTTTCTGAGTGAAAACCAATGTGCAAGCTGAATTCATACGGAAAACGTGATATTTTGCCCCACCTTGGGTTGCCAGAAGATGAATATCAGAAAAGAGAACATGTGGTGAAATTATTTAAAAAAAAAAGAGGACACGAGAAGTACGTATTAATAATGTATAATTGTTAGGTGTTTAGTAAAAAGAATCATCTTTGACGTATCTTGAATAGTATATAAACCACTAACTGAAAGAAAATCTCTCTTAAAAAGACAAACGTCTCAAAATACATGGATCAGACTCTATATATTCTATCAAATTATGTATCCAAATGTACCTCCTGTTGAGAATTTCGATTAATAAATGAATTGCAACCAATATATATTCTTTTAACTTTCACATGAAAAATGATAATTTAACAATGAGCATAACTCATATAAATACTGACAAACACAAGTAAATAATACACCGAGACATAAATATTATTCACCAAATTATGAGCAGTAATCATAATTGAGTTATCCACTTCGATGTAATGGTAACCAAAAAAAGAGGCTAGGTAAGCCAACGCGATGTCCTTCCAAACTAAAAAAGGTTGCGAATCGTCCGTCTTGCTATTGATTTTGATATAAGAACAATATTTATTATTCTTATTATTCTAACACGAATCTAAATTCTCATTAGTTCTCTATTTTATCTAATAATGAGACATTTTAACATGGAGCTCAATATACACGATAAGTTGAACTAACTATTATACGTTAATGCATTTTAATAATATGTATGATTTTCGTACAGTGTACTTGTTCTAGTACGTATGTGAATAGATGTGGTTTACATAACGATATACATTAAAGGCAATGTGAATATTTTTTGCGCGCAAAGTTTGAAATGTGAAATATATTATTTAACGTACTCCGAAATTATGAAAAAAGGGAACAAAAAGTGAACAACACAAAAAAAGAGGACATAAAAAGATCTGCCTTAAAATAGAGAGGGAAAAAATATCCGAGCGGCAAAAGAGGACATGTTCTCTTTAAAAGAGAAGTTCTGGCAACCTTAGCTCCACCCCTTTATGCTTCAAGAACGAATGCATCCTGTAATAACGGATTAGTAATATTTTGTGACTTAGCCACCGTTGCCACAATACAATGGGAAGTTTTAAGGCCAACACAATACTCACAGTTTCAATACTCATAATCTTCTTGATAGAATTAACCATTTGGGGAAGATCTGTTTGTGGATTATGCCATATGTTGGAATCGTAGGAAATAGGATTATAGACTAGGTCTACACAGATCCTTGTTAAAATTAAGGGCCACGTAGATTCCCTATGACTGAAAGGAGGCCGCCCAAAAAACCACGACAGTTGTTAATCATACATACTTTTTTATTTTACTAACACTTATATCATCACATTGTTACAAGGACCAAGGTTACCCATTTGGAAGAGCAATGTAGTAGCAACCGGAAAGTTGCTAGTTCGTAATTTGGTCAAGCCTAAAATACGGTGGCAGCTATGCGTTCGATCTGTCGTGGCCTCAAATGTCCTCACGTTGGCGTGGAAGTTTGGAGAGTGGGTTGCCAGCTCATCCTTTGAACTCGTCAACTGACTGTGTTTGAAAACGAGGAGGCTTTATCCTTGAATATTTAACTTGGGGGATTTATTGGATCCTGGAGCGTGCTATGTTAATTAATTACAATCACCATCAACCTCGCGGTAAGGGCCAAACGGGCACATTTGTTTCGGGGAATATTCCTCGAGTCCAAACATTGCTGTAACTCAATCCGAACAGGTAAGTAGGTAGTTGAATTGACTTCTCATTGGAGCTACGAGCTTTTGGCAACGGTCCGGGATTAACCACGCTGGGATTGACAACTTACTTTTTAAACTCCCCCAAAACGCCAACGCGAAGACATTTGAGACCACGACAGATTTGACGTACAGCAGCTCCCCTTTACACGACGATCTGGTTGTGTTCGAACTCGCAACCCTTTGGTTGCTAATTACTCTATCAAATAGGCTATTACGGGCCCTGAATGGGGACAGGAGAAATTAATGATTGTTTGAGGGAAAGAGGAGTTATTGATTTTACCTTTCTGGGGTATGTTCTCTCGACGAGGTATCTCGTCACTGGCAAAACTGCCCAGATCTTGGTGGGCGAAATATCTCGTCATTTAAAGAAAAAACCGACCAGGTCTTGGTCTTGACATCTCTAAAAATATGCGATGGCGATTTATCTTGTGATTAGCAACATGGGTGAGATCTTGATTGACGAGGTATCTTGTAGAAACCACTGGAAGAGTTCACGAACCCAATAGGGGGCAAACCAGGAATGATGATATTGAGGGAGTATTTAACATTTTGACAAATTAACATCAACGTGTCATAACGTGCTATTCAAAATAGTGTTTGACATTTCGAGTGAAGATTAGAGTCAGTGGGATCACCTTTTGGTTTCGACGCATCGACTGGTTGTGGCATCCGCTGTCATATTATCACACAATATTCTGGAACACTCCTTGAAAATATTCAGCATCTGAGGAAAGAAAATTAATATCCTCACATTGAATACCTAGAAACACATATTACTTTTATAAAATCGTATATATCGGCACCACTACAAAGGTGCAAATCTTCATATTTCGCTTATGTTCACCTAATACCTTTAGGAACAGCTTTGATATAGACTCTTTGTTGGCACTTTTGGGTGTGCTTTTTCTGTCGCTAATGAAGAATTTCTTGAAGAAATGCCGCTTTAAGGTTTAGCGTACAATAATTAAAAATATAACGAAAAAATTTTAAAAACAGGTAAATATCCGCACTATTGATTATTTTTCTACTACGTAAGGGTACGTCCATAGTGCACCGCTTCCAGCTTCCTGCTTTACCGCTAAAACCGCGGCAGATCCAACAGCGTTGCAAAACCGCGCGATTCTAGCAGGGGGTGGTTATAGTGCAATGCGCGTTGGACCGCCTGTCAGTTTGCAACATGGAGCTATCACACGAGGATCTATTGAAGGGATGGCGAACCTATGACCCGCGGGTCACACTGGCCCACGCAGGCTTTTTAAATGACACACGCGTTGATTTTTATAAACTTATCATTTCATCATATACATAAATTTTTGATATTTTTCGAACTCTTCTTTCAAAAAACATGAAAAAAATATCAGTGTTAATAAAAACTTAAAATTGAAAAAAAAAATGCACAAAGGATTTTTGTAAAATGTTTTAGACAGGGTGTAAGAAAATCATGATTAAAAAATAAATCAATTGGAATTTTTTTATTTAAATCGGATTTTTTTTTATTTAAATCAGATTTTTTTTATTTAAATTTCTGTAGTTTCTCAACTGTTTTTACAAAAAAAATTTATGAATTTTTTAAATAAACAATTGAGTTTGTGACTTGGTAAATCAATATTTACTTCATTTGTTTAACTTTAAAACACAAGTTGATATCCCACATAGTTTTTCTTGAGTAAATTACATCATCATGTTAACAAATTTATCAGTAAGAGTAAGTGACAGACCTGAACTACAGTGTGAAAAGTAGAATAGAGGACAGAGAAATAATCAGACAATAGTAAATTCTAATAATAAAACTGCCGAGCAGCAATAATAAATGAATTTTCACTTTTAATTCATATTGGATCTTTCTTTCTTATTGCTGACATTTCAATGGCTGTGTGAATATGTATATTTCTACTCTTTAATCTCTATTGCACACCACAAGAATAAGCTGAGCCTTAAAAAACTTTACTTCGAACTGTGTGTGTGTTTTTTTTTTAGTTCATGAAATCAGTCACCCCTTTAGTTTATAATTTTGAATCAAACTGTTACGTACTTCCTTTAAGTGTTTATATTATGAGTGTTGTTAATCAGGAATGTTTATACATTACTCTTCCTGGCATTTAGATTTATGATGTCATGTGTATTTACATTACTGTTTCCAGTATATAGTATATTCTAAGTTACAACTGGATGTTGCAATCTTTTATAATATGCAGTAATTGACCCAGTTCCCTCTTTGCTGCGTGTAGCCATTAGTGCTGAAATCACCATGAGTGAAGAAAGATTAAAGCATTTGACCGCTTCTGTGATTATTCTGTGGTGCATTTACTTAGTTATAAAAATGTGTGTTTAGTTGTGATTTAAATCAGTGATTTAAAAAAAAAATCATTTGATTAAAATCAGTGATTTAAAAAAAATCATTTGATCAAAATCATTATTTTAATTGTTGATTTAAATATAGTGATTTAGATCTTGACACCCTGGTTTTAGATTTATTGATTATACATACATAATGCTATTTTAAAATTTATGTGAATGCCTATTGAGTAGAATATGTAAATTTATAAAATACCGCTTGTGAGAATGAACACATATGGTAAATACTAATAATAAAGACATTTATTAAGACCGTTCATATGAGGCGCGTAAAACGCGCGTTTGGTGACAACATTTTGACATACAACAATGTTCGATGGCTCAGTTCGGGTCAAGTTCTTAATCGGTTTGTCATTTAATAAGAAGAAATTACGCTCTTTTTGAATGAAAAAAACAATAATTTTGACGAATTTTCAAGTATAGATTAGTTAAATGATTTTATGTTTTTATGCGACATCACACTCTCAGCATTTTAATGAAGTAAATAAAAAAACTTCAAGGAAATGGACAAATTGTTTTAATGACGTTTGAAAATATTAGAAAATATTTATGACGACACTTGACATTTTTACTTGGGATTTGGAAATGAAAATCATGAAATATTTTCCTCAGTTACAAAAACATTTTCAAAACACAATAACAATGCAAAATACGTTTGACATTTAAGAAAATACAATAAAAAAATATTTAATGATTATATACAGTAAATAAAACAAGGCCTTTCAAGATATATTTAATCAATTTAAAGATATGGAAAACGAATTTCACTTTATTTTATATCCATACAAAACGAAATTCGAAACAATGGAGTAAAACGAATTTAAGTGGCTGGGCATCCATGATTTAGAAATGGAATTAGTTGAATTTCAGAGCAGTATAGTTTGGAAAAATATATTTGATAACTTGATTTCCGAAGTAGAAGGGAAAATATCTGAAATTAGTGCAAATTAGAATGAACCCGCACAAATATATTAAACGTATGGGATTCTTTACAAAATAATTTATATCAATGAAGAAAGTTGCAAATGCTCTTTTAACGATGTTTGGATCCACATAATCACGTAAAAAATATTTTGTCCCAAATTACACTTTTTAGAAACACTTGGAAATTAAAACATCTTTGTCTGCTTCCGTTTTGTTCCAACAACCAAAGAGCGTAGAAGTGCAGAACGGAATAACACAACAAACTAAACGAGCGAGTCAAGCGGGTAAGCGGTTCAAGCGGGAAAAAGAATTAATAATTCATTCCGGAAAAAGCGGGTGGAAGCGGGTAAAGCAGGCGGAAGCAGGGAAGCAGGTGCACTATAACCGCACCAATACAGTTTACGCTACTTTTCCTCCCCGCTCAACTGCCGCGATAAAGCCGGAAGCTGGAAGCGGTGCACTATGGACGTAGCCTAAGGCCAGGTCTCCACTTGCGATTTCTAATCGCGCGATTTTTCGGTCGCAAAAATAAAACTCATTGTTTCATTAGAAGTACACAAACTTGCGACTGAACAATCGCAGCAATTAAAAAGTTGCAACCTGTCCTATTTTCGCCTCGACTCGAATTTTTTTAAAGACCACGTTAATTCTAGAACAAGTTGTTCCGGCACGGTAAAATAAAAAAGATAATGATTTACAAAATTTATTTCAAGAGATTCAATTAATCACAAGGTTGTCCTTGAGTAGGAGGCTGGATGTTTCCTGCTACAACTCGATTAAAAAATAATACGAAAAATGTTGCCACAAAAATGTAGTCATATCAGAGTTATACCTACCCTCTGAGGACAGCTATTAGATTTATTTTTTGTCTAAAGCGTAACCTTAAGAAACTAAATTACGACACATATCTACACTTTCAATGTAACACAAGTTTTCAATCGTCAATAATTTCAAAACGGTTTTCCTGAAACAATGGTTTGAAAGAATTCGAACCATCAGGATAATACCAACGACAAATAAATTATTTAATAAATTATTCACGGTTACCATACAGGCTACTAAAAAGGTAACGTTTGGCTACAATTTTCAATCTTTGCGACTAGGTATTTTCTAAAGCAAAGTCGTCTCAAAAACTATTTAAAAAGTGTTTAAAAACTATTTACAAGTTCTGACAATTTTTTAAAAAGTGCCATGTTCTCCTACTGTAAACAACCCAAACAAAATCCACCTATTATATTTTTTTGAATAGTGTTTATTTTTTCATAATAATTATTGAATTAATGTTTTAAACAAATATGAATTGAAACCTTATTATATTTTGATGGGAATCTATTCAGAGGATTTCTAATATGACCTGATCATGCAAAATTCCAGTTCATTCCGATGTATCGTTAGTTTTTGCGTTACATTAAATTTTCCTCATCATGGCGATTTTAGGGGCCACCAAAATATTTTAAGAAACCTTTGAAATAATTATGGGATTGTTTGCCACTTGCATAAGAAAGATAATTATCTGATCATTTGCAGGCGTTTAATAGCGTAACAAGCAACCCGAACAATAACAAATGCGTTTAAGTAGTGTTAAAATTTGAAATTCGGGAAGTTTTGTAACTACAATAATATCGATCACGAATTGCGACCTTCAATGTTGAGACCAACTCTGAAATTGACAGCAACTTTGATGTTGAATATCTCCAGGTATAAAGATTGTATAGTCATGAAATTTCATAGACTAATTTAATGATGTAGAATCTGATTGAGGCATCCTAACATGGTGTTTCCTTTCGACATTTTGTTGTTTGCACAAAATTTGACGCATGAAGATCCCCATATGCAATTCTGATCCATTTGAATTTGTAGATGGCGTTCTGTCCTATTAAATGATATCTTCGAATTCGCTCTATTATGGATAGTGCTCGAAATAAAGGATGTGGTTTGGTTGTTTTCCCGCTACTGCACATGTACACTCAAGGAAAGTTTTTTCAGCCACAGAAGAGAGGAATCCACCCAGAAAGGAATCGAACCTGACAGGAATCGGCGCAGCCTTCAACTCGTAGATTTCTAGCAGAGTTGGCATACCCATTGAGCCACGAACGGCCCCCACCACCTTCTAATGAAAAGTCTTGGAACAGTTGAATGAAAGAACTGCAATTACAAGATAGGAGGAGAATATGAGCAAAACGAAGTGAATGATTAAAGGGCTTTGAAGGTCAGACGATTCGACGTCGAAATAATGAACGTTATGCGATTGCCAAGTGGATTAACCCGGAAAGAGGCACTGTGTCTCTATTTATACGTAACACTGGCAACATCACAATAAAATATTTGAAAGAAGTTTCCTGAAGATTATTCACAAGTTAAGAGTTTACAAGAGTCACTTTAAAGCAGCGAGGACACAGCGATTGACTCGAATCTGCCGCAGAACCTGAAGGTTTCAGTCTTCTCTGCTCCACTCAACTCCGGTGGGAGTCCGAAGGTTACGGTCCTTCTCGGTATTGTAATGTTCATTCTACGGTGGTTTTAACGCAACCGGCAACGATGACGAACTCGACAGCTGAGCGAGATCATTTCATTGGATCTCGGAACCGTTAATAAAGACGTGTGTACAACAAATCCCTTCTGGTTGATAACGGAAAGGGAGAGCACGAAATTGAATTACGTTCCGACCCGAAGACAGATTGAATGCCTCTATGGCCAGGGCCTTCCTTCCTTCCTTCGAATGGAAGCAGACCCCTCCGTACCGAGTTACTGAAAACCCACAGCGGATTAGCCGAAGCTAGGGAAAGCCTCTAATGAGAAAATTGAGAAGTGGGCCTAGTGACGCGCCGTCCGAAAAACCCTTATCTGCCACCCTAACTACAGGGTTAAATGGTCTATAGCCGCGAATCGCCAACCTTTTGGGACGGTAATTTTGCCTTCACTCAGATCAATTTGACGGCTGGAGCTAAGCGCGTGCGTATCAGCTGCTTTGAAATTATATATTATACACTCACTACAGGCACATACTTGTCTTTACTGCAAACCGGCAAAGATACACTTACCTTCATTCTGAACTCTAACGTATTCTTCTAGTCTGGTACTTCTCAATTTCGACGTATTGATATTTTCATGTTTCTACGGTAACGGGTAAGTTAATTTTTACTTCCAAACGTTGATTTAAAAAATATATATATATATTTTTTTTTACTTTTTTTTGAAGGCACGGCTAATCATGGAACACAAACGAAAGCTTCGACAATCGTAAATTAAAGGAAGAGAAGGTAGCAAGACAAAAAGCTTTTCTGAGCTAATGTCTGCATTAAGAAATTTCTTTCATAAAAAGGACGAAACACTTTCTATGGAAATTACTTTTCCTCCCGTGTATTTTTTTTATAAAGAGGGGCGCATTAATGGTAGTAGCCCACGTGCGTTAACTATCTTAGAACGGCCCTGGCTATGGACCAGGTTTCAACAGAACTGTAACCACAATTGTTCGTCTGAGGCGGCCCGTTTGTCTTTTTCTCATGGAGGGACCAAAATAATATAGGTGTTGACAGCATTGTCCTCCTCATTGACACTCTCAGGCTGCAATACAGGCCATTACTGACTATCTCTAATATTATAAAAGGAAGTGTTTGTTTGTTTATCTGTTTCTTGCCGCAAAATCCTGACGATTCTATGGAGCTTACAGCAATGAGATTTGGCACACAGGTAGTCCGAATTTTTTGCAACTTTTGGGTCGCGGCGAATTTAAAAATTCTATCTAGAATATTTTTAAATGAATTTAATAGTTTTATTCTCCATCGGTTTTTCAACGCGTTTTTTCCGGAAAAAGAAACACCCGAATCTGGATTTTTTCTACCCACGTCACCTTGCAATCAGCCTTTGGTTTTGCTACAGCTCACATTTTTTCATCGCGGGGAACTCGGAGAAGATTATTTTTTTTCGTTTCCCCTTTGATTTTACGCGGAGGAATGATTTTCCAGCCAGTCCATAAATAAATCTTTCAACTGAACTAGGTTAATTATTTTTTCTATCTAATATACCGTATAATGTCGAGTATTTTATATTGTATTGTCATATTTTATATTTTCTCAAGATATTGTGACGTCACTTGAAATTTCTCTTTCCAAAATAAAACAGATTGCATAATTTGCCCTTCTCGTTACAAAAAAGAAGCAGATTACATTTCCTGTCCCCATTTCGGCGAATGAGAGCAAGAAATAAAAAACATATTGACTGGGTTTGTTAATTCTTTTTCCGTAAAAACGGAATCGCTAAAGATAGATTAAAAATTTCAACTGATTTGAAATCTGCGGAAAATGTCAATTTAGATCGATACCTAAAAATATGATTTTATTTAAATAAATAATTCTTAATTTGAACATATATTTTATATTTTTTACATAAGATTGTGAAGTCACGTGAAACAAATTGCATCTTCTGCACTTCGCGTTAAAAAAAAAAGAAACAGATTACATTTTCTGTCCGATTCCATTTCAGGGAATGAGAGCAAAATATAAAAAACATTTTGACTGGGATTGTTAATTCCTTTTCGTAAAATCGGAATCGCTAAAGATAGATTAAAGATTTTAACGGATATGAAATCTGCGGAAAATTTTACACCTAAGTAATAACTTACATCACGGCGTTGCCCTTGGTGTTGGTTGCGTGGTTTTGGTACGGCTTTAACAGAAAAGTACCATCAATAGATTGATGATTGCTAATGAGAGGAGCTTCAAAAAGAGTGACCAACATGTCGATTAGTAGTCGCATGTGAGAAATGGACTTAGTTGACCGGTTTGTCATTGTATCTCCTAGTTTGTCGATGATAGGGTAGATGTATGATGTATAGAGCGACAAAGGGTGTGTAATGATCAATGTCTGCTACTGTCAGATGATCAATCAATGTTCCTATCAGATGTTGAATCAATGGTTGGGTGTCTGCTACCGTTCAGTGGACTAATCAGATGACGAAATGTTCGTTTTCACCCGACAGACTAAAGTAATCTAAGAATCATGTGACAACTAGTTTTGGCCACATGATCCTAGGCACCTAAGAAGGTTACCATTGCTCACTCAACTTTCATATTTCATCTATGGCTGCAACAAAATCATTGTTCAAATATACACAGTGTGGCACAAATGTATGCTGGTACCTTTAGCTTAACATTAAACACATAATGTACACTGTTGGCCACCGTAAATTCAACACCCTGAAGGAAGCATGCAAATAATATGAAATTTACAACATGCATTAGCGGAGGTGAGATATGCAAATGATTAGAATTTCAGTGCAGACGCACATCACGCGCGCCTGTGGCGCCACTTCAAAGCGCTATTTAAGGCTTGGAGATTTCAACGATTTCAAGTACGGCAATTGGGTTTTTCTTGTGCTTTAAAAAAAAAAAACGATCAATTATGCCTCGCAGAAAACAGCGATCCTCTTTTGATCCAAGTACGGCAATTGGGTTTTTCTTGTGCTTTAAAAAAAAAAAACGATCAATTATGCCTCGCAGAAAACAGCGATCCTCTTTTGATCAAGTATCCGAGTTCGACAGAGGAAGGATTGTGGCCTACCGAGATTATGGATAATCTTTCAGGGAAATCGGTAGTAGTGTTGGACGAAACCAAACAACTGAAACGAGGATATGTGATCGTTGGATGCAGGAGGGTACGACGGACCGACGTGTTCGATCGTATCCACCTCAGTGCCCATCTTCACGTGATGACAGGCATATTGTGAGTATGGCAGTGAAGGATCGCTCAGCTACATCACGAACCATAGCACAGCACATTCAGTGTATAACGTATCACCCAGTGTCTGCGCGTACCATTCGACACCGTTTACAGCAGAGTGGTCTGTCCGCAAGACGTCCATTGCTTCGTCTACCCTTGACGCAGAACCACAGACGTTTCCACCGCCAATAGTGCGATGAAAGAAGGGTGTGGACGGCAGAATGGAATGAAATTGTCTTTACTGACGAGTCACGCTTCTGTCTGCAACACCACGATGGTCGGATTCGAGTCTGGAGACACCGTGGAGAGAGGATGCTGAACAGCTGCGTTATGCACCGCCACACTGATCCTGCACCGGGTATTATGGTATGGAACGGTATTGGATATCACTCTCGCACTCCTCTAGTACGCATTGCCGGTACTTTAAACAGCCAGCGCTATATATCCGAGTTGTTGGAGCCAGTTGTCCTTCCTTACCTTCAGGGCTTGCCCACAGCCATATTTCAACAGGATAATGCGCGACCACACGTGGCACGTATTGTCCAAGGGTTCTTCGTCAATCGCCAGATTGAATTGCTTCCCTGGCCAGCTCGCTCTCCGGATCTTTCGCTGATAGAAAACACGTGGTTCATGGTTGCTCAACGATTGACCCAGATTACATCCCCAGCTGCCGCACCAGATCAACTTTGGCAACGTGTGGAAGCTGCTTGGTCTGCTGTACCCCCAAGAACACATCCAAAGTCTCTTTGAATCAATGCCGAGGCGTGTGGCAGCGGTGATCTCCAACAATGGCGGCTACTCTGGCTACTGATTTTGGCAGGAACCACACTTCACAGAAGTCTATAAATTTAATCATTTGATACTTGGTCAACATGTTATATACAAAATAAAGTTTGTTGTGATATCTCTTGTCTTTCTTGGTGTTGCAATTTGGGTGGCCAGCAGTGTACTTATCTAAACGTATAAACACTTGTTTAACCATACAAAATCTGGTGATGGTATTTAGTACTACAAGCTTAAAATGCTGAATATACTAAAAATGATTCATTTAAGTATGCCCTTTTCTGTAATATTAAACGTACGAAGAGATTTAACTGAATGCGTTTGTTTGCATGAATAATGAATGACTGAACCAAAATATGGAAACTACTCACTCTTTTAATTTTCCCAGTGGAGAATGTCGGAGTTACTATACTTCGAATCCTTTTCCAATCTTCACCGCGTACGGCAGATAACATATTATCCAGAACTTTCGTACCAGAATTGAATATCTGAAATTATAACAAAAAAAAAACATATTTTAATAAGAAGGCACAGAATAAGAGCGGAGAAATAAACAGAATAAAGTTGGAAGTTAAATGAACGTCGCACTGGAGCTACTCGGCCAACAGAAACGGGTTATTGGCAACAGTTCGGGATCAATCACGAAGGAGAAGCACCTCGCCATTTTGAAGCACGGTTAGATAACGAGGTCAGCAACTAAGATGGCGCCTGGCACCACACTCTCCAAACTGATTACACTTTGAATAGAATATTCTGGAATAATTATCGGGAATACTTGTCTTATGCATTTGAAAAAATCTAAACTGTATTTTAGAGAAACCATTTGGGAAATTTAAATTGCATTCATTCACTAAAATTTCAATAAAATATTTTATTCAGTTTAAATAAAATATTCTATTGAAAGCGACCATTTGACGAATCACTGAGTGAGATAGATATGTGTATTTATATTTATGAATCGATACTAAAACTAATACCTTAAAATAAGAACTAATCCCTTAAATGCTCAGCACACATAAGTTCCTCAATTCGTTTCAGTTTAACTCCCCTCTTTTCATCCGCTTCTCTTTTTCTCACTGCTACAGTCATCTATTCCCCAATGCATCTTACACCTTTTGAACTTTAACCCTGGCTTCAAACGAATCTCCCTCCCTCAAGTTAATTTCTTCCCTCATTTCAGATAACAAGTGCATTCCATTACAGTACTTAAAGATACACTTGCGACTGTTTTAGAAACACCGCCTTTACCGCCAGTAAACTTTATCAATGGGTTCCTTAATCAAATATTGCCGACCAACCGATATAGTGGTTAAGGTGTTAACCTCTAGATCGGAAGGTTCTTGGTTCGAATCCGGGTCCGGGCATGGATGTTTATAAACGTATGGTGTAGAGGCGGCTGGTGCACCTTAAATCTGTCGTGGCCGAAAGTCCTCACGTTGGGTTGACCTGGAAGTTTGGAGAGTGGGGTGCTAGCTCAGGTGTTGCTTCGTCATCTGACCGTGGTTCAGAATTACGAGGTGTTGTCCTCGAATATTTTCCTTAAGGGACTGATTCCGGACCGTCGTCAATAGCCCGTTGTGTTGCTCTAGTACGACGTTAACTAAAATTACCATTACCATTACCTTAATCAAATAACCTTATTTTTATAATTTACTGCTACCCGATTAATTCTTTAACGAGCCCCCTTACATGAAAGAGCTGAGTTATAATAACTGCTATCGAATTCTCCACACGTAGTGCAACCCTTGGAAATAATAAAATACACCACGTGAACCTGAGAGCTTTCCCACATCTAACCATAGCTTCAAACAGACAAGAATACTCGAAACGCTTCTTTTCTGTCATTCGGTCTAAATGTGCTACTTTTATTGTAAACACCGCCTTTTCTGCCAATATAAACCTTCTATTGGTTGTGCAGAATAATTCCTCTTTTTATTCTCTCCTCTTTCCACACGATTCTCTTTATTACAGGTATGTGTCCCAAATTTATCTCACGCCTCAACTTTTCCATCTCTTCATAGTATTTTCATCTGTCGATCAATAGAACAAAATTTGTCCAGACACATTCAACAGATTTATCAAAGAGAAATTTTGCCGTTGTATTTACCCGCAAGATACTTTGTGCTTGAACGGATTAATTATTTTTCTGCTGCAAAGATTTATGTGACACACATGATATTTTTTATACTGAAAGAAGAGTTGTAGATCTTTTCGTGAAAAGGGCGTAAAAATGGACTTAACTAAAGTGCTTGTCCGATCTCATGTTATTTAATCGTTAGCCAGAACGTTACATTAGAGCTGCACACAACTAATTATCTTATCACGGCAGCAAAATCATAAAAATTTATCCAATTGAAATAACTAAAGACGAATACCTACTCTTCTATCATGGAAATATCCAAAATCTTTCACAAGTATATCCCTCAAGAGTGACGGTTCTCCTATAGACAACATTGGATTACTTCCTTCATAATGCCTGAAAAAAAAGTTGTTAGATAATAAGCAAGGCAACTTTTTGCAACAAATGCAACTTTTTTTCACACGTTCTACGTTGCATGTTAAGGGCACAGGGAACATAATTTGGCTCAAATTTTCGATTTTTTTAATTTTGGGCTTAAAAAATAGCGGGAATTAAGACGATTTAAAAAATGTATAACTTGTGTAGGTTTGAAAACTATAAACACAATTAAACAGACATTTACGAATGTAAACAACGCCTGTCACACTTCCGTTGGCCTAGCCCTCTCCCAGTAAAATCACATGTACGTACGTTTTGACTTGCTCAATGTTTCGGCTAGTTTTCAGCCTCATTTTTACTGCAGTATGGACAGCAGGTTTTTCTTTCTTTTTACTTTAATCTGTGTGAGTAGAATTAAATGCTTCTTTATACATCAAATATTTATACATCACCTGCACAATGCACATGTCTTTTTCAAGACATGTGCATTGAGCAGGTGATGTATTTTTTGAACCGAGCTAAGGGATTGAACCACGTGTTTTATGATTTGGTAAAAAATACAGCTTTATATATTGATTAAAAAGTTCCTTTTGCTTGTTTGTAATAGCGAGAAAAAAGTTGTTTGGTAGACGCAAATTTAGTGGAAATCGGTTTACTGTTGTGAGGAAGGTAAATGCTGCTGATGACTCAGTGACCAAAAGTAGCGCATCTGAGAAGAAGATTGACACAACTTTTCCGGAAGCTATCTAAAAATGCCAGAATGAAGTTAAAGCTGTTGAAACAAAAGAAATGTGATTCAGAAATGCTGAACCAAAATGATTATGGTGCTGGAAAATTTTAATCTAGTGAATTTTAAGCATATTAAGTGTTTTTATGGTTTTTTTCATTTTTCTCAAAATGTGTTTTTTTTTTATGCTTTGGTACACTTTTCTTAAATTCTATTGAAGCTACACTTTTCAAATTTTGCACACTTGTTCAACAAGTGTTTTCAATAAAAATACATATTATTTTAAATTTAAATGCAGAACATATAGAAATATCACCAATTTTTTTTTTAAATTCTGTTATTAAAATTTTTTTTTAAATCTACTTTTATTTCTATTAGATTAAAATTCAAAATCCTTCTTATTGTTTTCAAATGAGATATCTTTTGTTGCCAGGAAAATTTTGGAGACAATTCTTGCAATAGTTTTTGAGAAAAGTGTACCAAACTGGGATATTGTGAAATTTTTTTTTTTAAACAGTTAAAAAGTAAGTAGCTACGGAAAACAAAATTATGAAGGGAATAGATTTTGTTACAGTTAATTATAAAATGTAATGCGTGTATTTTCAAGGAATTTTTTTTTTTTTTAGTTATATGGTTATTTTTAAATTGTATATGGCTTGACAAATGGTGAGCTTAAAATTCATGCATTTAGTCTATCGAGGTGGTCCTTGTGCCCTTAAGTTCTAAAATCAAAATTCCTCCTGCATGGGGTGTAATCGTAAGTGAGTTATAACCTCAACATAAATGCAACTTTTTCCATAAATGCAACTTTTTCCATAAATGCAACTTTTTCCATAAATTCAAATGTTTGCATAAATGCAACCACCTGCAACTATTTAAAATTTAGCTCAAAATTAAATAATTTACAATTGTTGTCACCCAGAGCTGCCAAAACGTTTGCTGAAACTCAAAAGCAGCTATGAATGTTTGATTCGTCTCGTAAAAAAATCGGAATTGAAAGAGTACAATATCGAGGCAGCGAACGAAGATATAAGATAGATGGATTTTAAAGAGGTTCATTGCAATCTTAAAAAACGATTGTGAAAAAATAACGACCTAACAGCTATTGCTACTTTTCCTAGACGATTTTCCGTGTGATTATTTGCTACAGTAATAATGTCAGGCAACATCAGTCTCTGTTGAGCGCAGTTTTTCAATGTTAAAGAGATTAATGCCCAAGGATCACCCATTCAACGACGTCAATATTCTACTGTATTTAATTATGTATAATAATACTTTTGTATGTCACTAAATATGTCAATAAATTCTGATTTTTTCATTTTTTACGTATAATATATTTCGATTTTAGTGTATCAAAAATAAATGCAACTTTATTCCAAAAATGCAACTTTAGGGAACGATAAATACAACTTTTCCCATTTTCACTGCAACAGAAAAGTTGCCCTATTAATAAGTATTCGAAAAACATAAAAAGATAGCTGATTTATATGAATACTAGCCGGTCTGCGCCGGCTAGCGCTCGGCGGTGTGTAATAGTGCTTTTTTTTAAAACTTTTTTACACACCGTAATTAAACATGCTTTGATTTGTATATTTTATTTATTTTTATGTCATTGCGTATTCAATCAAATATTTAAGGAAAGTTGGTCGAAATATACATATACCGCAACAAAATTATCCATGTCTAGTGATGTTTTGCAGGAAATAGACATATCATTAAAATCAACTCAAATACCCAAACACGGAATTCTAAATCAAATTAAAAAAGTAAACATTAATTCTGACGTGGCCAGATACCGGGTAGCAAAATTACGTTTAAATTACTTTTGCATCAAAGGAAGAAATAAAAAGTCAGTTCAAACATAAATATTACAATTTAATTCCTTATTTTGGATAGAAATTGACCTCGGCTATTTGAAAACAGTAAGTATTCAAAATATCTGGGTTATTTTATTTACGTTGATTGTTGCCATTCGACGATACACAAATAACGTCGATTTCGGGTCCACGTACGTTAGTGTTTTATATATATAGATAGACGACCCGAAAAGGCAGAATCTACCAAAAGAACTCGATGTTTGAAATCCTTTTCTCGAATCTGGAATGCTATAAATAGTGGTGGATTTTGTAGTGCCTTCTACTAATTACCACCAAACTCTCGTAGAGCTGACGGCTATGTTAGTAACCTACTCTTTATATCATTAGTACCATTTGCGCGCTATGTTACGAGCCTCGCCTTTTTCACATTTAACTTTTCGTTCTCACTTGTACGAACAAGACGTTCGTGCTCCTGTTCCATTAAGAATAGGAATGTAACCATTTTTTTGTACATAAAGCTTTGTAAAAATTCTTAGTTTAAGAGATATATTAAAGTGAATAGTTTGGTCCAAATGGATTGATCTGGACCTTACTTTATGAGTCAATTTACTATTGTGCGTGGAGATTGAACATAGGTCAGCGCGATAATTTTGGCTCCGAAACGCGGAATTTCTATTGTTTCTATTTTCCAAAATTGCATAGGGCAGGATGAATTTGATGATAGTATTATCCATACTTATTCAGGTAAACTTAATGATCTATGAGTTAATTTAAATGATATTCAAGACAAGATGCTTCTAATTGCAGATGAGATTAACACATTCCAGTTGTGCAATGCGAATTTAATGAAATCGATGACACAATAGATAATTTAAAATTAATTCTCGCAAGAAGAGTAAAAGATAGAGGTTGCTCTGAGTAGGACCAATCAATCAAACCGGTTAATGAAACTTCAACCGTTAGATTGCTTGTTTCAGAAAAACCTACATTTTTTCTGGAAATTATCTGGATTGGATATCAGCACTTCGAGATATTTTTGTAGCGAGTATTCACAACAATAACTCTTTAAATGATGCTCGAAAGCTACCGTATTTAAACCTATCACTCAAAAATGAATCGGTTACTTTGCTGTCTTCAATTCGAATCTGAGAGGATAAGGCTCAGATGATAAGGCTATATGATAAGGCGTGAAACATTATTTCCAATCGCTACGACAACGACGCTTAGATAATGTGTACTACCTTAAATACATTCTTCTCTCAACCCTTCACATAACACAAGAATCAGCTATCGGCTTGCGAGAATTGCTTGATGTTACAAATCAATGTCTAGACACTCTAGATATTGTAAAACAACCAACATCAATGGGACATCCTTTTAGTGTACTTTCTTCGAAAAAATTAGATTCCGAATCATAACGGGAATGGATGCTCACTCGCACTGACTGTAAACTTCCTACCTTCGAACAGTTTCGTCTGTTTAAGGACTCAAGAGCGCGAGCCTTGGCTTCATTAACCATCATGAACGTTAATAAGCCACAGTTCAGTCTCCTCAATTTTATTTGGATTAAAAATCGGGACTAGTGAGCTTCAGGCTAAAGGGGATGAAAAGAGAAGATAACTCTTTTTACACACCCTTCGGTTTCTAATAAATGCGTCTTCTGTAAAAAAAAATCATTCTATTTATAAATGTGACACATTTCCTGATATCACAACTTATGAAACGAGATAAGTCATCAAGAAGCATAAATTGTGTTCAAATTGCTTAAAGGCAGGACTCTTATATTCAAATTGTTCTAGTTATGGTTGTAAAATGTGTAAAAAAATGCATCATACTTTGCTGCACTTAAATAATGCAAGGAGAGACACATCACAACATAATGTTACTGATTCATTATCTGGAGTATCTAAGTATTTCTATTTCGCACAAACCAAAAATCAAACGCAAGTTTTGCTACCAACTAAAAATTCTCAAGCTATTCAAGAGAACTCATTGACTGTGGTTCTCAATTAAGTTTCCTTCGAGAACACTGTTCAAACAATAGGTGTTAAAAGAAAACATTCAAAACCAAGTTACAGGTGTTTCTCCCTAAAAAAATTACTTTTAATAGAACTGTAGGTAATGAAACTACTCTCCACTTATGATAATGATAAACATTTAATGCAGAAATGCACATTTTAACAAACCTGTGACTTACCACAAAAGTCTATTGATACTGTTAACTTGGACAATTTCAATTTGCCTAAATTAGCGGATACTAGTTATCCTGAACCTGGTCCAATTGATACTTTACTTGGTGCTGTCCAGAAATATTTCTAAACGGCCGTCTCAAAGCTCATGATGGTGCTCTCTTGTTGCTCATAAGACAATTTTTGGATGGAAAATTTTAGGTTGAGCTGAACCAAATTGCGGATTCGCAACCCTCCTGTTGAAAATCCCTTACACTTTGAATCGGGTTACCTCGACCCTGATCAATAGGCAAAGTCTTGTGTGCACGACGCGGTACGGGATTAACCCCGAATGGAAAGATTCGAGGACAACACCACTTCATTTTACGTCATTTCGATCAGTAGACGTGGTCACACCTGAGTTACCAACTAGTTATAGAACTCTTTAATTTTCCCTTCGGGTTTGATCCCGAACCTTTGCAAATAACCCGTTGTGTTGCCTCAGTGTGACATTAATTAAAATAACTACCTGCCTACCTTAATGTGAATGTATACTATATAACAGAAAAATCGACGCACCAAGGAGTTGTCCAGGAGCTGTGCTGGGCTCGATTCCCTTGGAACGGCGCTAACTGGTGACGTATAGTCTTTAGTGAGAATTCCGTTTCCAACTGTGCATTGACAACACCCGCAGACGTCTCTGGAGACGTACAGGGAAGCGTTGGGATAATGCCATTACTTTCGTACGCCGCACAACAGGGCGCTATTGTCTGGGGTGCTATCTCCTTTGATAGCTCTTTAGAAGTCATTTCTAGCACACTTACAGCACTGTGATACGAAGACGACATTCTACGACAGGTTGTATTACCGTTCCTTTTGCGACACCACAGACTTACTTTTTAACAAGATAATGCCGCATACGGCACGTGTTGCTATGAATTGTCTTCCAGCTTTCCCAACACTTCCTTGGCCAGCTAGGTCTTCCGATATCTCTCTCATAGAGCATATCTTGGACGTTATGAGAAGGCGAGTGCTACCATCTAGGGATGCGACATAGATGTCGATGTCTTCAAAACATCGATGTATTTAACATCGATGTATTTAACATCGATGTATTTAACATCGTTGTATTTAACATCTATGTATTGGAGTCGATGTTTTTGTTACATCGATGTTTATACTTGTCGATGTATTTACGTTGTCGATGTTTTATTTTTTAATGAAAAAAGTACCATTTTAAAAATAACCAAGTAGCATAATTTTCATAAACAGCAAATTGAACATACTTTTAGACCAAAGCGGCCAAGGGTGAAGGGTCTGAAAAGTAGGGATGCGACATCGATGTCGATGTTTTCTCAACAGATATGTTTTATAAAAAACATCGATGCATTGGAGCCGACGTCGCATCACTAGTTGCTAAACCAGTTATAAGAAATGGGGGAAAAAGTTAAAATACAATGAATTTTAAAAACATCGATGGTTTTGGGTCGATGTATTATCAACATCGATGTTTTAATTTTGAAAATCGATGTTTCAAAACATCGATGTGTTGCTGTCGATGTCCCTACTACCATCCGGAATGTTGACCATTTAGTCTGAAAGTTGGAGACGGCAAGAAATTCCAGAGGACACCATTCGTGAACTTTATCAGTCTATGACAAGCTGAATGGCAGCTTGCATTCATGCCAGAGATGGACCAACGCCTTATTGACTGCCTTCCTTTGTAACGGTCAAACTCTGAAATAAATCATTCAATTGTTCTCAAGTTTTAATCTTCTGTTGTTCCTTGTATGTTCTTCACATCCACCCATTTTTATCGTAATCGGACTATTCCTTCTTTGTGCGTTGAGGTTTTTTTATACAGTGTGAATTTCTCAGTGAATTTTCACACCTGTAAGTCGCTTTAAAAACCTACAATTGAAAATGTTTTCAGTTATATCAAATTCAAAGGTGAAAATCAGCATTTACTCACCCGTATATGCGTCCCAGTTTCTTATATCTGCTTACCTCAACATCATGAAAAAACTGTAAATAAAACAAGCGGGTTTAAAATTTACCAATGTTTCACAAATCTAAAATACACCACCCCTCAGTTATCATCGCTTTGCCGGGGGGCTTGCGTCAGATCTTTTTAATTTAAGCAGATTAAAATTCTCTTAATACAGTTATCACAACAAAGCAATTTTTTTAATGTTTCGTTCAAATCATTGCTGAAAAGTTTTCATATATTTGCATACATCTCATCCGGAGATTTGAAACAATACCACAGACAGTTGTGTTGCGCACACGATTGCCGAGATAGACTGAGTACATCGTAGCGACAATTGCAGAAATATACATCATTTTACTTGTCCACGGGAATGTTGAGGGGCCTCGAACGCAAGCAGTATTACGGAATATGCTACCTGGAGTTCACGCTGCTTACGAATATTCTAATATGATTACCGTATGCCACATAATTTCAGCAATATAATGATTTCAATCGCAACCTATTTTTGTTGTCCCCTGAGGCATATCTCCTTTAGTGGGGGCTACTTACGGGCTTCATCGACCCGAGGTACCCTAACGATCCTTTTCTTTTCCATGGGGCTTAGCGGACTTAGCATACACAAGTGTCACATTCCCCAGGTAACCAAGCGATATTTCTCTGCTTTCATCACACTACTCTATTCATTCTTTCTTCTCAACTCACGGCATTTTTTATGTGAAGTTGTGTTTGGCGCAGTACACTTATGACACTTTTGCGATAAAAAAAATCCTGTTTTTGCATAAGCTCTCGGCTGTAAATCACACTGACCGTAAAGTTAAAAGTAGTCATACGTTAAAAATACGGTAAAGCAGCTTGAATCCAGAGCAAGATAGAGGCTGCGATAGCTCGGTTTGAAGAGTAACGGATTATCGACTGAAGGGTTGCGATTTCGAAACTCGATTCAACCAAAGACAGTCGTGAAGAGGTGTGCGGGTGGGGGTGTGCACGCTAAATCTGTAGTGGCCTCAAATGTCCTCACGTTTGCTTGGTGTGGAAATTTGTAGAGTGGGATGCAATATCAGGTATGACGTCATCATCTGACCGAGGTTCATCATGTTATCCTCGCATCTACTGGTTTGATCCCGGACCGTCACCATAAGCCCGCTATGTTGCTTCAGTGTGACGTTCATGATATACTTCCCTACCACAGCTAGACGATAAAGGATTTGGTTTACTCTTTACTTTGGTCATACTCTTTAACTGTCCCGATAATTGTCTCGGACAAGGTATCGCGTTATTTGCAAAACTGATAATTTCCTGAAGGACGAAAACAAACCCAATAACCTGCGAGATCGATTACATTACTTAAGTATAATATTTATTTGTCGTCTATACACACAGACATACCTTAGTGAAACCTTCGTGCATGGATCCAAGCAGGGGAACTGTGTTTGCTGATGGAACTCCTAGCTTTTTCCAGTAACTGTAGGGACGAACAGAAAGCCTGAAATCGAGAACAGTCACGATAACTGAATTTTGAAAAGTATGAGATGGGTCATTCGCAAAAAAAAAAAAAAATTAATAAAAAAATGTAAAAACTGTGTCCTAGATGTTAATATTTTTTATTTGAATAATAATATGCTTTTAAAATATAGTTGTGTTTGTTTCTTGGTCTTCAACTTATTTTTCTTAGTTGAGAATATTTTTCAAGTGAAAAAATGAATTACAATAATTTACAAAAACCAATATGTATAACTGGACAGAGAAAACAAGCTGTTCCAGGCTCAAACTGAGAACATTTGAAGATGTTTGTAAAGAACTGTTGTGAGTTATAATAAGTCATGTAATATATAATGGAACACCTAATTAATAAAATTGCTGACAAAACATGTGTTATATTTATTTTTAGTTTTAGAGATATAGAGTTTGTAGTATACAAAGACACTATGTGTGTGTCTCTCAAATTTTATTCAGCTCTATTAAGTCCACTCTGTTACAAGGAGTTTTAAATATAAAACTATGAAATTATATTAAAGTTAGCAACTGTATTGAACTCTCTGAAGGGTTTTGTGTTCACTTCCTGTCAGTCATATTGTCTTTGATTTTCAAGAAAAAGGTAAAATGGATTTTATGTCTTTGAGTACTTAAATGTAATTAATAAATGTCGACTCAGTTACATAATTTTTGTAAATCTAATAACTACTTTTCAATAAAATAAATCACAAAGAGGAAGTAAATTATTAATAGCTGCTAAATAGTCTTTAGTTTTTTGACTGTGGATGAAATTTTAAGCTAAATTCTACTTTTAAGGTTAAATGTCCACTCTGTTACGTTGTCAAACATATACAATGTAACAGAGTGGGACATAGTTTTTATTTTTTTATTTTGGGTATGACCCTTATACAAAATGAGGATTTTTCACAAGAATAAAAATAATTAATTTTTATATAGAAACATCTGCTCTGAATCGTTCATATAAGCGAATAATAAAATTTGAAGAAAAAGTGCACTCTTCAATGGATTCGAGAACGTGTGGACATCGAAGGAAATGAAGCTGCAGGTCAACAGGCAAATGTATTTTGTATTTTTTAACTAACGTTACACTAGAGCAACACAACGGGCTATTGCAATAGGCAAAGGAAGCCAGAGAATTAAATGGTGAACAAAGTAAAATAAACTCTTACTGATGCTAATGGTCTGTCGTGTCGCTCCACTGTGAAGTAATTAAGATATCCAAACACGTTAAAATGTCATTTTTGAACAAAAATTACAAAAAGAGTTTTTTGAACTTACTTAATAGAGTGTTTATTTGACTTCAGAAAATATATTTGAGTTTTACTCCCAGTTAATTAGTTTGAGAGATATTAAGAATTTAATCATGGCGAGAAACCGGAAGTAGATATGGAACGGAAATGGCTGTTATATGACCAAAACAATTAAATGTATACATTTTTTTTTTGCAAACATAATTTTAGAAAGGTTTCTCAAATGTTCAAGTGGTTTTGGAAACAGTGTGAACATTTTTAAGGAGAAGTGAAGAAAAAAATTGTTACTGCAAACAAATAAAGCAAGAGAGAGCAAACGATATACTTTAAACTATATTTTACTCTAAATTAATTTTTATGCGTTATTTCATTACTTCAAATGTTATAACACAAAACGTCATGGATGGATTCTCGTACAACTTAGTGAACTTGTTCTTTATAATGTTGTAGAGCGAATGAACTAGAAAAATTATGCTGAGTTGAAAAGTTTTTAAATGATGGTTATTCATTTATGAAACAAGACTGTAAACCTATCAAAAATATTGCCTTCATTTCTCGATCTCTTGTAAAATTTTTGTTGATTCAAATATCCTTTTGATTCTAGTCCATTCTCTAGAAAAATGTATATTGTTTATTTCGGTAGCATCATTTTTCAAATGGACGGAATAGATTTTCATGTAGCACATTTGAAGTTTTTGTCAAATTTCTTTAAAATTTCATACATAATTATCATTTTTACAAAATTGTTAATACATGTATAGAAAATATTAAATATTGATAGCCCAATGCTATTCTTGTTTAATAGCACTAAACATAAAATACCGTTAAAATGTTTTTGTACCACATTTAAAAAAAAGGGTCTTCAACGCGTGTCCGGATACCTTAAAATATAAACATAAAATACATATACACTTACTGATGCTAATGTTTTCGTAAAATTCAAACTCATATCACCAAATTTGAGAACATTGATATAAAAAGCACCGACACACTTTCTCGATTGAGAACCGGACACTTTAAAGGTATGGAAATTAACTGTAATGCAACCAGGAGGTAGACATAGTAGCAACTGTCTGGGCGTTGAACATCCACTTCATACTATATTTCCTGTCGATAATAGCCGCTCTTCACATCATCGATTACCATCACGAAGAACAGCTTTATAGCGGGAGAATAAACGACATCGCCAAAGCTGTGCAAAATGCACTCGGTGACACCTGCCTCAGAAATGGACACGAAAATAAAGTAACACTTTAAAGAGCGTCAAGATGTAGAATACTAGAGTAAAACAGCTCTTACAGAAGGAAAGATAACAATGAGTTTTCACTTTAATCCCCCCCTCCCAACGGATTTTGGCGAAAGGCGAAAGAAGAACGAAGGGGGTGAAAAGGACACGAGCTTTAGACACCGACTAGGATTAGTGACTTGAAACACTTTGATATAAAATATGTAAATAGCTAATTAAGATACTAGGAATTACAAATAAATGTTTGAAAAGCACCCCACTGAAAGCGTCATTTAAAGTGTCATATACATTCATGAAATGAGTGACAAGTGTCTTCTCTTGTCCCGTTGACCCATCAAGTGATGAACGCCCGTTTCCGCCCGGCAGATAAAAGTAGTCTTAGAGTGACGTTGGAGTTAGTTTCGATCACGTGATTCTGTACGCTTTAAAAGGTAACCATTGTTCGATATGCTTTTGTGTTTCCTCAATGATACCACATATTCATTTCAGACCGAAAAACTTGTGTACCTTACCCCGTATTCGCATCGGGAACCTGTCAATCCAGAAACCAGCACAGGCAACAAAATCCTCGAGAACAATTTCCCTGATAGTATCAGAAAAATTTCCCAGATTTTACAATTCCCTTCATAAATGTTGTGATCCGTGATTGGTATCACATTATCCACTCATTATTTTTAAATATTTCCCGTAAAATGGGGCGAAAAGATAATTCGCCACAAATATTTTGTACTTTTTTTCTCTTCAGATATTTTAATTGCTATTGTATGGGTTGGAACTCTCAATGGAACTCTTACAATAGCAATTGAAAAAACTGGTGAGACAAAATACCAAATATTTTGATTACGGACTTATTACATTTGACCCTACATGATCATACTATACATCGAAATCAAATGAAAATAAACAACAAAATTCCACAAAAGTGCAATTGCAAAAACAAAATATTATTTTAATGCACAAAAAAACCCACCCCATCATTTTTTAGTTACACAAATTTCAAAATGTATACCACAAGTTGTATCGCCGACCTCATGACAACAAGATGCAGCTGCCGCAAAAAAAAAGGTGGTTTTCGCTGTGTTTAAAAATTACGACGCCAGTGTTCTTTATTCGAATTACAATTTCGGCTAATACGATTGATTCGATTCTCAAAAGGTCTCGTAATCGCGTGTCTCTAAATAGGACAAACGATAACAGTTTCCGTTTAAGGCCTGGTGACGCATCCGGTTTTTCAACGTGCGGCGCCACTGCCGCAACGCAAGTGCGGTCTGAGATACATTAGATCCAATGGAGCAGTGCACACATGCCTCCAGCGCCGCTGGGGCGACGCACGTCCAACTTGCGTGCAATTTGAACCGCAGTTCCCCACGGCGCCGCAGATGAGTCTCCGTTCTGAAGTACCTTGTTTTCATAAACAAATAGAATACAAATAATAATTATTAAATGGTTGTATCCAGTAACGTCTATTTTGTTTCCAAATATACTTTTTTTTACACCAAGTAAGCGAAATAAGTACGTTTTCTTCGATAGAATATTTATCGCAAATGGCGCGAAATGAGTTCGTGCGTCATTTCACGGTGGTGTGTGCATAGTTGGGCTTCGGTGTCGCAGTGGCGCCGCACGTTGAAAAATCGGATATGTGCACCGGGCCTAAGTAATCCAAATTTCCCTGATTTTTGTGAAATTTGGAATTTTTCTTGAGAATTCCCTTATTTTTCCAGAATGAAAAAGTTCCTTGAGAATTCCCTGATTTCCCGGTTCTGTTACCACCCTGCCCTGACTAATAGACCAATTAGTCTGCCCTCACTACAGTGTAGTTAAAAAATAATAATAAATAATAAAAAAATGCAGTAGGAAACTTACCAGTACAGCAGTAAAATTAATATTCCTCCTAGAACTAGAGTAATGGCCACCGGCCCGTACAGTAGGTCCGTGTCAATCATGCTGCCTCCTTCCCTGCTTTTCATACGATCAACTGGTGAGGATCTTTCTTCAACCGATCGCTCGCGCAGTGCCGAAAAGGCGGAATTACGTATATGCGGAATGATAATAGAGGGATAATGAGTGAGGGATGAGATAAAAAATTATGTTCGATATTTGGAAGTCGCGTTGATGGTAACTTCGCGCCCAACCTTATTTCTCTACATCTAAGGCTGACCGTACATCTCTTTTAAAAAGAACGTGTCCACTTTTTCCGCTCGGATCTTTTTCTTATTGAGGCGCGTTCTCACGAATCAAGTCTTAATTGACCGATTATAGTTGATAAAAAAAAAGTTGTATGAAAATTATAATGAGAACCTTCGCTTCAATAGAGTTGATCAACTGTTTAGTGGATCACGAAGAGTTTGAACCGTTCAAACGTTATCGTTCAGGTGATGTCATCTGCCATTTGCTTTCAAGTTGAAACTTGTATTGAAACGTGTGAACTACAGTTGACTGCCAAGTTCGCTTTTAACTGATCATGCCACGCGTGCGTGTGTTTTGTTTTTAGACATAAAGTAGGTGTTGTTAATAATACAAAATAGTTAATACTATAAAATAGTTAATGTTTTAAAATAGTGAATAATACAAAATAGTTACAAAAATGACCCTCAAGTGGCCTGAAAATGTGATGCTAAAATTTTTAGAACTGTATCATAAGCGTGATTGTCTTTAGAACCAATGACTGTATAATTATAAAAATAAAGATGCTAGAGAAAAAGCTCTGGGTTCTATCGTCAATCAAATGGAAATTGCTGTTCTACAGGTTGGTCACATCTGTTGAAACTC
The DNA here is from genome assembly GCA_947359465.1 of Metellina segmentata. Taxonomy (NCBI): domain Eukaryota; kingdom Metazoa; phylum Arthropoda; class Arachnida; order Araneae; family Tetragnathidae; genus Metellina; species Metellina segmentata. Next base: position 120,533,896 of record OX375879.1, on the reverse strand, counting down.
CTCTCAACAGCGATGCTCAGTGTTCTTTTTTTCATTTTGGAGGCACGATTGTCGGGTTGGAAGAGTTACGGATTAGTAATCCGGAGTTGAGAGTTCCAAACTCGATGCAACAAAAGACCACTGTGCATTAGGGTAAGCTAAAAAAAAATATTCCGGAACGCTTTAGTGTGGAATAATTTACTACATAATAAGAAGAAAAACGGCATAAAGATTAAAATCGGTTAACATCTTTCGTTCGCGCATAGCACTTAAAGTTAATAAAAAATTGAAAAAATCGCGTCTTTTTTGTGAATTTTTAAGTTAGTTAAAACTTTTTAAATAAACATGCTTTTGTTTTATGGTGTAAATAACTTAAATAAATAAAATTCTGATCAATAAACTAGTTTTTTCCGTTCGCGCAACTTTTTAGAAAAAACAGAAATTTATCATTTTTTTGCAATTTTCACTGTGCAACTCTTCGTTTGTTTTGCTAGAACAAAACGACCCAGAACTCCCCACGTGGAACCTCACCCACAACCATCCAATTGTTAGGTGTGGTAATTACATTATATTTACAACTATTTACAAAGATTTTCTGTAGAGTAGGATTCTTTCGCTCTTACTGTGTTTTTACTTTTTTTTATATCTATTACACATTTAAAGTCTGATTTTTTGGAGAAATAAGACATAACCGATCTAGACTTCAATGTTGCTCGGATGTAGCCATCTCTAGCTTCATGTCCACATCACATTTGAGGCCTCGGTCAGAAGTTTGACGCACCTCTCCACAGCCTGGGTGTAACAGGGAAACTTTTGTATTTCTCTGTTGCGCGTAGTGATCAGAATTCATGAGGGATTTAATATCATCTTCACTTAGGTCCCGCAGCATTGGGGAGGATACACCACACAAGAATTCTAATTAATAATTTTGATGTAATCGGAAGCTTAAAAGTTTATCTTCGGTGGTACGAAATCTCTAAGTCTTTTTCTTTGTTCCGGTTTGTCTTACTTTTAAGATCCTTCTGTAACCAAGCTCCCGAATATGTTCTCTTTCATCTACAAGCATTGCCAACAGAATATTCGCTGGGTGCGCAAAGAACGCATTTCGTTGTATTACTGGATCGACAGCTCGAAGTAAATCGTCGGAGAAATACCGTGATGTTTGGATTGCTTGAAAGACATGTTTTGGTCCGTCATTAAATATTTGCTCTAATTTATGGCAAAGCACACATGAATGTATGATTTTGAGATGAAGCCAACTATTTCTTTTAACTTTACGGATTGATATGATGAACTTATATACAACCTAAGGACTCGGTTGGCCACAGTTAGCCATCTGGAATGGGACAAAGGACCAAGGTCCCGATGTGCCAAGTCTTCTGGACAATATCCCAATGTGATTTCATTTGAAATGTTCAACAAATATTGTTGGTCTTTGCTCAACAAATTCCTGTCTATATCAGGAATCGAACAATCTATGGGTTCATAATTGATCACAGAGAGTTTTTCACAGCAAGTGAGCTGCTGCCCGATAGGCCCACTAAAAGATTTAGACCCTGCAGTTTGACCGTCAATATGTTGGAAAATGTGGCGAAAAGGAAGCTCATTGAAGTGCAGGAGGCATATGCTCCACTGTAGCGGGCGTCCTACATGATTTTCTAGTCGATGGATAAAACCGTTTTTCCATCCATTGTTGGTTAGAGTGCCATCACACCCTACTACTTGTTTTTCTAGTGATGTTGATAGTTCAGACAAACGAGAAACAATGCTTTGAGTTATATAATTTGATAAACTCGAGAAAGGAGATACATGTATAAATTAAATTGATCCAGGCTCCTCGATAAGAGAATAGTGTTATTTTTCTTTCACATTCCTTCGAAATTTCTTGGCATTCAATTTTTGACGAATAAAGTTTCATCTTTCCGTCCGGCAAAGAAAATACTTCAACTTTTTTCAGGAGGTTCAAACCAGTTCAATCTTTTTCAAGTGAGTTCTTGTTCGTTTTGTTCTGGCAAAACGAAGAGTTGCACAGCGAAAATTGCGAAATATTGGTAAATTTCTGTTTTTTCTGTGACGTTGCGCGAACGGGAAAAAATTTGATTATTGATCGGAATTTAATTTATTTAGGGTATTTAAACCATAAATAAAGCTAAAAAAAAACGATAGCGTGTTTATTTTAAAAGTTTTAACTAACAGAAAAAAAAATGCAAAAATATCGTGATTTTTGCAATTTTTCATAAGTTTTAAGTAGATGCGCTAACGGAAGATGTTAACCATTTTTAATTTTCTTATGCCGTTTTTTTTTTATTACAATAGGAAACTTTTCCTCGCTAAAACGTTCCGAAAACAAGATATTTATTTTTTCGACTCGCCCTTCTGTGCACGTGGGACCAGGTACCTGTTAAATACGTTTTGCCTGAAGTGTCCTCACGTTGACATGGTGTGGACGCTTGGAGAGTGGGGTGCCAGCTCAGGTGTTGACCGCGTCATGTTACGGTGGTTCAAAATGTCGAGATGCTTTCCTCTGATATTTCCGTTCGAACTATCCCGAAACGTTGTTAACAGCTTTTTGTGTTACTACAGCGCTATGTTAATCCAACAACTTACCTGTTAAATCTCTCATATATTGTAAAGGGAGCTGTGTGAGCGTGGGGAGTGTTGTCTCCCACATACTCTAGAGGGCACTGTGCGAGCGCGTGGGTGACATTGAGCATTGATACAAGGAGGAGAAAGGTGCTCTCTTGAACCTGATGAACACGAGGCTTCCTTAGCCCTAACTAGAACCAGGCTTCCTTAGCCTTAATGAGAGTGGTCCATCCACAACCTTGTTAAGTTTGTTGTCAATAAATATAGTTTTTGTTGCAACGAATTGTGTTAGTTAAAATACAGTCCACTATAGAGCTATAGGAACAACACTACCTGTATCATATGTCTATGAATTCAACAGCTAAGCCCATCACATCTGCAATCAGGGAATAAGAACCAGTTTAGATGTGGAGTCCCTCAGTGTTCAATTTATACAACTGCATTGATTTTTCTCTTGGAAGGGGACGCCAATGTCATTGTTCGGGGGGCTGAAGACAAACGTGAAATGATTTTATGCTACACCAATGTGTAGCTTATTTGCATGTGACTTGCAAAACAACTTTTGTTGTTTCAACAATAAAGCTGTTTCATACTGTTTAGTATCTCCAGATATAATAATAAATAACCCAGTAATTTTTAGTTACTCAGTTTTTTAATATCACCAAAAACTAAATTATATTTTGTTAACCGTTTAAAAAGTGATGCATGTAACAATATTGCATATAATGTGTTCCTCGAAATAAATTTTAGAGGCGCGGCCCATCTAAACCTATCTTTGAGGACACTTACCTGTTAAGGAACGGTTATCTGAGTTGGAACACGGGTCGGCAGAGTGGGTACGAGAGGCTTGAATTATTGCACACTAGCTGGATACCCCGGCGCTGCTCAGGTTTCAAATATGACCGCGACATTTCCCGGTGTTAACTCAAATACACAAACCCAGTAGAACGTGTTTCCTTGTCCCTTTATTGCAGAAAAACAAACTTTATATTTTAAAATTGGGGCTTCGAGGGGCCCGTTTAGGACTACCTTTGTGCCATTTTGTATACCTGCAGATTGGTCTATCGACAGGAAACAAATAACCTATGTTTTCCGCAGTGTTCTAAAGTATAAGTGTACCAAATTGAGTGTAGATGGGTGAAACGGTGTGGATTTGTATAGAGAATATATACACACACATACACATACTTTTTTTATATAGAGAGATTATTATTACAATACAAAAACAATTTACATTATATGGATTACTCCTAGAACCTAGGCCCAGCTAAGATGGAATGCTTTTTCTCCCTCCATGGGACTCTGTTAGCAATTTAAATCGGTTGTTAATTGAGGGAGGTACATTACAGGTTGACATATGGGTGACAAATCGGTTAGTGTAGAAAAACACTTTAACTCTTTAGAGGGTTAAAGTGTTTTTCTACACTAACCGATTTGTCACCCATATGTCAACCTGTAATGTAAGTCGCGAAATTTCGCAGTAGTTCATATATTACTTTTACCTATATCACACGAAGTGAGTAAATAGTCACATTCATTGGTTAGAAGAATTCGATCAAAGGTTAGTTATGTAGGGAACACAGCAGGATGCCAAACGAATATATCCGTCTGTTCCTCTCAGATGGCTAAGCCGTTTATAAAATATGCAACTAGAGTCATGGATCGCCAGTTTCATCTCAAAACCCCGATTGCATATTAACCCTTCTGGTGGTTTCGACGAGATATCTCGTGTTTTCAAATCTCCCTTTTTTTAGTTATGACGAGATATCTCGTCATCAAGTTGTCAATTTTTGTACGACGACGGGATCAAGACCTGGTCACTTTTCTTCCAATGAAGAGGTAACTAGTCTATTTAGATCTGGTCAGTTTTGCTAATCACGAGATACCTCGTCGAGTCAACGAGGGTTAACATCTCTATATCGAATAATTAATTATACAAGGGGTAAAAGAAGATATTTTATTTAAACCATTACGGAAATACCATTTGGAATAGCAAAAATAACTTTGAAATATATACAGTGAAATTGTTTCATATTTAATATAAACTATATATTGATACATCATCCTTCTAGGATTACATGAGTACACATTCTAAAAATATTTTTAAGTGAAAAGATTGCATTAATATCAAATTAATAGATAACTCGTGAGTTCAGGCAATCAGTATCGTTACAGCACATTATTTGTCCCAAAGCGTTCGTATGATTCAAATTTCAGGGATCATCGGTTCATTTGACGAGTACAGAATCCTTCCTGACTTCTAATTCAAGAGTGACGTCACCCGGTTTGAGAAGACCTTGATTATGGAATACTTCCAAAGGCACCTGAAAGAGATCGATCAAAATGTTATCGATAAATCTATATATATAAAATTCAAATACCACTCACTCACTGACTCACTCACTGATTCATCACTGTATCTCAAGAACTACAAGTCCTAGGAAGCTGAAATTTTGCAGGGTGATTCTTCTTATACCGTAGGGGTGCACTAAGAAAGGATTTAGAAAAATTCGAATCCTAAGAGGCCTAAAATTGACCTAAGGCCTAAGCCAAAAGCAATTTGAAATCGCCATAGAAATAACATTGAGTATAAAATGATTGCTGTACGCATCTCAGATTGCTTTACCAGTGTTGATCGAAAAACAATTTCCTTAAAATAAATTAAATTATAATATTCATGTTTGAACTGAATTTTCACATCTTTCCCTGATGAAAATAATATTTATAAAAATTTGATTGATGAAGAAAGAATATTTAGAACATTTAATTTTATATTTATTTAAATTTTATAATGGAGCACGAAAAGCACAAACGATAAAATCATTGATCAAAAAAGCGTAATTTTGCTACTCGGTATCTGGCAACCTCAGAATTAATGTTTAATTTATTAATGTGATTTATAATTGCTTTATTGGGTATTTGAGTTGAAAACGAGATGGTTACGGTCACATTTGGGGATTCCCAAGTATTATAAATATGTGTTCTTTTTGCTTATAAATCATTGTCTTTATCAATATTGTTCAAGTTTTTTGTCGAATTGTTTTACTTCAGAATATATTCAGGAAGTCAGACTTCAACATACTAGAACAGATTTTTTTTACAGAATTCTGCCTTTTTTAAGTATTGGAATTTTGTTTCTGTTTGCTTATGTGTTCCGGTATATTACCTATTCCAGAAATATTATTTAAGAGTTGGATTTTATTTATTTATTTCCTGCAAAATATCACTAGACATCAGTAATTTCATGGTGGTTATGTATATTTCCACCAACTTTCTTTAAATCTTTGGTTGAATATGTAATAGTGTGTAGGTAAAAAAAAATAAATAAAATTTACAAATCAAAATATTTTTAAATGTGAATTTATTATTTTAAAATGACATGAAAAATTTCAAAAATAACTTTAAAATAAGATGGGTTACGTTAATTTAAAACTGGTTGTCATACTTTGTAGTTCAAAATATATTTAAAAATTTTGGTTTAGCTTTTCATTGAAATACGATTAAATAAACTAAATTTCATTTGTTTTTCGTGTTTCATGGGCGTTATTGAAAGCTTAAGCCATAGTCAAGTAACTACATCTATCATTCTAAATAGATACGTGCTTTCCATTTAGGAACCAAATTTCTGATCTAAACAAGTACCATAAGGGTTCAATTTAAAACTGTATGTGTGTTGGAGAAACGGGAATTTTTAACAAGACTTAGTTGATCTTGAAATAATATCACACTAAGTAATTTTGAAAAATTGAAATTTTATGTCTTAAGAGACAGAAAGTCGAGGTTGATTGCTCTATTTATTGAAGCTGTTCTTACACAACTTAGATGTATGTGAATCGTTCGTTGAAAGTGATTTTCTTTTTGTAAAAGCGCTGTAAAATCAACCTTCTGTTTATTAAAAAATTGTTATCGATTGGGTTTAATTTATCTACTCTGATGACATGTATTTCAAACAAAATATCTGTTATTCCACATGTCACTGAATGGAATTTTCTGGAAAAGTGCATTTGCTTCAAATTAAATTAGTAACGAATGCTGTAAAAATTTAATTTACTATCTTCTCATATTGATGATGAAATTCGAAAATATCGCTTACTAGATGAAAGAATGGCACAATGAAAACATATTCATAGAAAAGTTAAATGCAAGACAATCCACCGAAAATTCGTCATTTTTTCTGAAATTGAATGCACGGGAATATGCACGGGAACTCGAAAACTTAAAATCAGTTTCAGCAAAAGTGTGAAGAATATGAAATGTATTATATGGTTGGATACAACATATATGCATATTTGCGTCCGAAGTAAACTGTAGAAGCGACGGACAAGTTAAATTGTTAATAAATGTTTTTCCCCGTACACTTAAATGATGCTAACTTTCTTTTATGAAAAATAATTGAAGACTTTTCAATCAACATATTATTAATTCAACCCGAGCAAAGCCGGGTATTTCTGCTAGTTTTCCTATAAAATAAAAATGAATAAGTCGAAAAAGCGTGTGGGAAAATACCTCACGAACTCCATCACAGGCGCAGGAATTCTAGAATAACAGATGCGAGGATTTATTTTACGAATATATGTACTCTACCCTACAATAATGGACCAGACAGCAAGATGTGATAGTATAAGGGAAAGAATACATGCTTTAATAAGGGGATGGTCCCCCACGTGCTACAATCACACTAGCAACCATTCTGGGCATACTTTCAACAAGGTTATGATACACAGCTATGGGTATTTGTGTCCATTTTTGCTGCAAGAATGTTGACAGCTCAACTGTAGATTTCGGACGTGGTTCCCTGGTCTCTAACTCGTCTCCCAAATGTTCTACGGGATTAAAGTCGGGACTCTGAGCAGGTCAGGGAAGACGTTTTACATCCATATCTTGATACCACTGCTTGACAGAGGCTGCAACATGACACGGAGCGTTGTCGTTCTGGAAGTAACATTCGTCCATTCCATAAAATTGCCAGAGCGTAGGAAGGACCTGATTGTCCAAAATGTTCACGTAAGCGTCGGCGTTCAATTGACCAGGAACAACAAGCAAAGGTCCCAGGCCATACCACGAATAAACCCCAAACAAGTAGTCGGATTTTATGCAAATCCCTTGTTGTAGGGTAGTGTAAATACAATCATACCGCGGTATACGATCTAACTCCGTTCTATATCCTTGAAATTATTCCATACATGACGAACACCAAATGAATTTATTCCATAAGAAATAATGGGAAAATGATTAATCCGTTCCCATGAAAAAAAATTCTATTGTTATTGGCATATTAATACATTGATGAGGTTGTATAAAATAAATTAAACATTGCTTACTACTTAAATACATAAATTCAAAAGCAATTTGATGAAACAAATGAAAATTTAACAAACTAACTCTTCGTTGTCATTTTTCCCTACTTGGACCTGTTTGAGGATCATTGACGTTTACTAAAAATCTGTCCACACTACAGCTACTAGTGTCTTTACAAACGGTCCGTTAAATTATTGAACACGTCTGAAATCGCCAGAGAGCGCTCGTCACATCCATTGATGAACGGTATTATTGCATTTATGCAGTTCTGACGATCTTGCGTTACCTGCAACGAATCAATTTCGTACTAACAGTGCCTTGCGGCAGCTCTACACTCCCAGAAGTTATTTGCAAGAACTAAAAGCTCAAATATTGAATTTATTAACCCTCTAAGTAGTTCAAAATGACGTGGTATTGCCATGGTTTTGATCCCGCAACCAATCACCCGTTGTGCTGCTCCAGTGTAGTGTAGTCGTAAATTAAGCAGTGCCGAAACGCTCTGACCTAGGTGGTATTGTTGGGAGGGATTGAGGGACAGAATGGAGCGGTATTTTACAATTTTTCTCTTTATTTCTCGTAAAAAAAAGCAGTGCCGAAATGGCATTCCGGCTACACTACACCCCAGCTCCAGTGTGACGTTAATTAAAATATCTACCTACACACCTACCAAGTAGTTTAGATGAGACATCTCGTCGATCGATCTGACTCATTTTGTTGACCACGAGATATGTAGTCATGAAGATTTAGCCGATTTTATTAATAATGATGATATCACGATCTGGCCAGTTTTCTTGTTATGGCGAGACATCTTGGCCCTCATGATCTGGTCATATCGGTCCTCATGATCGGTTGTTAACCCATTAAAGACAGCTTTAAAATAGTTAAAAATTAACTTTTTATCTTAGAACTTGTTCATTTAGATCAATTAAAGTATCCATTGAATTTTTCAGATTTTTTTTCGAAAATTTGTTTTATGATTTTGAACTGACAAGATTTCTGACCAATCGTCTGCAGTGTGCACATAAATGTAATAGTATTATATATTCTACACATATATTTCATAGAAAGAAACAAAGAACTATGAAACATTTATATCATACATTAAAACAAACAATATGAAGGAATATTGACCAGTTGTGGATCCACATGTGGGTGGAGCCACCTTCTTCAGACACCAATTTCAGTGGCTTTGTATTTTCCCCCCATATTACTACTTTTAGTATTTAAGGAATAAATTCAAATGAACAGTTTATCCAAGTATATAGTCTCAAAAGCAATTCAATATGCATATTTAATAACTATTATATAAAGCAATTCCATTTTTTCAGAACGAGCATCACCCCTAAAGTTCAAACATTTGCTGCATTCTTGGTTTAGACTGCTGCGAGATAAGTCTTATGACACTCAGGATGTAGAGGAACCTGATGTTTCTTGCATCTATAGACTGACATTCCACCACCAATTTTGCTTCGTCTAAACTGTGGTCTGACTTGTAAAGCCAATGATCCCGTCTATCATACCTTTGTTGGTCGGATGCATTTTTCTGCAGCACTAAACATCTTCGTGGACCAATGGGAGGTGTTCCAAATCTTCCCAATACTTCTTACAATAGATTGTTTTGAGATGGGTAAAGTAGTCATTAAGTCAAAATGTGGTCTATTAGTTCATCGCTAAGGAAAAAATGGGAATTTTTCACTTCCGTGACACAAATCCATGGCAGTTGTTTAAACATGGGAGTGAAATTCTGGATTTTTCTTCCAGCTTTGTTCTTTTTTCTTTGGTTTTTTAGGTCTTCTATTTTCGGATTTCATTTGCTTTGGACTCTTTCGGGTAAGAATCATCTGCATCACTCTTTTCATGGTCTAACTGACGACTTATTTCACATGTGGTGGAAAGTAAGGATGCGACATCGACAGCAAAACATCGATGTTCAAAATTAAAACATCGATGTTAATAGTACATCGTCCCCAAACCATCGATGTTTTTAAAATTCAGTGTATTTAAACTTTTTCCCCCATTTTTTAAAACTGGTTTAGCAACTAGTAATGCGACATCGGCTCCAATACATCGATGTTTTTTTTTTTATAAAACATCGACATCGATGTCGCATTCTTACTTTTCAGACCCTTAACCCTTGGCCACTTTGGTCAAAAAGTATGTTCAATTAGCTGATTATAAAAATTATGCTATTTGGTTATTTTTCAAATTTTTGTAACGGTACTTTTTTTATTTAAAAACAAAACATCGACTAGTAAAAACATCGACTCCAATACATCGATGTTAAATACATCGATGTTTTTTTTTTAAAACATCGATGTTTTGAAAGCATCGACATCGATGTCGCATCCCTAGTGGAAAGTATTCTCAGCGGCAAGTGATCGCTATATCTTTGCATCTCGTCATCACTTGTGTCGAAATCTTTGCCAGTCTCTGTATCAGCATCTTCTCTCTCTCTCTCTCTCTCTCTCTCTCTCTTAATAGGGGGCCTTGTAACCACATTATTATATTTGACAGTTTTATGGGCAATATCTGACTCAGAATCACTGTCTAGAGCAAAGAACACATCTAAAACTTCATTTAGTGTGTGACTAAAAAAAGGGGGGGGGGAATACATATTTTGTTTAAAAAATTAAATATTTATTAATAAATGTATTTATTATTCTAAATTAATTATTTTAATTTATTATTTTAAATTATTATTTATTATTTTTAAATTAAATATTTATATATTAACCTAAATTATATTATATTTAGATCGTAATTAAATTTTAACCCTGTATAAGCTTTCAATAATCAAATCGGAAAATAAATAATCAAATCGGTCTTCGAACCTTCAAACTAATAACTACCGATAGTACTGAACTTCACACATCCGACGATTAGCAAGTTATTTTGCCAATCAAAAATACGTCTACCTAACGTCTATAAAATAATTTTCTTTGGATTTTTTAGTGTATTAATATAAACAATGGATTCATGTCATTACAATAAAGCTCAAAAAATAGATCAAAACCAGTAATAAAAGAAATTTTTTCCCTCTTTAGCAATGATGGACGAGCCATCATTCGCGCTCGCAAGAAATTCTAGCTTTGAACCACGTTTTCACCGACAAAGCTATCTGGGATATACATAACCAGTGCAGCATTTTGATTGGTTGATTCTTAGAAAGAAAAAACACTGAATGGAACCACTCCCACCATATATTGGCAATGAAAAAAATTAAAATCTCGAATGGTAAATTTTCTTACCAACCGCCGTCAATGGGTTAATGACAAGATACCAACTGAGACAACCATCGGGAGAGATAAGAACATCTTTGCTGTGCCTTCTGACGGTTCTGAGTATTCGCACGTGTTTTGCCAATAACATTTTCTACCTAGAATCCTGTGACTTTTGGTGAAGGGTCCGTTCCTATTATGCGACTTGGAGAGGAGAAACTGGTTGATCAGAGAGGAGGTTCATGCCTAAACTTCAAAGCATCAGGGGAAGTGACAGAATGTGTTTGCGACTTACTATCGTCTGTGCTTCGTTAACTCCAAAGGGAAATCCAAGAGGGAAAACAATTTGTTATTTGCACAGAACTGGTGTCCATTGGGAACAAGTTTTTGTTCCAGACTTTGACCGCTACAGGACAGTTTGCAACGAAGCATAAGCCACCAGGGGGTTTAAAGTCGAAAGCTATTGAGAAAATATCGGAAATTTCGAGTGTGCCTATAAAGACTTGTAGGTCGTTTTAAAATATGGATTTGTTTTCGCCTTAAGGTCACTTTTGCTGCAGGAGGAACAATATAGACGGGGGCTATTGCGTAAAGTGGAATCCGAACCTCTACCAATATCCCAGCCAACATAAGATTCCAACCCAGAGCATGTTGGGCAAGGGACAGATCTTTTTAAAAGAATAATCTGAGTGATTTCATATGTTCCAAGTACCGCGCAATGCAGTCTAGGCCTCTTGATTGGTTCTTCAGCCTTACCTTCGTTTTGGAGCACCTTTTGAGGATAAAGTTGCCAAGTACATGCGCGAGGCACACTTTGACCTCCATGAGGGCGAACCTCATTCCCACGCAGTTCCGGGGTCCGGCCCCAAAAGGGAGATAGGTGTACGGGTCACGGTTGACTCTCTCTTCCGGAGTGAACCTGTTGAAACAGAGAAAGAACGCTCAAAACTGCTTCCCAGGCTGTTATATTTGATAATATTTTATCCAAATTGAATATTATTGAACAGAATAAAATAGCGCGAGACTAATGACGTGACCAAATAGAAAGCCCAAAGCGAAATACTCCGATCAGTCATAGGTGCTGGCGCGAGTGGTGAATTGGTTCGAGCGTGTCGCTTTGTTTCTTGAGCTTCCTCTTCGACTAAGGCTTTACTTTTTCAGAAAAAAGAGCTATGGGAGGTTTGAAAGTTAACAAAATTGTATAATTTAAAGTTTATTATGAGATTATATCATTAGAACCTTCTAGCAAAAATGAGCGAAATCTTCGTCTCGAGAAAACTTTTTAATCCTTGACACTTGTAGAACAACAATGGTGATTTATTAAAAATCGTGTGTAGTCATTTAGACTAGATAGACTACGAATCGGGCTACCGACTTTTTAATAAAATAGACAGAGCATGTGGGTGGAGTCCCTGTCGTAAGATTTCTGAGAGGTAAACCACGTAGGATTAAGAATCGATCTAGTCGATTGGCTATCGAAGAGCACAGTAGTGTCTTTGATCCCCTGTGGATAAACACTTTAACTAACCAGCAATTTAGGTTTCAGACCTTATCTCACAACTAAGTGACAGATCTTTAAGCCAAGCGAGCGGCGAAATAACATTTAGCTGCGTGAACAGGCTAAGTCAATTTCACTAGAAGGTACAGTTTTAGGAAAAAACAATGGAACCAATTTATCCACTTCTACTGTAAACACGAACCCAACCAAAGACAGGGCGTGCAAAAAGGATGTTGGTGCACGTTAAATATGTCGTGACCTCAAATATCCTCTTGTTGGCGTAGTGGGGAAGTTTGGAGAATGGGATGCCAGCTCAATTGTGACATCGTCATCTTACCGTTGTTCAAAATTACGAGGTATTGTTTTCGGATCTTTTCTTTAGGGCTTGATCCCGCACAGTGGTCAATAAACCGTTGTGTTGCTCCAGTGTGACGTTAAGTAGAATACCTACCTACCATCTTTATTATAAGCGTGGTTCTTGAAGGGAATCCATAGGATGTCAAATGCTGGTAAAAATAAAAATTTAGACACCCCCCCCCAAAAAAAAAAAATTGCTTGTCTCATTTTGTATAGCTTAGGATAATCTCAACAAAAAATTGTATTTTGAAGTTATTAGTTTTAATGTGATTGGAATTGGATTGTTTTCAAAGGCGCAGTTGCATTTTCTAAAGGAGTGATTTACGAGAGAAAAATTACACCCGTTTTGTCCAGAACGCTGTATTTTCGATGGTTTATTTTTTATTTTAAAATATTTAAGTAATATGGAAGAGATTTGGAACGGTATTGATAAAGAATCCATTTCATAAGAAAGAATGTCAATAAAAAATAATTAACGCAAGTAATGAAAAAACTGTTTCAAAGAAAGCAATTCTTGAGTCATGTTCTTTTTACCTGTCCGGGTCAAACACTTCTGGATCGGTATAGAATTCAGGGTCTCTGTGCATTGCATAGACTGGAATGGTCACCACCATTTCCTTGCGAATGGTGATTCCGGTATCACCCAGTTCATAATCGGCATTTGCAATTCTATCCAACCTACGAATGAAAATTACACGTATACTTTCGAAAACATGCTATGGATATTTCTTCAATGCTATTGAACCTTCCAAGTGGTTTTGACGAGATATCTCGTCCATCAAGATCTGACCAATTGTATTAATGACGAGATATATCGTCTTCAAGAACACATTGTCGAATAATGTTTTCGTGATGACCATTACAAGATCTCGACAGTTTTCTCCTAATGACGATATATTTCGTCAATTACGATTTGGTCAGGTTTCTTCTAATAGAGGAGATATCTCGTCACCCAAGATCAGGACAGTTTTTCTAGTGACGAGATGCCTCGTCGACACAACCACCATGGGGGGTTAATTAGTTCTATTGGATAAACATAAAACAATTTATATTTGGTGTTGGAACTACGTTTATACAGTCAATGTCTTCCACCATTCAAAATCATTTTTCACGCGCAGTGTAATGCATTTAAAGTTCTGCCTACAAACTAAAAATAGAAGAAAGGACCTTTTTGCTGCCTATGATTCGACTTGGTCTTCCGTCTGTCAGACCAAGTCCAAAAAATCATCCGCCCTCAAATAAATCATTATGGCAAAAGAATTTTGGAAAAAGTAGGAAAGCGTCATTACATTAAATGGTAATTTTTATGGCTAATCTGCGCCAAACCCAAGACGGAAAACGTCAATTCAAACAAATGAAAGGGAAAATAAAGCGAAACTTTTGCGAAGCAAACCAAATGGGAATACGTAAGAATACGTACGTTGGCGAGCGCCAGCCTTCAGTGGGCACACAATTAATATCCGCTAATTAATATGTAGAACTACAATTAATATCCGTTTTTCCCTCCATCCAGGGAAGAATATCGTACCTGACTACTGGCGAGTAGAGACGCAGTGTTTCGGAGATGACATCATCGAGGTATTTCATACTCTGAACGGCTTCGTACGTCAGCTCACCCTACAACAGAGGAAACAGTTCAAAGAGAATTTAAAGGGAAAAATAGAATATTAGGACATTATCACGTTTCCCAAAGAGCACCGGTTGAAAGAGTAGCGAATTAACAACTGTTGGATTGCGAGTTCAAAACTCGATTCCTCCCAAGATCGTTGTGAACATGGGGGCTGGTGCTCTTTTGAATTTGGTGTTTGATCATTTGATCCAGAGCCACGCGACGCGTTTTCATACGTCTACTGATGCCGCCACCGCTTCCAACTTTGTATATTCTTCTAGTGAGCGAGCTTGGTAGGAAGAGAAACGGATTAGCAACCGAAGAGCTGCGAGCTCGAATTCATCTAAAGACCGTCGTGACAAAGGTGCACGTTCATTCTGTTGTGTCCACAAATGTCATCACCTTGGCGTGGTGTGAAGATTTGGAGGTGCCAGCTCAGGTGTGACCACTTCATCTGACCGTGGTTCAAAATAACGTGGTGGTGTTCTCTGATCTGTACCTCGTGATTGATCCCAGACATTTGTCAGTAACCCGCTGTGTTGCACCAATGCAACGTTAATTAAAATACCTACCTACTACTTATGACGTAAATATCAAAATGACTCGATAGCGAGGAAAGTCTCTCTATATTAAAAAAAAGTTACGGCCGCTGCCGCCGCAGGATTGAAAACTGAGTTGTTTAGCTCGATTCTTAGACGATTTCCCGAGAAAGTACTGATCGGAAAAAAAAACAAAATTAACATGGTTTGTTCTTCATTGTATTCCCTGGACAATTATTAAGATTGTTTTTTCCGATGCGGCTATTAGTTTAGGGTTTATTAAGTGTCAAAATTGAAGATGCGAAATTTCTTCAGCGAGTGAGCAAAACACATACAAATTTTCAGTTTTTAGCCGTGAGTTTTTTTTAAAGAGTACCTCTCAACGTAAATTTTTGCAGCTCGTCGAGTTTTTTTTTAAATTTCAATTTGGTTCTTAATAATATTTTTTTGAAATTCGGGAAAAATCGAGACATTTCTGTTACTTTTTTTTAAAACTGCCGTATCTATATCTTATTACTATTAGTTTTTAATTTTAAAAATATCGCAGTATACCTCCGAATGTACTCTTTCTTACGGTACTATTATTTTTGAAATCGGTTAATAATTAAATTGGATGCAATCAAAAGTTGGTCACACAAAATTCGGAATCTTTTGATATTTTCGCTACTTTTTGTTACAACCGTTATATCTACAGCAAAAACCATAATTTTTTAAATTTGAGAACATCACTCACTACATTACATTACACTCTTTCTTATGGTACAATTATTTTTAAAATTGTTTAATAAATAAAATCGATGGAATTAAAAGTTGGTCATACAATTTTCGGAACTTTCACAGATCGTAATTTCCGATACAAAACTAAAACAGTCATATCTATATCGTATTGCTATTAGTTTTTAATTTTTAACATATAGCAGTATACCTCAGAATGTACTCTTTCTTACGGTATAATTATTTTAAAAATTGGTTTATAAATAAATTTGATGCAATCAAAAGTTGGTGACACAAATTTCGTATTTTTTATTTCGCGGAGCATAAATGAGGGTTTTATTTTTTACTATTGGGTTTGCCATATATCAAATTTATCGTAGCAAAAATTGGCATAAAAACGATTTATTTTTATTTGGCGAGGAAAAAGGCTCGCTTTTTTCCCTCTGTTCTCAGACGGTTTACCGAGAAAGTACAAAGTACAGATAGAAAGTTTGGAGATTAACACGGTTTACTTAAAATTGTACAGGGAACAAGATGCAGAAGATTTTTTACTCATGCGGCTATTAGTTTAGGGTGCATTAAGTGTTAAAGTAAAACAAAGTGAAATCACTTGAGAAAGAGGTATTGGTTTGTGAAGCAAACCAAACAGGATTGTGTAGCAATCCCCGGGGGTCGGCGAGCGTCAGCGAGCAGGGACGATGTGAAGCAGCCCTCGCTGTGACGTCATGGACCGTAAATTGAAATCAGGATAATACTAATTATTCAGATAGTTTCACTCTGCGGAAGGAATGTTGGTTTGCGAAGCAAACCAAATGGCATATGTAAAAGGAGTGTTGATTTGCGGAGCAATCCCCGGAGGTTGGCGAGCGTAAGTAAGCAGCGGGCGGAGCCACCTAGTTTTTAAAAAATCTGGGGTTTTTTCCACGATGAAATGGATAGGCAGACAGTTGAATTAATCTTACACTGGATCAACACAGGGACTTTTGGTGACGGTCAATTGGTGATTTTTAATTAACGTCGTATTAGAGCACCACAGAGGACTATTGACGACGGTCCGGTTGAAACCCTTAAGGGAAAGATCCGAGGACAACACCACGTAATATTGAACCACGGTCAGATGGCGAGGCAACACCTGAGATGACACCCCACTGTGACGGTCAGGGATCAATACCGATGGGAAGATCCAAGGACTGCATCTCGGAGTTTTGAATCACGGTCAGAAAACATAAGCAACACCTAAGCTTGAACCTATTTAAAAACGTCTACACTGCATCAACGTGACGACATTTGAGGTTATTTAAGGGGCACCAGCCCTCGTGTACATGACGGTCTTTGGTTGGACAGAGATTCGAACTCGCAACCGTCTGATTGCTAATCTGTTACTCTTCAAACTGGGCTACCGTTGCCCAAGGATTCCAGACGAATAGAATCCTTTATTTCCTTCTTGAATGGTTGTTTATTGCATCCATGGGGATGAATCACGGTTGTTTATTACACCCGGCGTAGGCCCACCAACCCGGTCTGGTGGTTAAGGTGTTAGCCTCTAGATCTGAAGGTTCGGACCAGTGCATGGACTTCAAAACTTTTCCCAATATAACTTTCAAGATTGGGTTCCTAATACCGCCTATCCCTGTTACTATGACCACCCACCAGGCGAAAAGACGAGCTACTATTCAAAACGAGTTGCTAGTAAAGCATACCTATCTACCTACCTTTCGTATTGAATGTACTTTCAAGACATCTAAACGAAATCATGATTTGGAAACACTTACCAGGATATTCTCTTAATTGATTGGAGACCTAAAATATGTTGATCACAGCCTCAAATTCTTCAGATGCAATAGTGTAGTTGATATAACTGACAGGAAACTTGCCCGTGGTGCTACGTGTGGCAAAACCCTAGACCGTTAAGGTAACTAAATAAACTCATAGATGTCGCGAATAGTAGATTGCAAACACGAGTAGGCGATACTAAGCACATATGTGATATTTAGAACACCTACCCTAGTGTGTAAAGAGAAATCTGTTAGTAAAGGCCTTGTTTCTAACATGGTTCTCTGGCGGTCTGTCAATTTCCACCCACCAGAATTTATGCATGTATGTTTAAGGAGGAAAATCTTACTATAACAGTCTTTAGTTAAATCGAGTCCCGAACTCGCACCCTTCAAGTTAAATCGAATAATAAAAAGCGAATCTACTATCGCCGCGTACCGCGACTCTTCAGAGTTCGGGGAATCATGTTAGAGAAGTGTGAAAAAAAAACGAAAACGAACGTTGTGTTCTCTCAAAACGTCGTCCACTTCTTTTCTTAGCTTGTCCTGGATCTCTGGATTCGTGGCGAGGCTGTACGTTGCGAAGGAAAGAGTTGAAGCCGTTGTGTGATATCCGGCAAGGAAGAAAATCACGCTCTGCGCCACCAGTTCATCCATCGAAAGGTCTGCAATAAAAAAAGATGAGAAAAGTCAAATAAAACCTCCGTCGCATCAATTTAGGTCATTAACGCCCTAATCCATAAACGACGGTCAGTTAAACTTTAGACTAAAAACACTTGCCGTCAAGAAAGAATTTAGACAACGGCCAGTACATCAGTTGTACCTTGAAAGTTATAAGAATCGCGCCAAGAAATAATTTAGACTACGGCCCTTAGAGCAGTTGTACCCAGAAAGGTATAAAAATCGCGCTTGTTGTATCTATAGCCGTAATCGTAGTGTAGACCTAATTCAGAAAGGACGGCCCGCTTAGAGTTAGGAATGAGCATGTTTCCATCACACAAACTCGGGACGGGAGTTAAAGTAAAACTTCGATCAACCGTCAGTCCGTTATTAAAAAATTTAGTTTATTAATTATTAAAATTTATTACATGTACACACATACATACTGTACTCTATGTACAGTAACAAGATTGCCACACAAAAATAAAGTATGTATGCACGGTGTACTTCTATTTCGTAAACGTGCACTTTTTATCCGAGCGAATGGAATTAGGGACGCGACATCGATGTCGATGTTTTCACAAAATATTGATGTTTTATAATAACATCAATGTATTTACTAGCCATTTATTGGAGCCGATGTTTTAACAATGTCTTTGTTTTTACTTTGTCGATATTTTATTTGTGAGTAAAAAAAAGTACCACAGTAAAAATTAGGAAAAGTAACCTTGCAACTAAGTATTTGTCAGTGATGGCGACATCCGTCCCATCAGAAAGAGTTTTTTGCCTAACTGGTGGGATAGTTCGTGAAAAGAGAAGTCGGCTTAAGGTGGAGAAAGTTAACAAACTTCTTTTTTACAAACTGTAAATTACAAATATCGGGGCAAATAACAATTATAGATAACAATATTTTTTATTTACGGCAAATAAAAAATAAGTTTGTTATGTCCCCCCCCCATTAATTTGTTATGTTCCTCCTATAACTTGATAAATAATTAATAATAACTAACAATAATTATTGTTATGTACCTGCCTAATTATACGTATAATTAGTAGACATCATGTCAACTTGTTGTAAATATTATTTTCTTTTATACGTAGTATCCAATTTGAAATAAAATATTTGTTAATTGTTCGTAATTTTTTTTTACTTTGTTTTGACTGTTAAAAAAAGTCTTGGTTATAAATTAATAAAAGCAGCAAATGGCAAATTAAATCTCTCCCCTTCCACCCCGGCGAACAATAGTGCTTGAGGTTACTAAACCAGTTTTAAGAAATGGGGGTAAAAAATGTTTAAATACACTAATGTTTAAAAATATCGATGGTTTTTGGGCGATGTATTATCAACATCGATGTTTTAATTTTGAATATCGATGTTTTGATGTCTCATCCCTAATTAGTAATCGCATCAGAACACATGCACTGTCATCCATCGATGTTCATCCACCATAACAAGTAGCAACTGGAACATAAGTACAACTGTTCTTGTAGCCAATCTGTGTTTGTAACTCTCTGTCGGGTGTATCTGCCTCGTTACCAATGTGAGGAAAGACATGGAATCGTCAATGAGAGATATTATAAACGTATCACTCATTGTCTTAACACTTATTTGTTTCGATGAATACTTAGTTAAGTCTTGCGACTATAGGTTAAGAATGATAATTTATGCTTCACCAATATTGAAGTATATTCCGTTTTTATTAAAAACGGGGTGAAAATATTCACTTTAATTGAATCGATGGGACGGTCGAAGAATACGAGAAAAATTGGTGGATATATCGAGGGTACAACCTACCCGTGACGTGAATTCTGGGCCCGGTGTTGAATTTTGGAATGAATGAGGCAGCTATGGAAAGTTAGAATGATTGTTCATTGTGTGATCATTTACAGTTAGAACGATAAAAGTGCAGTTTGATATTGATAACGAAAACTAATTTTATTGGTTAAAGGCCTGTGATTGATTGTAGCGTACTTTGGAAGCTCTCCAATGACACCACTTATGCAATCCTCACTCCTTGCAATTCAAAGGTATGTTGGCCCAAAGCTCGCCCAGCACCGTAGAGATTTCTTTATTTGTGCGATTGCGCACTGGGTTCGAAGGTCGTGTCAGTTCGGAGATCCTTTGTCTACACGACGCTGTATTTATCTTCTGGAAGTTTATTCTCGTTCTAAAATTGAAGGACATAGCAGTCGTAACGCTTTTTAAATGTAACACTAGTCTTCTCAAGCATGCCCCTAACACTGTTAAGATTTAAAGGACGTATAAATTGTACTGTCCGCTTCAAAACGGTACATTTGGTAAGTCTAGTTAGAGTAGCATACTGTATCAGCTATACAAGTACACATGTGCAATAGCTTTTCGAAAATCGCGGATTTTGGTCCCCAATAAAGCTTGCTTCATTGATGAGAGTCAGTTACACTCTAATATGCTAATTGCCTGGTTATTCAGCACCAAAGACTTTATTATTTGTAATATTTTAACCTTGAATTTAACGTTTCGCATTTTATTTCATATATGTGATCTTGTCCCATAATAAATGAGGACAGTCGTTTACTCATATATAAAGTACTCGCCAAGGAAGCTTACATTTTGAAGTGACAGTTTTCAGAATCTGATGTTCAATGTCCTCTTGTCCGTAATTGGATGCGATGTCATTCTTGTCTTCCTTTTCCCACTTCTCCTCTTCGGAGACTTCTTTGGCTGTGTCCATCAGCAACTGAAGGAAATCGTTTCTTGTCTGCAAAAACAAAATCCTCTTACTACATTTAAACACTTTAAATATAATTTTCGCCAACTTTCTTAAAATCAGAATACATTTTTTTACGATTTTTCCCAAAAATGTTTGAAATACTTTCCAAGATTGTAGCGTTTGTGTGTGAATCAAGTCTTTATTTTATAATCAACTTATCCAAGACCAATACACAACACCATATCGTGTATGACGCCTGATAACTACCCAAATTGTGACATGATGACAGTTTTTCGCTTAATTTTTATCAATTTTTTAACTGATCCATTTAAAATTTGCACACTTGTTAACCACTATACATTTAAATTAAGTTTTTAACAGTCAATAGTTTTAAATTCAAAATCAAAACTATAGAATGGTAAGATAGCTAAGGAGAGAGAGAGAGAACGGGAAAATAAATCAGGTCTGAACTTAACATATATCATAGAACAACAAATAAAGGGATCGAATACATGTTATAAATATGAGATAAACTACTCCGGCGTTGCCTGTGCCCGTGGTGTAAGGTATTAATCTGATGTAAAATTTTCCGCAGATTTCAAATACGTTGAAGATATATTCAATTAAAAAATTATTTATTTAAAGAAAATCATATTTTCAGGTATCAATCTAATCTGAAATTTTCCGCAGATTTCAAATCCGTTGAAAATTTTACTCTATCTTTAACGGTCTAGGAGATAGAAAAACGAACTTTGACTTAAGGTCAAATGGGTAGAAAAAGTCCTCCACGTTTGAAGAACTAGCTAGAGAATAAAACTATTAAATTCATTTAAAAAACTTCCAGATTAAATTTTAAAATTACGCCACGACCCAAAAATTGCAAAACATTCGGACTACCTGTGTGCCAAATCCCATTGCTGTAAGTGCCATAAAATCGTCAGGATTTTGCGGCAGCGAAAAAAACAAACAAACAGACAAAAGCTTCCTTTTATAATATTAGAGATAAGGTCTTTATTTCAAAATAATCTACATTGCAGTAGAACGCATTTAAGAATGCAACTGAAAAGCAAAATATGGCATACGTTTTCAGGCTCTTTTTATGCATCTTTTTGAAATTAAATTTAATAATCTATTTTATCCCATAGTTTCCTGGTATTGAGAAACAAAAAGCTCTTACCTAATAACTACAATCAACCAATCGTATTTGCTAAAGAATATACAGGGTGTTTGGAAAGACACACTGTAACATAAAAAATCGAAGCACTAAGATGGTGCAGAATTACAGTGGTGCCGGGCTCGATCCACTTGGAATGGCGCTGACTGGGAACGTATAGTCTTTAGTGACGAGTCCCGTTTCCAACTGCGTCCGAACGATAACCTTAGACGTGTCTGTAGACGTCCAGGGGAACGCGTGGGCATCCTGCCCTTAGTATCGCATGCCCACATTCAGGTCTTTATGGTCGGAGGTGCCATCTTCTTTGATAGCCCTTTGGTAGTCATTTCTGCCACACTTGCAGCACAGCGGTATTTAGACAGCATTCTACGACCGGTTGCGTTAACATTCCTTTTGCGACACCCCGGACTTACTTTCCAACAAGATAATTGTTGCTATGAATTGTCTTCAAGCTTTCCCAACACTTCCTTGGCCAGATAGGTCTCCTGATCTCTCTCCCATAGAGCAAATTTGGGACGTTCTGAGAAGGCGATTGCAAGCATCCTGGAGTGTTGACCATTTAGCCCAACACTTGGAGACAATTTGGCAAGAAATTCCGCAGGACACCATCCGGGAATTTTTTCAGTCTATTTCACATCGTGTGATAGCTTGCATCCGGGCTAGAGGTGTGAACCAACACCTTATTGACTTCTTCCCCTTGTAGCGGTTAAACTCTGAAATTAACTCATTCAAATGTTTTGAAATTTAAATCGTTTGCTTTTCTAAATATGTTCTTTCACAGCCACCAATTTTTATCCCGGACAACTACTTCTTGATGCGTCAATTTTTTTGATTGTGAGTGCATGCGGTCAAATTGGAAAGGGTGGTAGAAGGTCCTAAAATAAACGTCATCTATGAAATAATTTGTATCCGGAAATACCGGGCTTAGGTGTTTCGGAGGACATTGTATATATCAGTCGATAGCAACGAATTCGTGAAACGATGCAAGCCGTTGCAAATCCGAGCGGGGAAATGACGTCCTACCTCACAAAAACGATGCTATAACACGAAATTTCCGGACACATATTCTTCGACTAAATTGTTTGTTTTAGGCCCCTTTACCACCTTTTACAATTTCGCTAGATATTTTCAAAATACCCTGTGTAACAACATATCAACTCTCTAAGTGGTTTCAACGAGATATCTCGTCTAATAAGATCTGACCAATTTTGACAATGACGAGACTTTTCGTCCATAACGATGTTGCTGGGCTGTTTCATGATGACGAGATAGTATCTAGTCGATCTAAGTCCGGTCAGTTTTGCCACTGGCGAAATTCCTCGACAAGACACCCACCCAAAGGTTAATAAAAGAAGGGAATTATTTCTTACCTTCCCGGATTTCTTTCTTTCTTCTACAATCTGATGAGTAACACTTTCGAAAAATCCCATTGGCCCTTGATCGAAGAGAGGTAATTTGAAGAATCTGGCTACTCTTGGAGCAACAACTGTTTAGAGGAAAGGTACACGAGTTTAAAATACTTTAAGACAACTTTTGGTGGTGAATAATTTAAATATGAATGATATGACCGTTTCAAATATGACCGTGACATTTCGCTGTGTTAACTCAAATACACAAACTCTGTAGAACGTGTTTCCTTGTCCATGTCCATTTATTGCAGGAAAACAAACTTTCAATTTTAAAATTGGGGCTTCGAGGGGCACTTTTAGGACTACCTGTGTACCAAATTTCATGACTACAGATGGGTCTGAAGACATAAAAGAAATAGCCTATATTTTCCATGTGTTCTAAGGTATAAGTGTACCAAATTTCGTGTGGATAGGTCAAACGGTGTAGTTTTGTATACAGAATATACACACATGCATCTTTTTTTTATGTAAATAGATTTTTTATTGAATATAACTCTTTTATTTGTTTAATTTCGAACCAGGTTTGTGTTTACAAATTGGAAGTAAGACAAAAGTCCACAATAATACTTACCGAAAAGTAAAAATCTCCAATTGATGCTCACATTAAAGGCTCGCTTCGCCATTTGGACGAACTCGTTCTCTGGGTCTTTGTGTGATTCTATTTTCGTCGAGAAAGCGGAGCTCGCAATCACGTCCATTGTAAAAGTTTCATATATTCTAAAAAGGATAATTGGGCTTTGAATTTTGGAACTAGGTAAATTCTTAATACATACGAAATTCTATACAGCGATCACAATGTTCTATTCCAAGTAAATTTACTTTCATTAACTGATTTTGGCTGGAGTTCAGATGTATTTTTGATATTTACGAATTAAATGACACATAACTTACGTATAAAAATATATAAAATTGTATTTTTTAAATTTAAAACTGATCACTGAACTTTAAAGTATTTATAATGGCTAAACTTATTAATAAAAAACCCTTCAGAAATGATAAAATTTTAACTCCAGTCTGACTCAACGAACGACTACAACAATCAAGATCTAATTAATTTTGATAATGACGAGAAATATCGTGTGATGATGCAAAAATCGGTAATATCTCCAAGACATCACGTGATTAGCAAAATGTATCAGATCTTGATTAACGAAATATCGCGTCGAAACCACTTGAAGAGTTAATGTACCCAAAAGGAATGATGGCATTAAGGGAATATTTAACAGTGTGACAAATTAAATTCAACGTTTGGTAACATGTCATTGAAAATGTTGTATTTCAAGTGAAGATTAGAGTCAGTAGGTTCACCTCGTAGTTTCGACACATTTACTGGCTTTGGCATCCGCTGACAAATTGTCACACACTATTCTGGAACACTCCTTAACAATATTCAGCATCTGAGGAAAAAATTGACCTATATAAGTTATATATATATAGATAGATAGATACCGAGAGACACGTGTAAATTTTCAAAACTAAGAAACTATAGGCACCACTTTAAAGGCGAAAATCTACATATTTAGACTATTATCAACTTTTGCAGACTGCTAATTGTTGTTTGATATTATGCACATACGATAATTCGTAACCTTGAGAACCTAAATTGACATACACAAACCTACAGTTTCAGGGTAACCCAAGTTTTCCTTTATAGTCAATTTGCCACTGCGTGGCCAAACGACGACAGCTGAAACACCAGATACCGCCGTGTCACTCAACATGATTTGGTGGTGGCTGTTCAAAATTTGTGGGCCCATCTGCATCAGGACAACATCATACGTCTAATCAACTCAATGCCGGACCGTGTTGAGGCATGTATTGCAGCAGGAGGCGGTCCGACGCTCTATTGAAGTTGCACTGTATTTGTCTAATTGTACCCACTGTATTTGTTTAATTGTCTTGAATTTGGGATCCAGTGAATCTCTCATCTGTATCATTATGTGTATTAAATTTCATCTCAATCCGATGCTCTCTTCTTGGTGCGCTATTTCCAATGTTCCTGAGTGTATATAAACTTTCGGAGCGAGACAGGAGTCAGTCGTTTCTTTGTTTATTTACACGTGGCGTAAGATCCCTATTTTTATCCACATACGTGAAATAGAAGACTGAGCTTTGCTATTGAAAGGAACTTCAAAACGTGTGCACCAGCGTGTCAACTAGTAGTCACGCGACAGATCTATGAGAAATTAACTTGGTTGGCCGATTTGGCATCGTATCGCCTCGTTAGACGATATACACTCGATAACAAAAAAGAAAAAAACGACCCGCCAAGAAGGTGCTCAATTAGAGTGGTGCCGGGCTCGATCCACTTGGAACGGCGCTGACTGGGGACGTATAGTATTTAGTGACGTTTGCAACTGCGTCCGGACGACAACCGTTGACGCGTCTGCAGACGTCCAGGGCAGCGTGGGCATCTTTCCCTTAGTATCGCACGCCACACATGCCCACATTCAGGGCGTTATGGTCTGATGTGCCATCTCCTTTGATAGCCCTTTGGTAGTCATTTCTGCTACACTTACAGCACAGCGGTATGTAGTAGGGATGCGACATCGATGTCGATGTTTTCAAAACATCGATGTTTTTTAAAAAACATCGATGTATTTGGTCGATTTTTTTTAACATCGATGTTTATACTGGTCGATGTTTTTACGTTGTCGATGTTTTATTTTTAAATGAAAAAAGTACCGTTATAAAAATTTTAAAAATAACCAAGTAGTATAATTTTTATACTCAGCAAATTGAACATACTTTTAGACCAAAGGTGAAGGGTCTGAAAAGTAGGGATACGACGTCGATGTTTTCAAAACATTGATGTTTTATAAAAAACATCGATGTATTGGAGCCGATGTCGCATCACTAGTTGCTAAACCAGTTTTAAGAAATGGGGGAAAAATTTAAATACACTGAATTTTAAAAACATTGATGGTTTGGGGACGATGTATCATCAACATCGATGTTTAAATTTTGAGCATCGATGTTTTGCTGTCGATGTCGCATCACTCGGTGATAAACCAGTTTTAAGAAATGGGGAAAAAAGTTTGAATACACTGAATTTTAAAAACATCGATAGTTTGGGGGCGATGCTCTATCAACATCGATGTTTTGCTGTCAATGTTGCATCCTTAGTTGCTAAACCAGTTTTAAGAAATGGGGAAAAAAAGTTTGAATACACTGAATTTTAAAAACATCGATGTTTTTGGGTCGATGTTTTATCAACATCGATGTTTTAATTTTGAACATCGATGTTTCAAAACATCGATGTTTTGCTGTCGATGTCGCATCCCTAGTACGTAGACGAAATTCTACGACCGTTTGTGTTACCGTTTCTTTTGCGACACCCCTGTCTTACTTATCAAAAGGATAATGCTGTGAATTGTCTTCAAGCTTTCCCACCACTTCCTTAGCCAGCTAGGTCTGTCTCCTTATCTTTCGCCCATAGAGCCCATTTGGGACGTTATTGGAAAACAACCTTTCCGGAATGTTGACCATTTAGCCCGACAGTTGGAGACAATTTGGTAAGAAATTCCGCAGAACACCATCCGGGAACTTTTTCAGTCTCTGCCACACCGGGTGACGCATCCAGGTCAGAGGTTAATCAACGCCTTATTGACTTTCTAACGGTCAAACTCTGAAATAAATCATTAAATTGTTCTGAAATTTTAATCGTTTTTTTTTGTATGTTGTTTACATCCACCCATTTTATCGCCATAGGACAACTTCTTCTTGGAGAGTCGATTTTTTTTTGTTATAGAGTTTACTATCTTATAATAGGGTAGATGTGTGAATCCGCATTTATATAGATGGCGATACAAGTGGGGAGATCGCCGACGATCTGCTACTATTAGATGATCCATCAAGTGATAAATGAGATAATTAGTCAATGTACGAATCAGATGGTGAATCAACGGTGACTGGCGTCTTCTCTCCCATAACATGGACCAATCAGATTAGTAATGTTAGACTCCACCCAGAAAACGAAAGCAGTCCGAGGGTCACGTGACTACTAGTTTTGGTCACGTGATCCTGGGTACATAAAAAAGTTACCGTTGCTCACACTATTTTCATATTTCCTCTATGGTTGTAATAAAATCATTGTTCGTATATACAGTGTTTCACGAATGTATGCAAACATAAAACTTAGATTACATTACTAGGGCAACTTTTTTGTTGCAGTTGAAATTTGAAAAGCTGTATTTATCATTCTCTACAGTTGCGTTTATTTAAATAAAGTTGCATTTATTTTTGATACATTAAAATCTAAAATAAAATATTCGTAAAAAATGAAAAAATTCAAAATGATTTGGCAATTTTACTCGTGTACAACAGTATTATGATACATCATTAAATACAGAAGAACGTTTATGTCGTTGAATAGCCGATCCGTGGCCAGTAATTTCTTTAACATTGAAAAAATGCGCTCAACAGAGACTGGTGTTGTCTGACATTGTTGCAGTAGCAAATACTGACTTGGAGGAAAATCATCTCGGAAAAGTGTACCAATTAACCGTCAGGTCATTATTCTTTTTTAAGCGTTTTTTAAGATACGCTTTAAGGTTGCAAGGACCTTTAAAATCCATCGATCGTATATCTGCATACGTTGTTTCAATGTTGTACGCTTTCGATTCCGATTTTTCTACGAAACGAATGAAACTTTCGTAGCTGCTTTTGATTTTCAGCAAACTTTTGGACAACTTTGGGTCACACAACGCTTTTTTTACACGACGCACTAAAATGCCGTCGCTACTGAAACCGCTCGAAATGTCCTTTACAGTGGGACGGTGGTCAGTGTAGTACTATGCTGTCTGAAGCAAAGTAGCTCAGAGTGTGAGTACTGGCTCAGGCAGTTGGCCGGTGGTATGAAATTCAGCTTTGCGGTGCGTGTTTTGTACTGTGGTTGCCTTAACACAAGCGATGAAATCGTCCACATTAATGTAAAATCCACAGATTTTTTGTGCAGTTGTAAAGCAAGTGTACCACGCAAGTAACTTATAGCAATCACGGATGAAGCACCTTGAGTGTGTTATCAGTCAAAAAATAGGCTGCATCGGATAGCAGAAGCGCAAAATACTTTCGCTCAACATTCAGAGATTTTAAAACGTAATCTACAAGGCGAACAACATATTGATGATCGACACTCCCCTCGCAAACTGCAGTCGATTACGAAGTTTCCTCTGGATTATCAAGAGTGCCAACCAGTGTCTTAAAAGTAGTTCTTGCCATTTATTTCACTTTCGTCTGTTAGGACGAACACCTTCTTTCCATGAACTTCTCTTTTGATCAGCAATACTTAGGAGTTTGCAAGATCAGATACACGTGATCAAAGGTTTGTTTCAGAGGGACAAAAAGGAAAAAAGGAAATAATAATTTTATATGAATTAATTTTAAGCTAAATTTTAAAACGTTGCTGGGGGTTGCGTTTATGCAAAAAGTTGCATTAATGCAGAATATTTCATTTATGTTGCGGTTATAACTCGCTTACAATACCCCCCCCCCCATATTAGAGGAATTTTGTTTTTAGTATTTTACATGTAGCGTAGAACGTGTGAAAAAAAGTTGCATTTGTAGCAAAAAGTCGCCCTATACATTACATAATTGATTAAACATGTTAAACCATTGTTAAACTATGCAAAATCTGGAGATGGTATTTAGAGAGAGAGAGATAGAACAACAAGGTTGAATTACCTACTAAATAAACTAAAAGTGATTCTGTAGTAAGTAATTCAGTGAGACTATAGTAATCCTAAATGTATTCAGAGATTAGAATGAATGACGAATGGGCCAAAACAAAATCACGACTACACTCACTCTTTTGATTTTTCCGGTGGAAAATGTAGGACTCACTATACTTCGAATCCTTTTCCAATCTTCTCCCC
The DNA here is from genome assembly GCA_947359465.1 of Metellina segmentata. NCBI lineage: Eukaryota > Metazoa > Arthropoda > Arachnida > Araneae > Tetragnathidae > Metellina > Metellina segmentata. The sequence continues at coordinate 120,504,520 of OX375879.1, read as the reverse complement.
GTACGGAGGTTAACATGTTATCCACAACTTTCACACCAGTATTGACTATCTGAAATTAGAACAGAAAAAAGGTGTCAACACATTGCAGTGGAGTGTATATAAAGGATGTCCTAGGGCATCGGAAAGCATTTCAATCGTTGGCGTAATGCAGAAACGTAGCAATTTATCCGACGTCCAAAAGGGCATGATTATTGGCTTTCGGGCCAAGGGCGGAAGAATTTCGGAAACGTCTAATTTTGTGAACTGTTAGCGTGCCGCCGTAGTAAAAGTATACCGTGCATGGCAAAATGGCACTATCCAAAATCAGCGACGTGACACATGTGGTGCACCACGGTCTATAGATGACTGAGGCGAACGAAGTCTACGGAGATGCGTTCGGGCGAATAGACGTGCAGCTGTTGAGCAACTGACCGCCCAGATGAACACAAGGGGCTACCAAGAGTGTATCCTCGACAACAGTTCAGCGAACATTGCTGCGCATGGGCCTCCGCAGCAGACACCTGGTTAATGTACCTATGTTGACTGCTGTTCATCGGCGACGAAGGCTGTAATTTGCACACCAGTACCGCAACTGGACGTCCACAGAGTGGCGACAGGTGGCTTTTTCCGATGAATCACGTTTTATGCTATATCGGACAGATGGGCGTTGTCGTATGCGGCGTGAAACGTCTGAAAGCAAACACCCTGCAACACTTGCCAGAAGGATCCAGGCTGGAGGAGGGAGCATTATGGTTTGGGAAATGTTTTCCTGGCATTTACTGGGTGCACTCATCATTGTGGAAGCCACGATGGATCAGCACAAGTACGCATCTGTCCTTGCGGACCATGTCCATCCCTACATGCGAATTATTTTTCCTCAAAATGATGGCATCTACCAGCAAGACATTGCGAGGTGTCATACAGCTCGCAGTGTATGTGCGTGTTTCGAAGTGGCTGGTCAGCAAATTCACCGGATTTAAAACCAATCGAGAATCTGTGGGACCACCTCGATCGGGATGTTCGCTCCATGGATCCTCAACAGCGTAATCTAGCGCAGATGGCCACGGCACTGGAGTCGGCATGGCTCAACATTCCAGTGAACACCTTCAGAAACCTAATTGACACACTTCCTGCGCGTCTCGCAGAGGTCCACATTAATCTGACTGGACTGTGTGTATATATATATATATATATATATATATATATATATATATACATATATATATATATATATATATATATATATATATACATATATATATATATATATACATATATATATATATATATACATATATATATATATACATATATATATATATATATATATATATATATATATATACTATATATATATATATATATATATATATATATATATATATATATATATATATATATATATATATATATATATATATATATAAAAGGATGTCTGTGTGCATATTCTCTATACAAATCTACACCATTTAACCCATCCACACACAATTTGGTATACTTATACTTGAGAACACTGCGCTAAACATAAGCTATTTCTTTCCTGTCTTCTGTAACCATGAAAATTGGCACACGGGTAGTCCTAAAAGTACCTCTCGAAGCCCCAATTTTAAAATATAAAGTTTGTTTTTCTGCAATAAATGGACATGTATAAGGAAACCCGTTCAACAAGGTTTTTGTATTTTAGTTAACAAAGGGAAAAGTCGCGGGCATACTTGAAACCCGAGTAATGCCAGGTTATTCAGCTACTATTTCAATAAACTGGCACGGAATAAATGCAGAGCATTAAAATTTATGGTAGATAGTTGAATTAGGGTATCACTGGAGAGCAACACAGCGGTATATTGACGACGGTCCGAGATCAATCCCGAAGAGAGAGATTCAAGGACAACATCTGTTCATTTTGAACAGAATAAGATATTAAGATAAGTATCACAAAGTCACAGAATTACTTTTAGTTTTGTTATGACGGAAACGTAATCAAAAGAGATTATCCAAACTGATGGCTTTTAAACAGAATACCTACTCGTCTATCGCGGAAAAATCCAAAATCTTTCACAAGTATATCCCTCAGGAGAGCTGGATCCCCTACAGACAGCAACGCCTTACTTCCTTCGTAATGACTGTAAAAAAGTAAATTGTTACATCATATGAATTTTCAAAACAGAGAAAGGTTGTTCTCTACATGGTTATAGAGGAACGAAAAAATAGAGGTAGTTAGGTAGGTTCGTCGCACTCTAGCAACACAACTCCCATTTGGCAACAGACTAGGTTCGACTCCAAAGGAATAAATCCAAGAACAATACCTGGTCATTTTGAGCCAAGGTCAGACGTCAAGGTCAACACTTCATCTGGTAATCCACTATCCAACCTTCCACACCTTGCCAACGTGAGGACATTTGGTAATTTTTAATTAACGTCGTACTCGATTAACACAACGGGCTATTGATGACGGTCCGTTACATTTTCAGTCCCATTCCATTTCCGCTTCCGTTCTCATTTTCAGTGAGAGCAAGAAATAAAAAAACATTGAAATAAAAAACATATTGACTGAGATCTATATATATATTTCTCTTACGTGGCACGCAAAAAAGACGTTATTTGTTACCGCGTTTTGGCAACATTGTGCGATTGTTTGTTTACTAGGAGCCTCGCGCTTTATTTGAATCATTTGAATCTATAGCGTTATCGGATGAAATTTTATTGAAAAAAATGAATTTTAGACGAGCTGTTACGGTTTGTAATAGAAATCTAAGAAAGCGGAGGATCTTTTCAGGGCTATTTAAAAAACGGTCCTTTTCAAGGCTAACAATTATAGTACAACAAGACGCATGCACTACAACTTTCGACAACAAACTCAGTCAAAAAGTGTAAGGGTGGCTCGAGTACTGGGGAAATGTACACACAAACAACATGCTTGGTATTCAATTTCCAAAGCAGCGTTCACATTGCGAGTAAAAATTTGCTCAAAGTTGTTTTCATTTAAATTCTGATTCCAGAGGTACTGTATACTATATCTTTTATGTAATATAACAAATTTAGATTGGAAAAATATTTTTTTGGAATATCTTATTTTGTAATCAATTCCTTCTGCTAGGACACGTGTCTTCATTGATGCGAGCGAAGCGAGCATAGGTTCGCGCAGCGAACCAATGAGAATTGCGAAGCAATCCTCCGGGGGTTGGCGAGCGTTAGCGACCAGGGGGCGGGCCCCCTAGTTAAGTTTATTTTCGTAAAATCAGAATCGCTAAAGATAGATTGGAAATTTCAACGGATTTGGAATCTGCGGAAAATCTTACTTTAAATTGTTACCTAAAAATATGATTTTCCTTAAATAAATAATTTTTTAATTGAATATATCTTCATCGGATTTGAAATCTGTGGAAAATTTTACACCAGCTTAACACCTTGCATCACTCGCAACTCCGGGCTAGCCACGCAGTGGTAGTATAGTATATTCTAATAAGGTACAACTGGCTGTTGCAATCTTTTACAATATGCTGTAATTGACCCAGTTCCCTCTGTGCTGTGTGTAGCCATTAGTGCGAAATCACCATGAGTGCAGAAAAATTAAAGCATTTGACCACTTCTGTGATTATTCTGTGGCGCATTTACTTAGTTATAAAAAGGTGTGATTTATATGAGTGATTTAAAAAAAATCATTTGATTGAAATCATGATTTTAATCATTTGATTAAAATCATGATTTAATCAGCCCTAATACACCCTGCTACCAGTAGTTTATATTCCAGGAGTACTTTGCATATGGTACCTGTTGCACGCACACGCCACGATGAGGCTCATGTCCACGTGATTGTATTCAATTAGAAATAATTATTTTAAGTAGCAACTATCAAATTAAGAACTGCTAAATTATAGAGGGAATATCATTGGGAACTTACCCACTTCTCAAGAATCAACTTACTTTCCAGTTTTATAGAGCACTGCATTTCAACCATTTAGTGCTAATAGGTTGAGCGAATGAAGTTCTCTGTCTTTTCGGTAATTGGTAATTTTTTAGTTAACGTCGTACTAGAGCAACACAACGGGCTATTGACGACGGTCCGGGATCAGTCCCATAAGGGAAAGATCCGAGGACAACACCTCGTAATTTTTGAACCACGGTCAGATGACGAAGCAACACCTGAGCTGGCACCCCACTCTCCAAACTTCCACGCCAACCCAACCTGTCTTTTCGGAGGGCCTCTTGTAGCAGTAGTGGATTAGCAAGCGGGGGGGGGGGTTGTGAGTACCAAAGACCAACGTGGGGGGGGGGGCGCAATATATGGTCTTCCCGTTGGCGTGATGAAAAGAGGTTAGAAAGTGGGTTGCCAGCTGAGGTGTCGACCTTGTTGTCTGACCCTGGCTCACAATAACCAGGTATTGATCTTGGATTTATTCCTTTGGGGTTGATCCTAGACTTTTGTCACCGACTAACCTTTCTAGAGGTTAAGATGTTAGCCTCTAGATCGGAAGGTTCCTGTTTCGAATTCGGTTCAGTGTATGGGTGTTTGTAAGCGTATGGTGTAGAGGCGGCAGGTGCACCTTAAAATATGTCGTAGCCGAAAGTCATCACGTTGGATTGGCGTGGAAGTTAGGAGAGTGGGGTGCCAGCTTAGGTGTTCCCTCGTCATCTGACCGCAGTTCAAAATTACGTGCTGTTGTCCTCGGATCTTACCCTTGCGGTTGATCCCGGACCATCGTCAATAACCCGTTGTGTTACTCTAGTACGACGTTATTTAAAATTACATTTATTGTACTGACGACAAACAGGATAGATGAAAAGAGAAAATGTTCGGCTTTGTGTGAATTTCAATTGCTTAATGAGTTTACACATCCATACGTACGCATAGAAAACCGACAGTTTAAAATGCTTAGAGTTATGCCTAAATCAAAGCTAAAAATCTGCTTTTACTCACCCGTATATGCGTCCTAATTCCTTGTACCTGTTATACTCAACATCATGGAAACACTGCAATTAAAACAAGATGGTTTTAATTTAAAGGTAGGTAGGTATTTTAATTAACGTCGCCCTACAATAACACGACGGGCTATTTTAAAATAACATAATTTGACAACGATGGAGAAATCGAAAATACGCGATCCCTCAGTTACGAATCTAATGGTCGTGTCGTGGTTACAAGTCTTACCTTTTTTTTATCTTATACGCAATAAAAATTTTTTTCTTCTTTAAGATGATTAAAAACACGTTATTATACCTGCCGACCAACCGGTATAGTGGTTAAGGTGTTAGCCTCTAGATCGGAAGGTTCCTGGTTCGAATCCGGGTGCGGGCATGGATGTTTGTAAGCGTATGGTGTAGAGGCGGCTGGTGCACCTTAAATCTGTCGTGGCCGAAAGTCCTCACGTTGGGTTGGCGTGGAAGTTTGGAGAGTGGGGTGCCAGCTCAGGTGTTGCTTCGTCATCTGACCGTGGTTCAAAATTACGAGGTGTTGTCCTAGGATCTTTCCCTCAAGGGACTGATCCCGGACCGTCGTCAATAGCCCGTTGTGTTGCTCTAGTACGACGTTAACTAAAATTACCATTACCATTACCATTACCGTTATTATACTGGTGTGGTAATTAATTCACGTCGTACAGAAGTACCAAACATGCGCTATTGGCGATGGTCACGGATCAGCCCCGAAGTGAAAGAACCGAGGACAAAAAGTAATTTTGATGACACCTGAACTGGCACCCCACACTCCAAACTTTCACACATCATCAACGATAGGACATTTGAGGATGTACAATATCCCGTCTACTCGATGGTTTTTGGTTGGACCTAGATTCGAACTCTCAACACTCCGGTTGCATATCCGCCGACCAACCGGTATAGTGGTTAAGGTGTTAGCCTCTAGATCGGAAGGTTCCTGGTTCGAATCCGGGTTCGGGCATGGATGTTTGTAAACGTATGGTGTAGAGGCGGCTGGTGCACCTTAAATCTGTCGTGGCCGAAAGTCTTCACGTTGGGTTGGCGTGGAAGTTTGGAGAGTGGGGTGCCAGCTCAGGTGTTGCTTCGTCATCTGACCGTGGTTCAAAATTACGAAGTGTTGTCCTCGGATCTTTCCCTTAAGGGACTGATCCCGGACCGTCATCAATAGCCCGTTGTGTTGCTCTAGTACGACGTTAATTAAAATTACCAATTACCAATTACCGGTTGCATATCCGGGCCGTGGTAAACCGGTTGAAAGAGTGGCATGATAGTATTGGAGGGTTGTGAGTTCAAATCCTACCAAAAGGCATGTACAAAGGGGGTTGGTGCTTGTTAAATCCGTCGGGGCATGAAATGACCTCACGTTGACGTGGTGTGGAACTTTGGAGAGGTGGGTGCGAGCTCAGGTGTTGCCTCGTCATCTGACCGTGGATCAAAATTATGTGGTGTTGTAATCCAATCTTTCCGTTCGTGATTGATCCCGGATCGTCGTGTTGGTTCAGTTGTGACATTAATTAAAATACCAACCTACCACAGTCTGTTGAATATTTTCCCACGATATGGCGCGCGGACCATCCGACCACTCAGTGGTGTCAACCCGGCTGCATGTTTATGTTCAAAGAGGCTGCTAAGCCACCCCATATTTTGATTACCTGTTACTTGGAGACAACTGCCTGCCGAGCACGAACCTCGCAGCTTCGCTCTCTGCTGCTTCTTGTTAATAAATCCGTTATTTATTAATCCTGAGTTCTATTCTATTAACTCATCAAGCTCAGACGAGTCCAAACCTTGCACACATACATTATTAATATTATTGCACACAAACATCGCACAATACGCACGCATACCTTACTAAAATTTTGGTACATGGATCCAAGCAGAGGAACGGTTTTCGCTTGTCGAATGCCCAGCTTCTTCCAGTAACTGTAGTGACGTACAGAAAGCCTGAAATGCAGAAGAATCATAATTAAGATACTTCAGAAACATAGTAATTTTTGAAGATTGCCATCTCACCGTCTGGTTCAAAATGACGTGGTGTTGTACTCGGATCTTCCCCTTGGGTAATTGATCCCTGATTGTCGGTAATATCCCGTTGTGCTGCTCCAATAAAATACCCACCAACATTTTGAAAAGAGTGCACAGAAATTATATTAATTCTAAAATTGAATTCTCTGCTCTGAATCGCTCATTCCAGCGAATCGTAAATTTAAAAGATTGTCAAGATGCAGAAATCAGTATAAAACGGTTTTAAAGAGGTAATAATAAGAATAGATTCACCCACTTTGAGGAGGTAAACACACGGAGAACATAAGTTCGGTAGATAGTTTATTATCGTCGCACTTACTGGAGAAACACTTTGAGCTATTAGTGACCATCAAGGACCATCTCGAATTGAAAGATCCAATGAAAACGCCTCATTTTGAACCACCGTCATAGGATCAGGACAACATCTGAGCTGACGCTCAAATCTCCAAACTTCCACACCCTGTCAACACGATGACATTTGAGACCACGATAGATTTAACGAGCCCCAGCCCCCTGATATATGACGGTCTTTGGTTGGATAGAATCTTCAAAATGCAACTCTTTCAACCGGGATACTCCTACATTCAAAAATTTCAAGAACAGCGAGGTTTCAGCTGCACTTGAAGTAATTTCGATACGGTAAAACGATACAAAATGTTTGTAGGGATGAGTCAATCTGATGAGTAAAATAAAATAATAACAAGAACTGAAGCGAAGAATATAAAACATTTTGAACACAACTGGCTGCACTGCACTGTATGATATTATTCAGAAAGATAATTGTGAAAATTTAAATAAAGAGTGTAGCAAGTCCTTAGTAAACTTGTGGTGTCGTCGCAGCAAAACGATAGAGTGAAAACAGTACGAATCGTTAACAAGGAGAAGACACCCAACAGCTAAGATATTGAACATCTTATTATTCCAAGTATGTTAAGAAGCTTATACAGCATTTACATCATCATATTAACCTCATAACACTAATACATAAAATAATGTATCATCACAGTCCAGCGCGGTGACCAACCGTCATCTTTTTTCCTCTGGGCCTCACCCGTCGTCTCCCCGCAGTCTAAAAAGAACTCCAATGGTTTAAGTCAAATACCAATCACAGATCCTCAGGACGAGCACCACTTGCAGAGGACGTTCTATTTCACCTGTTCTTCTCAAGTCTCTGCAATGCACGTGACGATAGAACAGCAGCTGGCGCCAAAACAATAACCAATCAAAATACACAGTCCAGTCACATTAATGTGACTGCCTGTCAAAAGCCAGAATAACCACCTTTAGCAGAGCGGATCGCTGCGAGACGTGCAGGAAGAGAGTCAATTAGGTTTCTGATGATGAGTGCACCCTGAGAATGCCAGGAAAACATTTCCCAAACCATAATGCTGCCTCCTCCAGCCTGTATCCTTCCGACAATTGTTGCAGAGTGTTTGCTTTCAGATGTTTCACGCCGTATACGCCAACGTCCATCTGTCCGATGGAGCATAAAACGTGATTCATCGGAACAAAAACCACCTGTCGCCACTCTGTATACGTCCAGTTGCGGTAGTGGCGTGCAAATTCCAGCCTTCGTCGCCGATGAACAGCAGTCAGCATAGGTGCATCAACCAGGAGTCTGCTGCGGAGGCCCATGCGCAGCAACGTTCGCTGAACCGTTGTCGAGGATACACTCTTGGTAGCCCCTTTGTTCATCTGGGCGGTCAGTTGCTCAACAGTTGCACGTCTATTCGCCCGAACGCATCTCCGTAGACTTCGTTCGCCTCAGTCATCTAGAACCCGTGGTGCACCACATGTGTCACGCCGCTGATTTTGGATAGTGCCATTTTGCCATGCACGGTATACTTTTACCACGTCGGCACGCGAACAGTTCACATAATTAGCCGTTTCCGAAATGCTTCCACCCTTGGCCCGAAAGCCAATAATCATGCCCTTTTGGACGTCGGATAAATCGCTACGTTTCTGCATTACGCCAACGATTGAAATGCTTTCCGATGCCCTAGGACATCCTTTATATACACTCCACTGCAATGTGCTGCCACCTGCCTTTTGTGATTGGTTATTTCACGTCGACGTCGAAAGTAGGTGGTGGTCACAGTAATGTAACTGGACTGTGTATATTCGGCATTCCGGAAATTCATGCGAATTGTTTTCCTCTTTTTTGGATGAAATTAATTTACATGCAGACCCGAATTTTTGAGTGACCCTTCCTTAATGTTAAGCACACTTGAGTTTCTCACGATGTCACAGGTTGTATGACTATCTCGGACATTGATGCAGCACCGCGTTTGCACAATGAGAATGATTTTACAGATGAGTTACCATGTCTGCTGAAATGGTTACTCCAACAGTTTTTGGACAATTCAATTAACATCTATTAGGGCACAGACATTAGAACGCATGGATCAACATTTAGGAAAACGAGGAAAGCATTATTAATGCCTAAATATGAAAAGTATCCAGTTGCTACAGAGACATCTGAATAAGACAGAGTCCGAAAGCTAGTTAAATGCAGATTCACACGTGGGCATACACTTGAGCAACAAGAGCACTTACAGACAGGGAACTTGTGAGATTCTCTTAACCTAGAAACCTGGCGCTAATACTTTACACTAGATAGCGCAACCTATTCCTCGGTCAAAGCATCGACCTTCAAATGAAATGGTCGGAACATGTCGCACCTCAGCAAAAAAGGTGACACAAGTCAAGAAATAAAAATTTCGATGTAATGTCATTGAAAAATTTGTATGAGGTATCCCAGCGTGTTATATTACTATTATATAGAATATAATAGAAGTTACCACCATAAATACCTACCTAAAATTTAAAAGAAGCTTAGACTATTTCAATATACGTTTTTTGTATCCTTTAAGTTTATTTTTCTCAAATTCTGCAATTTTGAGTTGTGTCACTTTTCTTGCCGGGATGCGATGTTAGCTGAGTCGCTGTTGTAAAATCTCTGATGGGTAAATCACGTGGACAATACATATTGCCTAAGCCGACTGACCGTAGAATCGCAGACTTGTGTTTTTGATAACGGTAGATAGTCACTTTAACCACATCAATAATTTGGGATTTTGTTTCTACCCACAACCACGTGACATATCTTTAAACCGAGCAATGGAAGAAATAATAGATGAAATAGAAGATGGGGCACACGGGGAGGGGGGGGGTGGAGCCTCCGTACATTTCAAAGGGATACAAAACCCAAAAATTGATCGAAATGTTGAAATATTTTTTCTTAGCATTTGTTAATTATACAAGTTTAATGAACATGTGCGCAAAATTTTATAGCTGTAGCTACATTACTTAACTAGGTAATTCAAGCTTTTCTATCGAATGTAAGAACCGAAATGGAAAGCATTTAAAACTACAAAGTGCTTTTTCTTGGCTTTTTATTTTTCATAACTACAGTGCTTTTAAAATGCTAAGGCTCTTATTTCAAATGAGGTATATATTTGAAACTTATTTCTGTTGTTTAAAATGTTATATTCCATAACTTCGTGCAAGGAATAAAGGTTTGGAAAAATAGTTATTTTTTCAAAAAATTGCTGAAGTATGACTGTTTTTTGCTGTTTTTCAAAGTATTAGTTTCAAAAAATATTTGTAACTAGCCACTGCCTGCCTAGCTCGGCGTTGCCCGTGCCCGTGGTGTAGGTATTAAGCTGGTGTAAAACTTTCTGCATATTTAAAATCCGTTGAAAATGTATTCAATTAAAAAATTATTTGTTTAAAGAAAATCATATTTTTAGGTAGAAATCTAAACTGAAATTTTCCGCAGATTTCAAATCCGTTGATATTTTTACTCCATCTTTAACGGTCTAGGAAATAGAAAAAAGAACTTTGACTTCAGTTAAATGATTTATCTTCTGGCTGGGAAATCAATCGCGCAATATCAAAGCGGAAACGAAAAAAATAATTTTCTCCGCGTTCTGCGGTTGAAAAAAACTTGGCATTGTTCCAAACCCTGACTGCAAGGTCGCATGAGTAGAAAAAGTTATCCGCGTTAGAAAAAACGATGGAGAATAAAATTATTGAATTAATTTAAAAATCTTCTAGATTGAATTTTAAAATTCGCCGCGACCCAAAAATTGCAAAAAAATTGGACTACCTGTGTGCCAAATGGTATTGCTGTATGTGCCATAGATCGTCGGGATTTTGCAGGCGCGAAACAAACAGACAAACAAACACTTCCTTTTGTAGTAGTAGAGAAAAAATAAATAAATGTCCTAAATGTAATCTCATGCACAAAAAGGTGAGGAATAACTTCATAGAAGGTAAATACAAAAATATTTGAGAAAAATTAAAATTTGCAATGGGAGTAAGAATTTGAGAAAATATTGAAATATTTTTATAAATATTGAATAATTTAATTATTTGGAATGAAAAAATTATTATTTTTCTTTTTTAATGTATTTTTAATGTGTATTAGAGTAAGTTATGCAACAAAATCCTTTGTTGTGAATATGAAAACAAAAAAAAATTGTTCAAAGAGTACCGGGTCACCTCAATGGAAAATAGTCGATGGGTCAAAGGCTTTGACGTCACGATTCCAAAATTTGAATATGCATCAACTTTCTACTGACTATCCTCAGGTTATGATTATGCTTCGATGGGGACTTTTAGGACTACCTGTGTGCCAATTGTCATGGTTACAGATTGGTCTGAAGACAGGAAAGAAATAGCTTATGTTTTCCGCAGTGTTCTAAAGTATAAGTGTATCAAATTGGGTGTGGATGGGTGAAACGTTGTAGATTTGTATAGATAATACACACACACGCACATCCTGTTTTATATACACTGACGAGCCAAATATTATGACCATCCCCCCATTTTTCAATGAACACGTCTTCATTTTTCAATGAACAGTTGCTACTTCTTGTACAGCAGGTCATGCACAAGCTGGTGGTGGCGGTATTATGTTTTAGGGCACGTTCTCATGGGTGACTCTGGGACCCGTAGTTGTGGTAGAACAAACCATGAACGCTGCGAACTATCTGCACATTATTGCCGATCAGTTGCACCCTTACATGGCGTCTTCTTCCCAACTGGAAATGGAATATTCCAGCAGAAATACGCCCCATGTCACAAGGCTCGAATTGTGCTGGAGTGGTTCGAGGAGCATACTGATGAATTCCACTTAATGTTCTGACCACCTAACTCGCCGGATCTTAATCTGATAGAGCACATTTGGGGGTCATGGAGCGGCAGCTTAGAGCTCAAACACCACCATGTCCGAATATATCGACTTTGCGTGACGGCTGTTTGGACATTTGGTACATCCTGTCTCCAGTCATGTTCCAAGAACTTGTGGCATCTATACACAAGCGAGTTGTAGCTGTTTTGCAGGCCAAAGAAGTCGCAACGCGTTACTGAGTAGGTGGTCATAATGTTTTGGCTTTTCAGTGTATACATAGATAGATGATAGAATACCCGACTCCACTGGACACTTGAATTCAAACACATTTATCATGAAAACGAATCGAAAAATAAAGGTTGTAACCTATACAAAAGAGGATAATTACATGATTTTATACAATTTGACGATTAGTTCGAGAAATGTAGTTCGGTTGAAAAAGTAGTGAGGTTGCCTGCGAGTTCAAAGCTCGATACTTTAAAATCCCCTCGTTTTCGGGAGGCTAAGTGTCTTCAAATGTCTCTTCACGTTAGCGTGGTGTAAGAAGTTTGGAGAGTGGGATGACAGCTCCAAATTTGACCAGCCATTTGACCTCGTCCTTTCACCATGTTATAAAATAACAAGACAAAGTGACATCCTCAAATCCTTCGGCATAGATCGCAGACGCTCATAGCTCGGTGTGTTGATTCAGAACGTCATATCATCTATGCGTCCTGAAACCTTCAGGAAAATAATCATTTCAGAGGTTATGGGACATCTGGCATCCCACCTCCGTTGAATAGTTAAGTCAAGGTGTGGTATTACTTTTGGTATAGTATGGCTCCGCTAGTTGCCATTTGAGTCACGTCGTTTTGAACGAGTCTATTTCTTAGATTATGGGTTAAGTCCAATGTTTTCATTGTGTTCCTACAAGTAGCGTCTTTAGAGGAGTGATGACTTCGAGTTGGTGGTTGGGTACCGGATGTACTAGGTAGTTAATTGAGGACTAAAATTGGTAAACGTAGTATGTGCCAAAAACGTTGGGAAATCGCAAAAAAAAAACTGTTTTTGTAGCCCGTATGGACGTTTGCACTAGCAACCTCTTTACACGCTCTTTTGAACTGCTTAGAGGACTGCAACGCACTTTACCACATTACAGAGCATTGCTTGTTCGACACTTCAATAATGTGAGAAACGATGTTTGAATTTTTTTTGGAACTTTATATCGCTTACCACTTTTAGTCTTCAAATAACATCGCACTGGAGCAACATAATGAGGGTTATTAGTGATGTCCGAGATCAATATCGAAGGGAAAGATCCAAAGACAACAGCAGATCCATTTGAACCACGGTGAGATGCGAGGTCAACTCTTGAGCTGGTACCTCATTCTTGATACTTCCACACCGCAGCATGGTAAGGACATTTGAGGCCACGCAATCCTCCGTTTGCTAGTCCGTTACTACTCCAACTGAAGTATCACGGTTAATAGGAGTTTGTTATAGAGCAGTAGGGAACTAGTAGTTTTAAAACAGCTGCTATCGCAGTTGTTATAAAAATACTAATCCTCAACTGCTGTCTCTGTATATTATATCCCATAGCGCTTTGTGAGTTAGAGACAAATACCGTCTTGTGCACCATTACGTGATGTTGTGCTCGGATCTTTCCCTTCTTCACCAATAGACAGTTGTGTTGCCCCAGTATGACGTTAATTAAAAATATAAAAATACATTCGTAGGGCTGGTTCAAGTTAAATCTGTCGTGGTCAACAATGTCCTAAAATTGGCGTGGTGTGAAGTTTGGAAAGTGGTGTAGAAACTCGGATGTCATCTGATATTAGTTCAAAATCACGAGGCTGTGTCCTTAGATGATTCCCTTCGGGATTCATCCCGGACCGTCGCCAATTGCAAAACAAATGCTTTGACGTCATATGCTTGATTTTTCGGAATACTCTCCAAATTTACCACCAATAGCAACTGTTCTTTGTTTTCTTACGCTCCGATCTGAGTTTTGAAAGTTCTTGTGAGCTACGAACATGAAAAAATTAAGAACAAAAAGAAGGAACGTTCGTTTGAGTTTTAGATTCATTTTAGATTTCTGCCTCGTAGGCTTTGGACGCGCTGTGACTGTGGAATTACGTTAAATTCTTGTTGGTGTAAATAAGCTCATTTCTGGAGTTGTAAATATGTTATAGTATACCAAGTTTTATCCATTCTGATGTTATGACTACATGATTTCATTACTTACGCAAAACTGGAATTTGGTGGAAACAAACCGACAGAATTGATGACCCGGATGTGATTTGAACACGCTACCGCCAGAGACATCAATCCCTTACCCCGGATTCGTATTCGGATCCATTCAATCCAGGAACCAGCACTCTGACCACTAGACCCATTGCTCTGCTCTTTCACAACAATTTAGTTTAAAAAAAAAACTGTATCGCAGAGGAAACTTACCAGTAGAGCAGTAGAATTAATATTCCTCCTAGAACTAGAGTCATGGCCACAGGCCCGAACAGTGGGTTCGTGTCCATAACGCCTTCTCTGCTTTCCATTCTGTTGAGTAGTGACAGGCAACTCCTGCTTTCTACAACTGATTCTACGCGTACTGCCGGAAATACGTATCTGCTGGATATCAATGGCGGGTAATCAGTGAAGGGAAAGATTTGAATCAAGTTTCTATTTTTGCCAGTCGCGTTGATTGAACCATTGCTCCCAACTTCATGCAATGGTTTTTCTTAACAACCAAATGCCTCATCGCCGATTATTGTTTGTTACGTTCGTCTCCCTATCAAAGGTGGAAAACAGCTGATATCTCGAAACAATCGCGATAAGACTTATCGCGGGAGGTGTGAAAGGCAGTGCAATTTTCTCCACCGAATGAAGTCTGCTTTTCGTCCAATTGGAGCGACGCAATGAGGATAGTGGCGCCGGTCCGAGATCAAACTCGAGGTGAAAATCAGAGGACAGCACATCGTCATTGAGAACCTCGGTCGGATGACGAGGACAGCAACCTGTTATGGTACCCTATTCCAAATTTGCAATGCAAGCCAACATGTGAGGCCATGACAAACCTAACGTGCGCCAGCCCCCACTAACACGAAGGTCTTTATTCAATCCTTAACCGGCTGGCTATATATATACAAATATATATATATATATATATATATATATATATATATATATATATATATATATATACATACAAATATATATATATATACAGGGTGGTCCCGAATTCATGGTACAAACTTTAATGGTAGGTACAGGACATTGTAACAATGATTTATTGTATAGGAATGTATAGTCGCAAGTGACGCGGTGAGGCGAAAACAGGGGAAATAACGGCCGAAAGGAAAAACAAAGATTTTATTGAAAGCGTTGTTGACAAGTGTCATGTTTACAGTAATTGTTCAAAATTGCGTCCACCAGTATCGATACATGCTTGACAGCGTCGGTGGAGCGATTGGCGTACACGTTCAAAGATGCCTGGTATTTCACGCACACCTGCAGCAGCTACAGATAAGCGAGCGACGAGATCCTCATCTGAGTCAACTGGAGTCTCATAAACAAGATGCTTTAGATGTCCCCATAAAAAGTAATCGAGGCTCGATAAATCGGGAGATCGGGGTGGCCAAGGGACTGGTCCACCACGCCCAATCCATCGAGTACCAAACGTGGCATTCAGGTAATTCCGTACATCAATGCTGAAGTGTGCTGGCGCCCCATCGTGCTGAAACCACATGCGGTTACGAATGGCGATCGGAACATCATGCAGCAGTTGTGGTAACACTTCTTTCAGAAAAACAAGATAGCTTCCGCCAGTGAGCCGCGTGGGTAGTAAGTATGGGCCAATCAAAAAGTCGTTCACAATACCAGCCCACACATTAATACTGAAACGTTGTTGAAACGCATGTCGACGCGTTGCATGTGGATTATCGGTTGCCCACACATGGGAATTGTGCGCATTAAAGACACCCTCGCGTGAAAATGTCGCTTCATCTGTAAATAGCACATAATCTACGAAATCCGGCTGCAACGCACATTGCTGCATCACCCACAGGCAGAAGTTCACGCGGCGAGGATAATCTGCCGGATTCAATGCTTGTACTTTCTGAAAATGGAAGGGGTGTAAGCGATTTTCGTTTAACACTCTGCATACAGTCTGATGACTCACACCTACGTCACGCGCAACAGTTCTTGTGCTTGACTCGGGTCTATCAGCCACAATGTTCAAGATGCTTTCTTCCAGCCTTGGAGTGCGTACAGCTCTTACTCGACCAGCGCCATGTCTGTTGACGTCGAACGCACCTGTTTCACAAAGTTGACGATGTAACCGTTGAAAAATTCTATGATCCGGCATTCGTCGATCAGGATACTCCGCGCGATACATTCGTAACGCAGCTCTGCCGTTACCATTTGCACGGCCGTACATGTAATGCATGTCTGCTTTTTCTGCATACGTAAAGTCACCCATCGTCTACGGCAGCACAATTGTGAATGGCACTTTTCCCTACTGCGATGCATCATGTTCAACAGCGGCTAGACATCTACTGCCCTCTACCGGCAATGATACCAACCGATCACTCCATTTCTCTTTCCTTTTATTTCCCCTGTTTACGCCTCACCGCGTCACTTGCGACTATACATTCCTATACAATAAATCATTGTTACAATGTCCTGTACCTACCATTAAAGTTTGTACCATGAATTCGGGACCACCCTGTATATATATATATATATATATATATATATATATATATATATATATATATATATATATATATATATATATATATATATATATATATATATATATATATATATATATATATATATATATATATATATATATATATATATATATATATATATATATATATATATATATATATATATATATATATATATATATATATATACATAAATAAATAAATATATATATATATATATACAAATATATATATATATATATATATATATCCTACAATAGTAGACCGGACAGCAAGATGTGATGATATAAGGGATAGAATACATGCTTTACTCGGGGGGGGGGGGTCCACCACAATCTGCAATTGCACTAGCAACCCTTCTGGGCATACTTTCAACAAGGTTTTGATACACAGCTATGGGAATTTGTGTTCATTCTCGTAGCAAGAATGTCGCCAGCTCAGCTGTATACATCGAACGTGGTTCCCCGGTCCGTAAGCGTCGCTCTAACTCGTCCCACAAATGTTCTGCGGGGTTTAGGTCGGGACTCTGAGCAGGCCAGGGAAGACGTTTTACATCCATATCTTGAAACCACTGCTTGACAGAGGCTGCAAAATGACGTGGTGCGTTGTCGTCCTGGATGTAATATTCGTCCATTCCATAAAATTGCCGGAGCGTAGGAAGGACCTGATTGTCCAAAATGGGCATGTTGGCGTCGGTATTCAATTGACCAGGAACAACATGCAAAGGTCGCAGGCCATAAGAAGAAAAACACCCACAAACAAGTAGTCGGATTTTATGCAAATCCGCTGGCGTCCGGTCCATAACTGTAAGGTAGTGTATACATACAGTGAGGTATTAGACATAACTACCACATAAAATTTATTCTTCACTTAAGAATATACAAAAAGATGAACAGAAAAATGCATTTTAAAATTGAAGTTTTGAACATTAATTCGTACAAGTGTACGAACAGAAAGTCAAGTTGTGTTCACCAAGTTTCGAGTACCAACTGGCGTTTTTATATCTCGCATTGCTGGTCTGTCGATAGCTTGATCGCAGCGCCATCTCGAGAGGAGTTGAGTAGGCACCTCATACAGGTTACAATTTTACAATGAATAATATTAAAATTACATTTTAATATTCTTCATTCATAAAATTCTATTCTCATTTCTCAAACATTGACAAACCAGCGCAACTTTGTTTTACCGCACTACATGACATGAGAATGATATCACATGGAGTGAAACCTCTGGTTTAAACCACTAGTTATATAAGGTCGAACTCGGGAGGATTCTTTGTTGCTTCCTTTATTTTTTTCCATCTGTCTTACTATGTGTTGTAAATATATTTTGTATCTAACTAGCTGAATTACCCGGCGTTGCTCGGGTTTCAAATAAGACCACGACATTTCCATGCGGTAACTCATACACAAACCCTGTAGAACGGCCGACCAACCGGTATAGTGGTTAAGGTGTTAGCCTCTAGATCGGAAGGTTCCTGGTTCGAATCTGGGTACGGGCGTGGATGTTTGTAAGCGTATGGTGTAGAGGCGGCTGGTGCACCTTAAATCTGTCGTGGCCGAAAGTCCTCACGTTGGGTTGGCGTGGAAGTTTGGAGAGTGGGGTGCCAGCTCAGGTGTTGCTTCGTCATCTGACCGTGGTTCAAAATTACGAGGTGTTGTCGTCGGATCTTTACCTTAAGGGACTGATCCCGGACTGTCGTCAATAGCCCGTTGTGTTGCTCTAGTACGACGTAAACAAAAAAAAATTACCAATTACCCTGTAGAACGTCTTTCCTAAAAATATAATCGTGAGACATTTCCCTGTGTTAACTAAAATACACAGACCCTGTAGAACGTCTTTCCTAAAAATATAATCGTGAGACATTTCCCTGTGTTAATTAAAATACACAGACCCTGTAGAACGTCTTTCCTAAAAATATAATCGTGAGACATTTCCCTGTGTTAACTAAAATACACAGACCCTGTAGAACGTCTTTCCTAAAAATATAATCGTGAGACATTTCCCTGTGTTAATTAAAATACACAGACCCTGTAGAACGTCTTTCCTAAAAATATAATCGTGAGACATTTCCCTGTGTTAACTAAAATACACAGACCCTGTAGAACGTGTTTCCTTGTCCAAGTGAATTTATTGCAGGAAAACAAGCTTTAGATTTCAAAATTGGGGCTTCAAAGGGCACTTTTAGGACTACCTGTATGCTAATTTTCATAGCTACAGATGGATCTGAAGACAGGAAAGAAATAGCCTGTTTCATGCAGTGTTCTAAAGTATAGGTGTACCCAATTTGGTGTGGATAGGTCTAACGGTTTGTAGATTTGTAAAGAGAATAAACTCACCCACATATTGTTTTTTATACATATAGATAAACGTATCATTTTCATTATCGGTGTTTATTCGATACTCGGTGTCTCTTCTACTGCTAAAAACCACATTAGAGTTTACACAGGGCCGGTAGTCCGAGAGAATTTTATTGCAGATGCGATGATTTTTCACCACCTACTCATTTCAATTATTCGCTGTAGTGTTTCCCTCTCAATTTTAATAAGCCTACTGTGAAATCAATTTATTTCATTGCGTATCAAGTGGTTTTTATAATGCCGCCGTTTTGTTCAGGCTAGGCCTTCATAAGCTCCAGGAATTTGTGATATTATACACATCCGTTGTACTTAAAAATAGTTATGCCGTGGTAATTGGTTTACATAAAAGTCAATGGTACTTCTTCTTCATTGCGAAATTATTTAATACTAGCAAAATACCCGACCTTACTCGGTTTGAATTGGTTTACTCAAGATTGAAGAGATAATCAAAATATATAATGACTTACGTTTTTTGTAGAATAAAATTTATTTTAACATCTTTCGCCATCTTTATATTTTCTACAACTTACTTTGGACACAAATCCTACACATGCATATCCATTCATGTAATACATTTCACATACATCGCACAATTGCTGTACGACAAAGCTACAAAATGACGAAAGGTGATACTAAGGTTACTACTATAAAAGACGATTTATAGGAAGATTTGGAATTCCCTTTCTTAAGTTCTTTTCATGTTCAACTCAATTAATTAAAATTACGATTTACGGCGAGTGCTCTCGGTATCATAGTCAACAAAACAATATTTTTTTACTTGTGGCTCTCTTGCCTCCGGTATGCGACATTGTGAAATTTTGCAATCTTCTGCTGTCATTATTACAACGAATTTTTTAATGTTGGAAAAAGTTCCAGTTTGGATTAATAAACATTATTATTCTTTCAATAACGGCATTATTCCTTAAATAACGGCATGATTCTTTCAATAATGGCATAACTACACTTAAAATTTACTGAAAATTTATACTGACTTACCTAACATTTTTAAGTCTAATACTTTGTGGAGCTGTTGCGTGTGATGAGAAGGAAAACACATTTATTAAAATAATAAATATTTAAAACAGGAAACAGCAAAGTAAAACAAAATAAAAGATGTCGCAAAAAATTGTTCGAAAGATATTAATTTGTGATTCAGTTTTATCTCTTGATCTCGCACAGTTGCCACAACTTACAACTAAAAGTGTACAAAATTTAGAAATGTGAAATTAATTCAGAGCGAAAGAACCAGAAAAAATATCACTGCTCGCGCGATCTAGTTCATTCTCGTTTCATTGAAAAATATCGTCTGTCCCAAATATTCGGAAATCGTTTTCATTGCGCAAAGAATAAAAATAAGACTCGAAATAAATGAAGTATCAGAGATGAAATTCCATAAAAAAAAATAATTTTTTGAAGAATAATTACTTTTTCAGCAGTACTGGTAAAGCAATCGAAGTAATCGTACTATTCAATAGACATTCCAATTTTTCCAAAACTACCAAATTATGGTTGATTTAAGTATACTTACTCAAGTGTTTTAGCATGAAACTCAAATAAATATAACAATAAAGAAATGTTTAATATTGCATTCACTAAACTAATAGATAATGTATAAAATAAAATACAATGCAATCAAATATCTGGAATATAATTCATATGATGGTTACACAAACACACAAACACAAAATCGAACATAGAACAGAAAGACGGACAGAGAGACTTTCGCAACCAATGCCACTCACTAAATGAAGATAAGTACTCACTGTATGCAAATTTTCATGAAAATATCTTAAACCGCGTGGACGTGTATAGGGCACAACATACAGACAGACAGACAGACAGACGGACAGACAGACAGACAGACACCAAACGAGAAAAAGGCGGATTCGGCATCAGAAGGGTCCAAAACGGATAGAAAACTTGAAATGGGTCGAAAATATTGAATGTACAAACAAACACTCCATTCTTATTTATATAGATGGTAAAGTCAGCTTTCCATTATAGCATAATATGTACAATATGCATTTAGTATTTCAGCAATTGAATATTAAAGCATTAATTTATTATTGAAAATAAAATACGATGAAAAATATTCTCATTATCGAATGATTTAAAAAACGCTTGTTCTGCTGTGATGACGAAAAAATTGCAAAATAGAGACATCAAAAGTGTATTTCTGGCCTCTTGCTTTGCAAAATCTCTTCAAATTGTGACTTAAGCAACTCGTTTTCTGGGGTCAAGTTTGCTAATCCGCTTAGACGCAATTAGGAAATGATCGACCTCAGGTAGTTTTTAATTCGTTTCAATTTGGACCACATTCGGTTTTCTCAGTCAAAACTGTATGCAGATTCAAAAAAAAAAAAAAAAACAGCGCTCTATCAGTTCATTTTTACTCATTGCTGAAGGCTATGAACGTCATCTTGACCTGGTGATTCAAAATAAAACTCTCGATTGATCACAAATTCTCTGCCAGCTCTTTTGCATCGGTTATGACACCATTCATACCATTCTCCGATCTCGTATTTTCCAAAAAAAGTATTGACGTTTTCAATCAGGTCTAAAGCACTGTGTAAGTTGACATTTTCCCTCTAAAGTTGACAAGAGTGACTCTAAATAATATGTCAAACCATGCGACCAAGCAACACACGAACCTGAAATCTTTCAGTTTCTTTGCAATACCAGAAGTACTGTTTTTTCCAAAAGCAACAACTTTAGGGTCAGTTGAATTTTGGTTCTTGATATCGTTAAGGTGCGTTTACATTTACCAGCCGAACCGTTTGTTGAAATCATTTTCACAACGAACTTCCACCGATCCATGGGAAAGGAAGGAACCACCAGGCAGTTCTTTATCAGCCACCGGTGATGACAATTGCGACCGGAGGTTCGCGACAAGAAAGAAAAGCAACGAATTGCTCATGACACCGAGCGGTCCCAATCTGAACCGAGAACGCCTTTGTGTTCGTCAAAAAACCGACAGGAAGTGGATCGCCACGAGCGGTTCATAAGACGCCCAAAATTCCGTCCCAATCATGAGAACTACTAGCGAACGGTTTGGCTCGAAAATGAACACGCGCCTTTAGATATTTTAGGGGGAGGGGTCTTATAATCACGAAAAATAATTAATATCTGTATACCATATATAAATTGTTTCTCAAAGTGATCAGTTTTTTTGTGTGGCAGGCGCCGGCCTTGCTGGTGCCAGTGCCATATATACGGTTATGGCATAGATAGGGTTATATCCTGTATGCTTGCTACAAGGGAATCTTGTACCATTCTTCCTGCAAAACGTTGACCAGTTCAAATAACGATGATGGCGGTTGGTAGCGATCACGCACTTTCCTCTCCAATGTAGACCACAAAGATTCAATAATATTGAGGTCTAGTGACTGTAGTGTCCAGGGAAGATGTGAGAAATCATCCTCGTGCTCAGAAAACCAGTCCTGGACGATGCGAGCTGTTTGAATAGTGGCTTTGGCGTCTTAGAAGATACCATCACCATTGGGAAACAAAGTTTGTACCATGGGATGGACTTGATCGGCCAAAATGTTCACCCAATCCTTGACCTTAATATGCCCTTGCAGAGTAATCACGGGGCCCACAGAAAACCACGATATGGCTGCCCAAACCATCGCAGAACCCCCACAATGTTTCACTCTTGACTACAAGCAGTCTGTATTATAGTCTTGGAATGGCGTTCTCCAGACGTAAACTCGGCCAGAAGTCGGAAACAATGCGAAACAAGACTCATTCAACCCAGTTACTGTCTTCCATTGCTCCATAGTCCAGGTTTTATGACTTAAACACCAATTTTTTCTGTTACAGACATTAGCATCACTAATGAATGATTTTTCAATTGCATCTCGGCCAAAAATACCCTGCTTATGTAGTTCCCTCCTTATTGTTTTGGTACTCACAGGGTTTGTGAGCAAGACATTCATTTCAGCAGTAACCTTTGCAGCTGCGCTCATATTATTTTTAGTCACAATCCCCCTTAATGATTGTCTGCTACGATCCCTCAACACACTTTAGTCCGCGCTGTGATTTAGCGGATGATGTTTTTCCGCTTTTCAAATATGCGGAATAAATCTTAGATACAGTACCTCTTGAAACACTAAACACTTCGGCCACCTTGCTTATAGAAGCACCCACCAGACGAGTTCCAACTTTTTCCCACTTTCGAAGTCTGTTAGCTCTGACATGATGCAATTACAACTTCTCAGAACAGTGCCCCGAAAATGACTAACCTGCACAACGTATTTACGACGTTGTATAGGTGGCGTCAGTAGGCGAAAACACCAGCACCACCTACACATTTCACTAGAAAAAATATTTCGTTTCAGACATGCATTTCACTAGAATAAATATTTCGTTTCAGGCATGCATTTCACGAGGCGTTTCCATATTTTTGTCTAACCCCTGTATCTTTAAGGCAATATTTCCCAATACGCTTTAATAAGTCAAGTTGGGTTATCTAATTTGAATTTTACCAATCTGAATTTGATATCAAATTCAGATTAGGAAAAGTCTTGTTATAAAATTATTTTTTTTAATTTCCAATGGCAAGGCTGGGTACAGATTGCAAAGACAAATACAATACAGCACAGAATTGACCGAAGTCATTGTAGCCTTATACAAGGCCAGAAATGATGGTCACTTGTGAAGCATCTTGTGCACCTATTCAGAGGCCAACACTATAACAATAAACCACTAGACCGGTTGGTCGGCTTGTTATAACATGATGCAAGCGATTTAATATCATCGAAATTAGTTTTGTCTCGAGATCTGTACTCCGGGATAACAATGACACAAGTGCAAGTAATGGAGTTAATGAATAAATTGTTTTTGACATGTTTCCTTCTTTCAGAGTAACAAGTATAAAACTATCGTAACACTCAACTCAGCTGCACAGCATCGCGTCATCGTTCAAATTGTTTCTGTTTCTCATCTTCCTTTAGAAGAAGGACGTATGCGTTAGTTGTGATTCACATCTCAGTGCAACAATGACGGAAATGTTGCTTACAACGATTGTAAAAGACGTGTGTTGAACTTGATTGGAACAACGACATTAGTGCATTAGCGTCGTAATCTAAAGTCTGTCCGTTTTATGACGTAAAACACACAGTGAATAAAAATGTCAATCAATGTATTGTAAAAATATTTTATAAAAATGTATTGATTTTATCGTAAGTGATTTCGTGTTGAATATTTCATTCCAAATGTTAAACTCCATCCAACCAAAGACCACCGCGTACATGGGAGTTAGTACACGTTAAATCTGTGTCAAAGCCTAAAATGTCCTCATATTAGCGTGGTGTGGATGGATCCCGGTTAATCCCCAAAAAGCCGTTGTGTCTATCCTGTACGATGTTTATTTTATTTACCTACCCACCTAGTTTTAAGAGAACAAAGATGCAATTGCAAAACCGAGGGGTGAATATTCAAAACACGCCTGCATGGATGGTATCATTTAAAGTAACATAAATGTGTTGTAACAAAAATAACATTTAAAAATTAACCCCACTTTTTTTTTATTAAAAGTTCTCACACGTTGTATTTAACGGTAATAACGTACGATGTATTAAGGTTTCAAATTCTGAACAAATCGGTGAATTACATTAGCGTAATTGTTCTTCCGGAACAGCGATACGATCTTTGTCGGTTGTGGTGCAATCAATTGTAGTAATCCATGGCATCGTAGGTGGGTAGGTATTTAAGTAACATCGCTCTGGAGCAACGTGATGAGCTGTTGGTGACGGTCGGAGATCAACCCGGAAAGATCCAAGGACAACACCACGTCATTTTGAACCACTATGAGATGACGAGTGCACGGCCTCAGCTAGCACCCCACTCTCCACACTTTCACACCACGCCAACGTGAGGATATTTGAGGTCACGACAGATTTAACATGCACCAGCCCGTTTTGAACACGACGGTCTTTGATTGGATTCGAACTCGAAATCCTCAGGTTGCTAAACAGTTACTCTTCCAACATCGATCTTGTTCAGAACCCCTTGACAGTGAAAACAAAACAGATATGCGCAGAAGAACGCGAGCGTTTGTTTTCTAGTCTGCTCTATGTTATGGTCTGCACTATATTCGGATCCACATACTTACTATACACTTTGTGACGTCTTGGGGATGGAAGCCTCATCTACTATATAAGAACGTTCGCCGTGGTCTCGATTAACATATTTATTTACAATAAAAGAATAACTTTGACGGAATTTGGTAGGTGGCGTTTACAGACTGGTAGAGTCTAGGTGGTAGATCTTTACCGGATATGGTGAATTGTCCTTTTTCCGCAGGACTCCGATTTGGACTATCCGGCTCGGGTGAGCCCTTCTCCAGACTTTACTCGGGTGAGTAAATGTTTCTAGCTCGGGTGAGCTTCTCCAAAAGTTCTCGGGTTTGGACTATCCGGCTTGGGTGAGCCCTTCTCCAGACCTTATTCGGGTGAGTAAATGTTTCTAGCTCGGGTGAGCTTCTCCAAAAGTTCTCGGGTTTGGACTATCCGGCTTGGGTGAGCCCTTCTCCAGACCTTACTCGGGTGAGTAAATGTTTCTAGCTCGGGTGAGCTTCTCCAAAAGTTCTCGGGTTTGGACTATCCGGCTTGGGTGAGCCCTTCTCCAGACCTTACTCGGGTGAGTAAATGTTTCTAGCTCGGGTGAGCTTCTCCAAAAGTTCTCGGGTTTGGACTATCCGGCTTGGGTGAGCCCTTCTCCAGACCTTACTCGGGTGAGTAAATGTTTCTAGCTCGGGTGAGCTTCTCCAAAAGTTCTCGGGTTTGGACTATCCGGCTTGGGTGAGCCCTTCTCCAGACCTTACTCGGGTGAGTAAATGTTTCTAGCTCGGGTGAGCTTCTCCAAAAGTTCTCGGGTTTGGACTATCCGGCTTGGGTGAGCCCTTCTCCAGACCTTACTCGGGTGAGTAAATGTTTCTAGCTCGGGTGAGCTTCTCCAAAAGTTCTCGGGTTTGGACTATCCGGCTTGGGTGAGCCCTTCTCCAGACCTTACTCGGGTGAGTAAATGTTTCTAGCTCGGGTGAACTTCACCAAAAGTTCTCGCAGGTGTGTACGCAAGTCAGCACAGTAGCAGTTCAGGCTTGAGCTTTTCTCGCGTCTGATAGACGGAATCCCAGTTTGGGCAAAACGTTCTGAGTGCACGTTCTGTCGCGACTCGGCACGTCTCCAGAGACGGGGTATTGGAAAACCGAGAACGGTTTCACTTCAGCCGGATCAGTTTGATCCCTCGGGTCTGTTGACCTTCTTTCTCGAAAGTCTTCTCTCGTCTCTCTCGACTCTAAAAGTTACAGGGGTTTGTTGGCCCCCCTCTCGTTCATTCGACACACTTGTCCTCTCGCTGTTGGCTGGTTTAAAAATCGGTCTGTCCATTGGATGTTAATTTTCCCCTTTTGCCGATAGCTTCATTAGCGGATGGCTGCCCGAACAAAAAGTATCCGCCGAGTGCTTGTTTTTGCCCTCGTCACAGACTTCGTCACAACTTACACTTATGCACTACATGTACTAACATTTTTGTAGGGTTGGTGTAGGGGTGCCTCGTCATCTGACCGTGGTTCAAAATGACATGGCGTTGTCCACGGATCTTTCCATTAGGGGATTGATCCCAGATCGTCGTCAATAGCCCGTTGTGTTGTTCTAGTACGATGTTAATTGAAAATTACCAAATTGCTAACATGTTTGGGTCAAAGTATCGATATTCTGGATCGACGTACTTAGCACCTTATACTATTTCCCTAAAATATTGGGGTCCTCAGTGACCCGATACGGTAAATGGTAATGGTAATTTTAGTTAACGTCGTACTAGAGCAACACAACGGGCTATTGACGACGGTCCGGGATCAGTCCCTAGAGGGAAAGATCCAAGGACAACACCTCGTAATTTTGAACCACGGTCAGATGACGAAGCAACACCTGAGCGACCCGATACGGATCAGTACGGATTTGAAACCGGAGGGTAGCGACTTCGATTACAGCCAAAGACTGTCGTGTACAAAGGGGGCTGGTGCACGTTAAAGCTGTCGTGATCTCAAATGCCCTGAAGTTGGCGTGGTGTAGAATTTTGTCATCGTCCTCATCTAACCGTAGTTTTAAATGACGCGGTGTTGTCCTTGGATCGTTACCTTCAGGATGGACATCGCACCGTCCCTAATAGTCCGTTGTGTTGTAGCACCGATATTCAACAGATCCACTTTTTTTTCGGATTGATCCAAAATATCAGGAAATGAACGCATCCATAAAGTATCCCCAACAGAATTCAAATATCTCCCCTTGTGAATTGTAGGCGACTCATATTTGATTCCTCCCCGGGTGCATTCCTCTCTTCTGTGTCAGCAAAATTTCCATTGCGTGTTTGTCCATTACTTGACGTTGTGTATCTTGTATTTGGGACTGCTTAGCCCAATGTGGCACTTGCCTCATAATTCAATGCAGCCAATCAACCTAGGAAATGGATCCTGCGTGATATCGAGGGAAAATGTTTTCTTTTATTGAATATATATTCCTCAGATAGAACTATTCAGCAAGATATATTAAAGGGATGGTCAAACATATTTTTTAGTTAACGTCGTACTAGAGCAACACAACGGGCTATTGACGACGGTCTGGGATCGATTCCTTAAGAGAAAGATCCGAGGACAACACCTCGTAATTTTGAACCACGGTCAGATGACGAAGCAACACCTGAGCTGGCACCCCACTCTCCAAAACAAAAGACAAAGGCATTTACAAACAGAAACAAAATTCCGTTGAAAAAATGGAGAATTCTGAAAAACGAGGTGTGCAAAATATCGAATTTCGACTTCCTGAGCTGAATTAGAGCAATTCGAAAAAGACATCAGAAAAATATTGATAAAGAAGATAATGATTGTAATTTATGAAAATTAGAAAATGCTCATATATGACCTCGACATTTCCCTGTGTTAAGGGATCCGCCTACCGTCGAAACTTTTTTTAAAACAAATTGTTTTAGCTTTTTGCTTTTTATGTTTTTATATAGTTAAAAAAAACAGATGTAAAACAAAGAAATGGTACCAAAAAAAATTATTCTTTGTTGCCATTTGAAAAAATTGGTTATTCAAGGTAAATTTTAATAAAATTTTATGGAAACGGTTATAGAGCAGTAGAAAAAATAATAATATCTTAAAATCAATTTCCTTTGTTTACAAATATAAATGTAACCACAATCTTCAAAATGGACTAAAATGTAAGAAATATTTTGTAAACATAAGAAGATATGCCATGTAACGCACATATTCATGAAAATTTTCAAAATTTGTTGCAGATTATTCACAAAAGCAGCTATAAATCAAAGAATATACTATATTATTTAAAAATTTTAATTGATATCATAGTTAATAGTATTTAAAATGCATGTACAAAATTTCTAGTAAAAATATTAAAAATTGTGGAAGTTATTGAAAAAACGGTGGTAACTATTTTGTAAAATTATCATTTGCGAGAAAATGCATTTAAAGTTTTTGCTACAAAAGAAATTATATTTTTACAAAGTAATATACAGGGTAATTACATAGGTATCCTTATAAACGGTTAAAAGTAGCTCGGGTAATTTCTGCCATTGTGATATAATATCCCATTGTGATATATATTGTGATATAATACAGAAGAATGAAACTCGATTTTTCCTTTAACGTCCGGTTTCGAATTGACACTTCCGGTTTTATTCGACTGCTATCACTTTGCGTTTAAATAACGATATCTTTGGTTCTAAATGTCGTATAATTAAAAATGAAACAGTTTTGGAAACGTTAAAATGCAGGCAATAATAGTACTTAATAAAAAAAAATTAGAATTTTCGTCGAAATTCGCTATTTTAAGGTAGGCGGACCCCTTAAGTTTCCTGCAGAACATGTTTCCTTGTGAATATTCGTTTATTGTAAGAAAACAATCTTTTGATTTTAAAATTTGAACTTCGAGGAGCCCTTTTAGAAATACCTGTGTGCCAATTTTCATGGTCGTAATTGCTATAGATGGTCTGAAAACATGAAAGTAATAGCCTTCTAAAATATAAGTGTACCAAATTTGGTGTTTATGGGTCAGACGGTGTAGATTTGTATAGAGAATATAAACACGCACGTCCTTTATTTATATATAGATTGGATTGGATTAAAATTGTCTTTGTCTTAGAACTCACCAAATTTAACTTACGATGACGTATTCCGTTTCTTCAATTTTGTGGAGTTTGAAGAACAATTTCGTGACGACATGTTCCTTCCTGTGAAGAAACGAAACGAATGGGGAACCACTTATACTTTCCAAATCAGTTCGATAAATTTCCAGTTCCACACTCCATTTGGAAGTTCGCGTTCCAACCTGAGCGTCAACAGCGCACGAGAACACTTCTTTCGCTCAATAATGCGACACATAAATGCGATTAAACGATACAGGCTTACCTTGAAACTGAATATAACTCGCCTTTCATGTCGAAGTGAACTGTCAAAAAGATAATACCTGATGAGGCCTTTGTTCTGATGTTGAATCAACGCGAGACTTTAGTCAGTACGACCTCCGAATTACTATTTTTATTTTGTGTCTCACCCCTAAGTATTTTTGCAATTTTTTTTTCGAAACGTATTTCCGTCCTCCAGCGCGTGCAATCCATTCGAGAGGCGAAAGCAGACGCTGGTCACACCCCAGAGCTGAGCGGAGAAAGTGTAAACATGACCGGCATGGAACTCCTCCACGGGCCTGTGGCCTTCACTCTACTTCTCGGGGTAGTGTCGGTTTTTCTACTCTACTGGTAAGCTTAATGCTATCTCTATACACTATAGTATAAACGCTTGTTTTGGAATTGAATTGAAGTCAATAACAGCGCAAACCACCATTTCATATATTCTCGCAGCAGCCCAAACGTCGTTGTGGTGTATTCCGTTTGAATCCTGATGCTTTTTAAGGTATCCGGACACATTCGAGTCCCTTTTTTTTAAATGTGGTATTGAAACACTTTAATGATATTTTTAAGTTTAGTGTTATTAAACAATATCATAGGGGATATTAATATTTAAAATATATAGAAATAATTTTGTAAAAATGATAATTATGTATGAAATTTAAATAAATTTGTCAAAAGCTTCAAGTGTGCTACATGAAATTCTGGTCCATCCATTTGAAAAATGATGCTACCCAAATAAACTACATGCATTTTCTAGGCAATGAACTAGAATCAAAACGATAATTAAATAAACAAATATGTTACAAGCGATCGAAAAATAAATACAAGATTTTTGATAGTTTTATAGTTCTATTTATTAAAGAAATGGTCATAGTTAAAAAACTTTTTAACTCAGCATAATTATTCTAGTTCATTCCCTAGACAACATTATAAGAACAATTTCCGGAAAGTTTACGAGACTCCATCCTTAACTTTTTGTTTACAAGTGAGAAAATAATGCATAAAAATAAATTTAGAGTAAAAAATAGTTTGAAGTGTATCGTTTGCTCTCTCTTGCTTTTACTGTTTGTGCAAACCATTTTGTTCTTCACTTCTCTTTAAAATAGTCACATTATTTCCTAAAGAGAAATCATTTAAACATTTGAGAAGCATTTATAAAATTATACATGCAAAATAAGTAAGTTTTAAATTTAAATTTTGATTGGTTTTTGGCCTTTCGGCCACTTTTGGTGTTTTCCTTTCCTATTTCCGGTTTTTCCACCTTGATTAAAATCTTAATATCTCTGCGACTAATTCACTGGGAGAAAAAATTAAATATATTTTGGAAAGTCAAATAAATACTATCAAATAAGCTCAGAAACTTTTTTGTAATTT
This sequence comes from Metellina segmentata, assembly GCA_947359465.1. Lineage (NCBI taxonomy): Eukaryota > Metazoa > Arthropoda > Arachnida > Araneae > Tetragnathidae > Metellina > Metellina segmentata. The sequence continues at coordinate 120,473,573 of OX375879.1, read as the reverse complement.
TTGATCAAAAATGACATTTTTAACGTGTTCGGATACCGTAAAACATTTTTTTTACTTCACGTAGGGGGCTCCGCTTACCCTCCCCAACCCTCCTTTCACCTATCTAATTAATATTATCTTACCTAGCTCGACGTTGTCTTGTGTTTGGCGCAGCTTCGCCTAACAGGGCCCTTTGGCAAATTTCAGAAATTTCCACAAAACGCATCTCTACAAATTTCTATATGTGGTTTGCATATACGTATACTATTCGTTACTTTCAATTTGATACACATATGTGTAGGTGTGTATGTAGTTTTCTCTCAAAGTTCCCAAAGTGGTCCACAACCCCCTCATTTAAAAATGTGTGTGGGGGGGGGGTTGTGTAACCAGTGATATTCAGAATGTGTTACACAGATCTCTCATCTACATACATGTTTGTGTGGGTTTTGTCTAAACAGGTAGTACCCAAAGTGTAATTCACGAACAAGCAAATATAGAGAAACGTTCAAGAGAAAAATAAAATAATCAATCCTTTTCTCTCATTATCTTATGTCTCTCCAAAATTATTAGAATGTCTATTATATCGCAAGCTTAGAACAGAAACTCGTTGAATAACGAAGAAATTATTCTCAATGGATAGCTGTTTAAAAAGTAACTATAAGATTGGAGGTTAAAAAATCTTACGTTACTGTAAGGTTCCTCGTGTGGTTAGTGAATGGCAAAAGAATAAAAGAACTCTGAAAAGTAAATTTGAGTAAAGGTTATAATAAATCTGCTCTCAACAATCGAACGGTTCTAAAATTCCACCCACATCTTCGCTCTATCGTTCTGTCCTTGTCTGCTTTTCTCACTTCCCGATGACCCCTGACCTACAGTCACTTCTCTCTTACCTCGGGAAACTTGCGCCTATGCTTTCTCCATCAAGTAGGGGTTGAGTGAAGAGGGAAGTGTTAAATTATTATTCAGTTTCAGAAATGGAAGCAACTAGAAGTTCCTGGGAAACTCTTCTTTATTGGTGTCCAGTTAAATAGGCAAAATCAGTTTAACTGGAGAGATGCTGGATCATGACAAGAGACCGATGCTTTCTGTCAGATGAAAAGTCAATGGATTCGCCGGCAACCTGTGGACATCAGTCCTAAGAGCTGGGGGTACAGCTACACTCTACGTTTATGAGTGATGGCAACGGCTTGGCGATTTTTTTTGGCGCACTTCTAGTAGCGAGTTACGATAAATTAAGGCAACCCCATCTTTCGTTGCTGTTGTTGTGGTTTTCATGGCAATCTCGGTAAACGGAAACTTTCAATTTTCATTTTGAATATTCTAGAAAGTTCTTCCAAAATCCGTTAAAGTCGTTTCATTTCATTGATTCGTTTGAAATTTTTTCTTTCCTCCCATTGGTTATTTTGTTTTTAAATATCCTTTGATTGCATTGGTCCTTTTAAATCGTTTTCTGTGATACCATTGGTCCTTTTATTTGTATTTTGACAGTTGTGGAATTTTTATTTTGTTATAATAGTTTTGACGACAGGATAAGAGTTTTGTTTTTTTGACCATTTTCGTTTTCATTATTTTTTACGAGAGAATTCTGACTTTATCAGGTATTATTTCTTGCTTTTTTTCTTTTGTAAATCTTTTTCCTTTTTCAACATGCTCACTTTATTTAGTGTAATTGATAAGTTTCAGGGTATTCTTACCATTTGTAGCTTAGTTTCTCTGCTGGTTCACAAATGTGTTTTAATATGTGCTTAAGCTTACTACTTTTGTGAAAAAAATTTTTTAATATACTTTTTAAAACGTTCTGAAATATGCTTAAAAAGTGTGTTGTAAAAAGAAAAAAAAATTGTGACATTAAAAGAGTTAGAAAATAATTATTTCATTGGCGACTTTAGAAGTGCGCCAAAAAAAAAATCGCCAAAGCCGTTGCCATCACTCATAAACGTAGAGTGTAGCTGTTCCGAGCTGGGCATCAGTGGTGGCAGTTATAATCGTCGTGAAAATAAGCATTCAATGTCATCGAAAAAATGTCAGTTAATGGGTTTCTGCTCTAAGCTGACGATCTGTTCTAAAAATGAGCAACTGAACTTGCGGAAGCATTTCCATTTAATGATCGTGATATTGCCCCTCACTCAGGTTACAATACAGCCATAACTAAACAAACGAATTTCTAGTTTTATGTGTAGAAAGATTGTAAATACATGCTTCTGGATGTTGATACTAGGGGACGCCACAGTCTAGTTGCAAGAGCAACGGACTCCCAACCGGAGGGTTGTGAGTTCTAAACTAGGTTAAGCTGATGACCATCGTGTACATGAGGTCTGGTTAAATCGCTCGTGGCCTCAAATGTTAACACCCTCAGGTGTTGCTCTCGTCATCTGAACGTGGTGTTAAAAATGACTAGGCATTGTCCTCGCACTCTAGTGTGCGACATTAACTTGCTAGTTCACTAAGGGACTCGTGGAAGGTAATTCAATTAGCTTCGCATTGGAGAAACACATCGGGTTATTCACGCCGGTCCGGGATCAACTCCCCATGGAAAGACAAGTCTACCGTCTGATGAGGAGGACAACACCTGAGCTGGCACCTCAATCTCCAAATTTCCACACCGCGCCAACGTGAGGAAATTGGAGGCCACGACTGATTGAACGCGCACCAACCCCCTTTGCACACGACGGTGTTTGGTTGGTTCACCCATTCGATTTGTTCTAGCTCTGTAGAGGGGGTTGAAAACAATTTGATAGGAATAAGATTGAGCATCGATACGATCACTGTTTGACCCATTCGATTTGTTCTAGCTCTGTAGAGGGGGTTGAAAACAATTTGATAGGAATAAGATTGAGCATCGATACGATCACTGTTTGACCCATTCGATTTGTTCTAGCTCTGTAGAGGGGGTTGAAAACAATTTGATTGGAATAAGATTGAGCATCGATACGATCACTGTTTGACCCATTCGATTTGTTCTAGCTCTGTAGAGGGGGTTGAAAACAATTTGATAGGAATAAGATTGAGCATCGATACGATCACTGTTTGACCCATTCGATTTGTTCTAGCTCTGTAGAGGGGGTTGAAAACAATTTGATAGGAATAAGATTGAGCATCGATACGATCACTGTTTGACCCATTCGATTTGTTCTAGCTCTGTAGAGGGGGTTGAAAACAATTTGATAGGAATAAGATTGAGCATCGATACGATCACTGTTTGACCCATTCGATTTGTTCTAGCTCTGTAGAGGGGGTTGAAAACAATTTGATAGGAATAAGATTGAGCATCGATACGATCACTGTTTGACCCATTCACAAGTTTGACACTTATGTTTTAGAATTCTGTGGAATATAAAGACTACTTTTTTTAATCTCTGATTTATCTTGGGTGTACAGATGGGGCAAAAATCAATTCGAAACCCCCATAGGAATAACAATGAGCATCAGTATGATCACTGAACAATTTATATCCAACTAGCTGAATAACCCGGCGTTCCTCGGGTTTGAAATAGGACCGCGATATTTCCATGTGTGTTAACTCGGATACCGAGCCGCGGTAGCTCAGTCAGTAGAGCGTCGGGCTCGCATCAGAAGGGTTGTGGATTCTGTCCTCGGCGGACCCTCCAATTCTGATGATTGCGAGATCGGCGCTTCGACCTGGCTAAAGACCGTCGTGTTCACTATTGGTGACTGGGGCACGTTAAATAGGTCGTGGTCACAATGTCCCCCATGTTCCCACACCAAATCAATACCTCTGGGGGTACCTGATCAGGGGGTTATCGTCCTCTGATTGGGATCTAAATTACGATATGTGTGAGTGAATGGATGTGTGAAAGGGACCTTCCTGTAAAACGGATGAGTCATGTATGTCGAGCAAAGTCGGACTTCCTCCCAATGGGGCTCAATAACATGGAAGGCGCACCCCCTCGCCTCTTGCCGTCTTCGACGGGCCTGGCACTCCTCTGGTCTGCCAGTGTAGGCATAAGAAACAACAACTCAGATACCAACCCTGTAGAACGTGTTTCCTTTTCCATGTCCAATTATTGCAGGAAAACTAACTTTAAATTATGAAATTGTGGCTTCGAAAGGCACTTTTAGGACTATCTGTGTGCCAATTTTCTTGGCTACAGGTTGGTTTGAAGTCAGGAAAGAAATAGCCTAGGATCAGGTGGGGGAAATTGGGGGTAAAATCAAGCTTTTTTTTTTTAGAAAAACCCCTAAAATCAAACTATTAAATTTATTTAAATGAAACTTTTGATGCATTTTACATACATTAGATTCATATAGATTAAACATGAAGTATAACCATTCAGTTTTGTTAGATTATTTTCTCACAGTGATGCATTTAAAAGAGCATGTTTTGATAGCCCCACTTTACCCCATGGTGTTGAAAATTGGGGGTAGTACTGAAATTAGTGCATACTATTGGAAAACAGCCATAACGGAGTTGCCCGTGGTGTTGGACTTTTGGATAACAGCCATTAAGGTATTGTCTGTGGTGTTGGTTTGCTTCGCAACACCACGGGCAACGCTCAGTGTCAAATTCGGCCAAATTCGAAGTGCGAAGAGATCCAACCTTTCCAAAACCTTTTAATTGGTTAAAACCTCGGCAATCTTGCACTGTACTCTTTTTCGCCTTTTCTTTGAATTCTCAATGGCTAAAACAGTATTTACAGATGGAGTGGAAGAGAGTTTGCAGTTTACCCCCATGGGCCCACTTTCCCCCACCTGACCCTTTGGTTTCTGCAGTATTCTAAAGTATACGTGTACCAAATTGGGTGTGGATTGGTCAAATCGTGTAGATTTGCATAGCGAATATACAAGCACATTCTTTTATATATAGTATATATGTACACACTCTACCCTACAATATTGGACCGAACAGAAAGATGTGATGGTATAAGGGAAAGAATACATGCTTTAATAGAGGGATTGTCCCCAACGTGCTGCATTTACACTAGCAACCCTTCTGGGCATACTTTCTACAAGGTTTGGACACACATATGGGTTTTTGTGTCCATTCCTGCTGCAAGAATATCGCCAGCTCAGCTATAGTATTCGGACGTGTTTCCCTGGTCCGTAAGCGTCGCTCTAACTCGTCCCACACATGTTCTAAGAGGTTTAGGTCGGGACTCTGAGCAGGCCAGGGAAGACGTTTTACATCCATATCTTGAAAAAACTGCTTTACGGAGGCTGCAAGATGACATGGATCGTTGTCGTCCTGAAAGTAACATTTGTCTATTCCATAAAATTGCAGAGCGTAGGAAGAACCTGATTGTCCAAAATGTTCATGCAGGCGTCAGCGTCCTATTGACCAGGAAAAACATTCAAAGACCCCACACCATACCACGAAAAACATAGATATATGGTGTTAAGTGTTCCTTTCCACAACAAAAGCTCCTTAGAACCCTGCAAGTGAAGTATGCTGCTCATTAATCCTCGTACTATGTTTCCTGGGTCTGCAGAGAGAGCTAAAACAATTTAAAACCCCATAGGAAGAACCCTAACCAATTCAACCCGTGTAACGTAAGGGAATTCTGTCTTACTTGTCTAGAATAAAACTTTTTTGCATCCTAACCACCCTTCGCATTTTATAGTCAGGTCAGAACAGAACCCCGCAAGTGTGAAACTTTTCGAAAGGACTACTATATTTTTCCATGTCTTACCCACGGCACCATCTCGATTTCAGGTTCTCTGTTCGACACTTCAGTTATTGGAAGAAGCGAGGACTGCCATCAGCGAATACGGTTCCCATCCTTGGATCGCTGTACGAAGGCTATAAAAAGGTTTGTATAGGAAAGTGAATTGACATACAGCGAAAGTCTAAAAAAGAATAAAAAAACCTGGTCCAGGGATACCAGTAATGTGTGGTAAACTTTGGACGGATCGCAAAAAATGTCGTAATTTGACGTGAAGTTACAAGTGTCGTGGCTTATCGATTGCGACAAAAAGACTCGCAGTGGTATCTAACCATGGTTGAACATTTAACCCTCCAAGTGGTTTCCACCAGATAGGGTAGGTGTTCCAAATATCGCTCCTGTGCTTAATATCGCCTACTCGTGTTTGCAAGCTACTATGCGCGACATCTATGCGTTTATGTAGTTGCCTTGACGGTATAGGGTTTTGCCACACATAGCGACCACGGCAAGTTTCCTATTCGTTCTATTAACAACACTATTGCACCTGAAGTATTGGAGGCTGTGATTGGATTTTTGTGTCCAATCCATTCATGGAATAGCCAGGTAAGTGTTTCCAAATCATCATTTACTTCATAGTATGACTTGAAAAAGTACATTAAATACTAAAGGTAGGTATGTATGCTCCATTAGAAACTCGTTCTTAATAATAGCTCTTCATTTTGTCAGGTGGGTGATAATAGGAACATAAGTAGGCGATATTAAGAACCCACTTTTGAAAATACTCTTGGGAAACGTTTTGAAGTTTTACTAGTTAACTTAAACTGACAAAAGTAAAGAAGGTGTATGATCTCTGGAAACCAAAAGAGAATAATTCCTAGTGATACTCATTTAGTTTCCAGCTTGATTTCCCAACCCAGGATGTTGAGATACAGAGAAATAGTTAGGGTAGGCGATATATGGAACACCTGCCCTACCTTGTTCCTTTAAGATCTGGCCAATATTGTTAATGATGTGATTTGTCGCCATCAAGACTTTACCTATCTTTTGATGACGACGAAATCAAGTTCTTGTTGATTTTCTTCTAATCACAAAGATACAACGAGGGCTTCGGGGAACGAAATTTCTCGTCCATGAAGATCTGGTTATTTTTGCTTATGACGAGATATATCGTTGAGACAACCACCCGGAAGGTTAACTGGCTGATTTCGATAACTTCTTGGATAAGAGTGAAGTCAGTTTGTTCACGCAATGGAAGTCGCACGAAATCCTTTACGTATTTCTTGTTATCTCAGTTCATGCATTCCATCTTCCTATATTTCGTACGTGTGACGTTGGATTTTCGGTGATGCGGGAAAAATAATTTTTTAAATACGTTATAGTTATAAAATTTGCTGCATCTTAAACACACTTACGTATAGAAAGTGGTATTTTCGCGTACACCTCGTTTGGTATCTAAGGAATTGTTTGTAAAATTACACCAATAAAATAAAAATAGTACTGGCGTGATTCATTGCTCTAGAGTTATGTCTGCTATATGAATACTAATTAGATTGGTAAGGTATCTCACTACGCAGAAAGTCGATTTTTGACAATTTCATTTCATTCAATATTCGTAATATTTAGATTTTTTTTCTTTGCTAAACTGTTTTTTTTTGTCCCGACAGGGAATATAAATATATAGGCAATTTGAATAGATCTGGATAGCAGTTTTTCAATTCCATTTAAAATATTTAATTTCCTTTTTCTCTGTGATTTTGAGCAAACTTGTTTCTACGAGAAACGGGATAACTAAAAATGTTCTACATATTTTCAAGATAATTTTTCTGTTGGTTTTCAAGAGATCAGTAAATGAAGTGTGGCGGAAATGTTATTTACTCAACCGTCCGTTCAGAGATTCTACAATTTAGCTTTGTATATTTTACTCTTTCATTAAATTGTGTGTGTTTTAATGTAAATTATTACTTAGTGCTAAACTAGTTTATTTTTTCGATTGCAGCCTTTCCATTTTATGGAGAACGACCGGTATGTAAAACTGGGACGCATATACGGGTAAGTTACTATTTTCGATTTATATAGAAATAACAAGAACTCTCGATAAGCAAATTACATTATGGGACATTTTCTATTTTCATCAAATGTATCCAAATCTTTCTTTACTTTTTACTACAAGTCTAAGTATTCATCCTTCAAAATATTGACCGTTAGAGGCACACCTCCTATCTCTATGGAACTTTTCCTGCTTTCTTCTCACTACTCTATTCCAAAATCCCTTTTTTTCCCTTTCGTGATACTTCTTGCATGACGTTGTCTTATGTTTGGCACAGTTTCACCAAATATGTATCTTGAACCGTAAAGAAGACTTCAGAACATTGAAAAATTCATGGAATTTAGGGTTTGTTTTTAACCTTTTGACCACGGCTATAGGTATAACAAGCGCGATTTTTATAACTTCCAAGGTGCAACTGATGAATCCAAGGTGCAACTGATGTACTGGTTGCTGTCTAAATTATTTATTGACGCGATCATGGTACAACTGCTGTACCAGCCATAGTCTAAAGGTTAAGGATTTCCAGTGTTTGCAGGGACATATATATATATAAGTAAGGATGACTGAATTCGGGTTTTTATAGCGCCGTGTCCATGCTGTGATCAAACGCAAGTAGCAGACATCAAGTATCGGGACATACACGGATCGCGATATCCCAGTTAGAAGAGCAGAGGCTTAGCAACCGGAGGGTCGCTAGTTGGAACTTTGATCTTGATTCAGCCAAAGAACGTCTTGTACACGAGGGCTGGTGCACGTTATATCGGTCGAGGCATCAAATATCCTCCCGTTGGCATGGACTGAAAGATTGGGGTGGGGTGCCAGCTCCAGGTGTTGTTCTTGTCATCTGACCGTGGTTCAAATTCCGGGTAGCATGTAACCTACCTTACTCGAGTGGAATCCATGTAAAAATTTTAAGCCCGCTGATTCGTTGGTTTTTCACCGTCCTCTATGACGTCACTCACACATGGTGCACATGCGTGAGAAGTATCAGTACTTACGTGCAATGGTGAGTCTTGTGTTCAGTCCATCCCATCATGATTTATCAGTGGAGATTTTATTAAGGATTCTCATTTAACTGTTCTGAACACCGTATACAATAGACAATGCACATTTTTAAGATTGCAAGAACATTATTTTAATTCGAAACATTCATCGAAACCATTTGGAAAGTTAACCCTCCTTGAGGTTGGGACTTCTTCGTCTTCATATAGCTCAGAGAATTAACATGCACTTATCCATAATGAAATGAGAAATCATTGATCTAAAGTAGCAACAATAGAATCAAAATTGCTATGTTCTATAGGGGATAATAGAGAGAGTTATTATCTATTTACCCACCTATAAAACAATTGACTTACCTTGCTATTTTATAGTGAAATAAATTTATACCATATAGTACTTTTGATAGGTTATATATCTTTTCGCGTACTCTGTATCCATATGAATAGTAATGATGCAACAACCATTTTGTTTCAGACATTATGAAGCAAGTAATCCAGTATTGTCCGTGGCTGAACCAGCTCTCTTGAGGGACATACTTGTGAAAGATTTCGGATATTTCCACGATAGACGTGTAGGTATTCAGATCAGTGATCACTCCTTATAATTGTTTACTATAGGCAACGGAAAATTGCTTAAGTGAATCTATGATGTAAACCTTTGATCAACGATGAAAGCTCCAAGTGGTCTAGAAAAGATTACGGATACATCAAAATATGGAAAATTTCTTTAATGGCGTTGTACAATATATCGTAATCAAGGTAGTGCCGATTTTTTGATGGGGTCAGTTATCTTCCAATGACGAGATATCTTGGGCATTAAGATTTGCCAATGGTTTTGATTATAACGATATACCACGTCGAGACACATGAAGGCTTTGATAGTTAGAAAGAATACGAGATTGGATTAACTTCTCTGTTTCATGAAAAGCTCTATAGATCTTCTTTTAATAGCAGGTAAAGTTACTGCGAATCTCATTATTCTTAATAAATATGTAGTTAATAAAAACATCGGCATAGCTTTACTATGCTGCATATCTTTACGTAGATGTGGGTGGTGTAAGAAATAAAACAAGGTTGTGTTTGCAATCATCCTTTATTGAAAAACAAATAACTGCGCTCTGCACATTCAGTGGAGACATACACAGCTAGCATACGGCGAGAATATAAGAAGCATCAAGTACTATCTTCATGCTCCCACAGCAGGGGTAATTGTCATCCAGTTGCTTCACTATGGGGTCGGTATCAACCGGCACTTTGATAACTTGCCAGATTATCTAGCAAGTGCTGGTCTTCCGTTTCACATGCCGCTAAGAGATGGGATCTAGATGAGATAGCGATCTAGAGATGATCGCGAAAAGTGTCGCTGTCACGCTTGTTGCCTTCGTTCTAGACTCACCTGTTAGAGTCGGTCTCGGCACCCTGTTGCTCCGACACACTCGGTCTAGTACGTGAAGTTGACTGTTGCTGCATCCACGTCTTTGGGCTCGTGCAGCGCGGTGATGTCGGGTGCACGAGAAGTCGATGGTTTCGTTACTATTAGCATTCGTTAAGTATTGCTTTTATAGAAATAGGGCCGAGTTAGCCCAGTTGGAGGTGCAACAGATGAGAAACTGCAGGGTTGGGAGTTAGAATCCAACCAAGGGCCGTTGGGACTGGTGCAGGTTACGTTTGTCGTGGCCTGAAATGCCATCACGTTGGCGAAGAACTTTGTAGAGTGGGGTGCCAGATCAGGTGTTACCGTCATCTGACCGAGGTTCAAAATTACTAGGCGTCCTTGGATATTTTCATTCGGGATGAATTGAATTAAACGCAAATTTTGTAAGAGGGATTATAATGTTTCTCCAAAATTTACTTTTTCTCAAAATGCAGAAGGCAAATTAACCAGGTCACGTACATTTCAAGACATCGTTGCAGGGTTCACGTTCAGTTTTGGTTGCTAAGAATTTGTTATATGCTATCTTATTGAAACGTGTAATTTTTTTATGTTATGATTTCAGATATTAAAATCTGGTATGAAAGTTTTGGATAATATGTTGTCCTCCGTACCGGGAGAAGATTGGAAAAGGATTCGAAGTATAGTAAGCCCTACTTTCTCTACCGGGAAAATTAAACGGGTAAGTACATTCTATATTTTGTGACGGATCCGTTTCCGGATCATTGATTGCATTGGTAGTCCAATAAAATGCACTCTGCGAATAATTTTAGTATTTTTAGGAGTGCAATGAATTGATTACTAAAGGTCTCATTGTCCATGTATCAATTAATTCTATTCTATTCAGTACTTCAAGCTTGTAGAATCTATCAGTACTTGTTGAATGAACTTGTGAATTTGGTCTAGCTAGATTTTGACGTACAGATAAGCAACAAGAACGAGTGGATAAGATTAGGGTTGCTAGAAGATAGATATCAGAAAAGAGAATATTTGGTAAAATTATTTTGAAAAAAGAGGACAAAAGGAGGACATGAAAAGTAAAAATCAAGGGAAGTTTTTTAATTACATTCGAATGAATGTTTGATCATTTGAAAAGTTTGTGGGAAAAATTATTGACAAGATTATGTCTCAAATACAATTCTACTCTCCTATACAATTCTATATCTAACTCTGCCGCCTGTTAAGAATTTCAATTAATAAATGAACTGCGACCAATATCATATTCTTTTAACTTTATCACATAAACAAACACGAAAAATTTTAGTTCCCTCCTAGTAAAATTTTTTCCTTCTATACAATTCTATATCTTACTCTACCGCCTGTTCAGAATTTCAATTAATAAATGAACTGCAACCAATATCATATTCTTTTAACTTTATCACATAAACAAACATAGTTTAACAATGTGTGGGCAGAACTACTACAAATACTCCTGACAAACAACACAAGTAAATAATACACCAACACATAATTATAACTCACCGAATCATAGTTGAATATTGTTCAATTTAGTGCTAAAAGGTGGCTAGTTAGCAATGGGATTTCTTTCGTCCGTCTTACTATTTATTCATTCTGATATAATAAGAACAATATTTCTTATTATTCGTTCTGATATAATAAGAACAATATTTCTCACTATTCATTCTGATATAAAAAAGATTAATATTTCCTATTCTTATTCTAATACGCATCTAAATTCTCATTTATTACCTATTTGATCTCCTAATGAGACGTTTTAACATGGAGCTCAATATAAACCACAGGTTGAACTTCCAATTATACGTTGAAACGTTTTAATAATACGTACGATTTTCGTACATTGTACTAGATCTAGTACGTATTTGAATAGCTGTGGTTTACAAACCGTTTAGAAGGCAATGTAAGTAAATTAGCGCGTAAAGTTAGAATATATTTTTATATTCTGTGTCAAGAAAATATATTTTTTGACACAGTCCGAAATAATGAATGAAGAGAATAAAAAGTAAACAACCGAAAAAAAGAGGACAAAAAAAAAGATCTGACCAAAAAAAGAGAGTGAAAAAAAATCCGAGCGGTAAATGAGGACATGTTCTCTTTAAAAGAAATGTTTTGGCAACAACCCTATATAAGATATAAAATTAACCAACCACATTTTTAACGAGTAGTCATGTGACTACTAGTCGACATGTTGGTCACACTTTTTGAAGCTCCTCTCAATATCATTGCTCAGTTGACTTCACATCTATAGTTCTAGAATACCTTCAGCATTACAACGTATTACAGTAAACCCTACAGCTTCAACAGTCATAACAGCACAGGAGAGTTCTTGGCTAGGTGATTAAAAAATCAAAGAGATAGCCAGATGCATTCTCAGTCGAGCAGAAATAATGCATCTTTCGTGCCAGGACATTGTGCAATGCTGACTGATACCTTACGAACTTCCAAGAGTATTCTTTCATGTGTGGGACGACGACCAACCAACAAAGAATCTTTAATTCCAGTTCTTCTTAGGGTAAAGTTTAGACCATCTAAGGCTATTTTGTTGCCTTTGGATTTCATCAATAGTATATCGTAGGATGCTATAAAGATCTACCCTGATGGATGAAGCGAATATGGTTCACCGTTCACATTAAAACTTCTAACGGCATTTTTTCGAAGTTAAGAATTAAGATTCTGATTTTTTTCAGAACTAAGAGTCATTTATTCGAAACATTGCTATTAAAAAATGGCATCGTTTTAGCTGTTAGCTTGTCAAATAGGTTCCATTTGTATTCGTTAAATTTGAATCAGAATTATTAAAGACAAAAAATTGTAATTCAAAAATGATTTTAAACTTATATTAAGCTGTGTATTGCGAATTTATGTGATCGGACTGCAAAGAGAGATGCAACATTTTCTTGTTCTCTTTTTACTTGGTTCTTTTCAAATGTAAAATAAATTCCTTTACTTTCCTGTATCGAAGACTAAGGTTATGTTTCAGTTGACTGCTTATCTTGACCACAATCGACCTTGCTTCCAAAGTACGTATAAAACCTTTGTCAGTGTAGAACTACGATGTAAGTTTTGAATTATTTGTTCATAACAGTTTAATCATTGCTTCTTATACTCTGTCTTTTCAATTGAAATAACAACGAAACTACTGCATCAAAATTCTTTAATGCCACTAATAATATACTAGTATAGGTTGAATTAATACAAATTGACTGAATTGTCTTCAGAATTATAGCTCACGGTCTATTAAAATGTTAAATTGTGAAGTGTATCTACTTACTGAATATCGTCGTGACTACGCTAATCACTGACCTTCTATTGAAATAGACGTAGCATATGGACGGAGTCGCTGTTCTAAGATCTCTGAAGGATAAATCACGATCCGACTTGGTCTGATTGGTTGCCGAAGAGCAGAATTTACCAGCTTATCGAGAGTGCTTTCGATCACGGTGGATGTAATCAATTTAATCAATCAATTATTTAGGATTCATGCTCACAACCACGTGACCAATCTTCAAACCGAGCGATAGGAAGAAATATAAAAATACTCGAGCCTATGCTCCGTGTATTTCATTAGAAGGTTGATGATGCCAATAGCACGAATCTGCAAAACCATGCCAGCAAATACGTGTAAAAGATTTGATGATAGAATAGTATTAGTTGAATTAATACTGAGTTAATGTTACACTGGAGCAACATAAAGTCCCGTTTACACCGGATTTTCATTACTTCTCTCCCTCCAAACATCGAAGCTATTTAACGCCTCCTATAACAAAAGGCCATACCACGACTCTTGTGACGTGATGGATATAGGCCAACTATCTCCGAGATTATTACATTACACATTTGTTTATTTCCTTACTGTCTACGGATATAGTCCCGTGTTTATATCAACAAAATATTCAGGATTTATGTAATTTAAAAATCGCTTGCTTTTTGAAAGTCTGCAAATTTTTTAAGTACTATACCATGACATCACAATGAATAAGAAAAATGCTTTAAACAGAAAATAAGCTCAATTTTCTTTCAGAATTTTAAATTCAATAATGTTACAAAACTAATTTAAAACAACTTCTTGTATTTTGGCACTACATTTCATTTTTAGTTCTTTATTCCATGCATAATTTGTGCATACATTCCAATGCAAATATTAGATATATAAAAATAATTTTCTAATTAACGACTTTATGTATGAGAATAAAGGTTTTATTATATGCAATTTTATTTTTGATTTATTGTTCTTTAAACAATAGCTGAATATACGACTCCCACTAAATATTACACATCCACTAAACATCATATGACAATTTATGCTTGACTTTCAAGTAAATGTGAAAACTACATTCTACCATATAGCAAAATTATACAAAACAACATATACATCTACAATGATACAAAACAACATCTACATCTACAATGATACACATCTTTATCAGGAAATAAAGAGATAAAAATATCAAGACTAATATTCTCAATTTGTGTTTGCAGTTTTCACGTTTTGATTCTACTTTTGATTTACGTTTTGGATCCAATACATCACACACATTTTTTACTTTACCGAATTTTTTTAATAATATATTGGTTGATGCCCAAATAATATGTTTTGTGACATAGTCAGTTTTTTTATTTTGTGTACAATCATAATGTTTAAATATATTCCTTTATGTGAGATTATATTTAACGAATTATGAAATACAAATAACTATTGATTATCAACTTTTCAAAATTCATTTTCATATTCACCCAACAATTTTAATAAAACAAGATAATTATGAGCTAGCATGCAAAACACACAGGATGAGGAAGTAGTGAACCTCGATCTAAATTTATAATTAAGATATAATCTCCATAAAATTCTAAATGTTTGTTTACTATAAATTTAGATTCACAGAATGAACACTGCTATCTTTTTAATATTGAATGTATACAATACCCAGAATTATATGCAATATACATATAATTTTAGAAATATATTCCTAATTCCGAACTGTAAAATAATTGTATTTAATTCATTTTCTTTTCTCTAATCGCACCCAATATTGATTCAGGTTACAAGAACAGTTGTTCTTGTATTCTAGCTGCTACTTATTCTAGTAAATGAACATCGATAGATGACAATGCATGAATTCTGATACGATTAAGAATATGAAATATTGGGTGCGATTACAGAAAAGAACATGAATTAAGTACAATTATTTTATAATTCCGACTGAGGTGTTAACACATAATATTTCGTAAACAGAATTTAAATCGTGGATAATAGAGGGAAACTTGTGCTTACCTAAATCCTTTAATGTTGTATTCTTATAACAATTCAATGTGTGTAAAAATAATGTCACTTTTCATATCCAAAAGAGGCGAACATTTATCCAAGCTGCTTTGAGATGTACAAAATTATAGTTCTATTAAAGATTGGAATTGAGAGAGAACTTTGATTTATAGACCTCAACAAATTCTAAACTCTCTGCTATAGCTGTAGATAATGTTTCTTGTTCTTTCCTAAAAGAAATAGAATTAAAATATTGCACAAATCAATATTTATTTTCAAATTTACTTGCATTTCAAAATAATAGCAGTATTGTGTTTCAAAAATATTACTATTAATGATACATACTACTTCTCAGCAAAATAATTTTAATTATGCAATGTTACTTAAATTTTTTAGCGTAATTCAAAATAGAGTTTTTATTATTTGTTTAAAATTATTGTATTAAAACGATAAAATTAACTCAAACTATTAAATTATTTTATTTGTAATTTATAGCGGTATATATTTGTATTAATTGTGTACATGATCATTATTAAATACAGTAAGTGAGCACATGATTATTTAATTTTACTGTCACATAATTTCCATATTTAATCTCAATGATTAAATAATAATTAATTAGTCCAATATATACTTTTATTAATGTGCCTTTGTTCTAATCGTTATGAAATTAAGAATAAGTTTCTGAAAGCAATATGAATTGAATTACTTACCAATAATTGTTTTTCATAGTAAGATCTCGAGAATCGTTGTCAGCCATTTTTTTTCGGAAACTTGCATCTGTTTGAAACTTATAAACAGATTTTTTTTTATCTTCAAAGATATTACTGCCTTTACAAAATGGGACAACATACTTAATTAAAGGGCTTGCTAATGCGTTATGAAATTCAAAATAGTAACTGATTAATGTAGTAACTGATTTTCATATTCAGCAAACTATAAGCATCAAACAAAAAACACGTCCAGCAGCTGCAACGAAAATTCTGAAGACATTCCAATTCGACAGTCTTTTGTAAGCCTTTTCCCTTTGCATTAGCGTTGACAGGTAGGAAAGTATATCTCCAAAAGCGATAAATTGTCAATACTGGAAACCATAGAGAAATGCGCTTGTGCCTACATGCAGTACGTCATCAAGCAAACTGGTAACCGTGATCGGGCCTTTAGTTATAGGAGGCGTTGAACTATTCCGAGAAACGGCATTGATTTTATCGTCAAGATCTCGAGTCGAGGTGGCGATTTGGAGAGTTCGCAGAGACAAATTTGGTTTCCACCATGAATCAGTAAAGACCAAAGGGTTGCAATTTGGGGGGGGGGATATCTCCGAGACGATTGCGTGACAATAACCGCTCCCCTCTGCCCTTCGCCCCCCCTGTGGTCGCTCACTCCGTCTTTTGTTCGCTCTCAGTGACAGTTTGCCTATTCTATTAAAATGGCGTGGACGAAAAAACAGGTAATAGCTTTAACAGAACTATTTAGAGCATTAACAGAACTATTTAGCCTGCCCTCTGGGACCCAACTACACCCGAGTACAAAAAAAAAACTATGACTGAAGTGAAATGGGTGAGGAACTCGACATCTTGATGAAAAGGGATCACTCTTCTCTACAAAGGGTTTGAGTGCGCTCGGATGGTTGCCTATAAAATCCACAGAGCGTGTCCACCGGAGTCGGTCGAAAAAGGGACGAAAAGGGGTCAGCATAGGGTAACGTAAAACGTCCTCGCCACAAAAAGGGAGAGAAGTGTATTTGAAATCCCATGTAAACGCGGCTTAACAGATTTATTGGCGAGAGTCAGGGATCCATCCCGAAGTAAAAGATCCCATCGTCATTTTGAATCACAGTCGGATGACGAGGTCACACCTGAACCCACTCTCCAAACTTCCACACCACGCCAACATGAGGACATTCGAGGCCACGATAGATTGAACATTCAGCAGCCTCCACGTACACAACAGTCTTTGGTTGGAGCGAGTTTCCAACTTACAGTCTTCCAGTTACACTAATTCGCTACCCTTTCAACCGGACTAACTTCACTCCTCTTTGACAATACAGGAAAAAATGTTATGCATTTGGAGTGCACATGTGTTAATGTAGGTTGGATTAACGCATCACCATCCGTGTCTGGAATAATATATAACATTGAATGACAATGTATAACATAGATTTAGAACAACAATCGATAACGCAGATGTAAGCTCTTGGGAGGGGGGGTACTGATGATATGTTAGTAAAACATAAGGAATGCAAGTCTAGTTTTTAAATAAATAAATGTTTTCTCAGATGCTGAGTATTTTGAAGGAGTGTTCCAGAGGATTGTGTCAGAATTTTAAAACTGCTGCCGAAGCTAGTAAATTCGTCGAAACCAAAAGGTGAGAAATGAACGACTCTATTCTTCATTTAATATGTCCTGCACAATGTTGCATGACTTATTTAACATTGATATTACATTGATTACATTTACATTAATATTACATTGATTACATTTACATTAATATTACATTGATTACATTTACATTGATTACATTTACGTTGATTATATTTACATTGATTACATTTACATTGATATTACATTGATTACATTTACATCAATATTATATTGATTACATTTACATTTATATTACATTGATTACATTTACATTGATATTACATTAACATTGATATTACATTTACATTGATATTACATTTACAATGATATTTCATTTACATTGATATTACATTAACATTGATATTACATTTACATTGATATTACATTGATTGAAAAGTGATCATTTCTATTTTACATTTGAGTTATATGTTCTGCAAAAATGTGCATGGTATTTTGTAACATTGATATTACATTGATTGAAAAGTGATCATTTCTATTTTACATTTGAGTTATATGTTCTGCAAAAATGTGCATGGTATTTTGTAACATTGATATTACATTTACATTGATATTACATTAGTATTGATATTACATTTACATTGATATTACATTAGTATTGATATTACATTTACATTGATATTACATTAACATTGATATTACATTTACATTAACATTGATATTACATTGATTGAAAAGTGATCATTTCTATTTTACATTTGAGTTATATGTTCTGCGAAAATGTGCATGGTATTTTGTAACATTGATAAAATTGTGGTTTGGAGTTAAATTTGCATCGCACTGTATCTTGTAATTTTGAACCAAGTTAAGATGACGAGTCAACACCTGAGCTTGCACCCCACTCTTCAAACTTTCATACCACGTCAGCATGAGGGCATCTGAGGCCACGACAGATTTAACGCGGTCTTTCAACGGTCTTTCGTTAAATTGAGTTACCAACTGTGCTACCTGACTTCTGTTTCATATGGAGTACTTAATAAATTATGAAATATGTGTGTCACACAATAAACTTCGGTTCTTTTCATAAAATAAATCTTTGATGTGGATAATATGTTAGATATTTATGTATTTATATTGTTTATTCATGAATGCTTTAAAATTAGAATACAATACTTTCTACGGAAAAGTGACGCAGAAGAGCAGACAGAAGAGTAATGGGATTGTTCTTCCAACCGAGTCACCGCGTCCCTAGTTCTAGGGTAGACAAAATTGTGATGGAATATGAAGACTATTAATCTGAGTGTGTGTATCTTCTTGTAGATTGTATGGAGCTTTTTCGATGGACGTGATTGCGAGCTCTGCTTTCTCGACGAAAATAGACTCACACAACGATCCAGAGAACGAGTTCGTCCAAATGGCTAAAAGGACTTTAAGTGGAGGATTAAACTGGAGACTAGCACTTTTCTGTAAGTTAAACAGTAATTTTGTAAGTTACAAATTGACTCGAACCAGATTTATAATATTATAAATGTAGGTATTTTAATTAACGTCGCACTGGAGCAGCACAACAGGCTATTGGCAACGGTCTGGTATCAAACCGGAAAATCTCAATAGCTCTACTATTATAAAAGGTGTTTGCCTGTTTGTTTGTTTTCTGCACGCAAAGTCTTGACGAATCTATGGCACAAACAGTAATGAGAATTGGCAGACAAAAAATCCGAATTTTTTGCAATTTTTGCGAATTTTAAAATTTAATCTTGAATCCCTTTAAATAATTTTAATGAAATTTAATTATTATTGCATGCAACAGCATAGAAGATCGCATAATCTAAATTTATTTATTTTCCGTTTTCATTTTGCGCAAAGGAATGTTTTTCCAGAAGACGATAAAAAACAAACTTTAAACTGGAGTTATTTAGTTATTTTTCATATGTCCTTTTACGTTGAAGATAGAGTAAAAATTTCAACGGATTTGAAATCTGCGGAAAATTTCACATTAGATCGATACCTAAAATTATGAATTTCTTTAAATAAA
The DNA here is from genome assembly GCA_947359465.1 of Metellina segmentata. Lineage (NCBI taxonomy): Eukaryota > Metazoa > Arthropoda > Arachnida > Araneae > Tetragnathidae > Metellina > Metellina segmentata. The sequence continues at coordinate 120,453,898 of OX375879.1, read as the reverse complement.
TAAGCTTTTTAAATTGAATATCGCAATAGAATGTGACGTCAAGTTAACCTTCGTGTTGAAAAAGTAAACAGATTACATTTCCAGCGAAAGAAAGCAAAAAAATAAAAAACTTTTTAGCTGGCATTTTTTAGTTCTTTTTTGTAAAATCGTTAAAGATAGATTGAAAATTTCATCGGATTTGAAATCTGCAGAAAATTTGACAGAGACACCTTATACGTTTGTGATTTTCTTTTAATAAATAATTTTTCAATTAAATATTTATATTTTCGCAAGAGATTGTGGTGTCAAGCCAAATTCCCATTGCAAAGAAACCGTCACGGGCAACGCCGTGTTGGCCATGCAGTGGCTAGTATATAGGTGCAAAGCGCGGAGCGGAGTAGAAAAGAGCGAAGTCACCAGCTGCGAAGCTCTCATCGACGCGTCCGTTAAATGTATCTTTTAGTTAGGCTTAAGTTCCTAAAGTTGTATGCTATATATATATATATATATATGTAGGATTTAGTTAACCAGTTGCAATATCTAGCGATAGATGGCGCTACTAGTCCTGTATTAACACTTCTCTTTTGGCGCGCTCTTGCGATAAGAATGTTCCTTCTAGAATAGGGAAGATCGCCATTAACGTCCGTGTGAGGAAGACGCGTTTTTTCGACTGCGTCGCTTGTTGTGATAGGGCGCCAAAAGGAGAGAGAGAAACGAATGTAAGATAATAACGCTTTATGTAAATATCTGTTGTAGTAATTTCCCCCCTAAACTATATAATTGTGAATAAATGTTTTGTTGTTTTTAAGAAGTTTGTTGTCATTTTAAGCAGTAAATTCATACCCCCTAGACACCGATCCACATAAATTTGAGGGCTACGGCCTGGATCTGAATTTCAGTAATTTTGTTTGTTTAAAAAATTATCCTCTCTCTCCTGCCCTGTGTGAAAAGTTCTTTTGCGAACAAGAACTTGTTGCTGCGGACATCCTGTCCTATTTGAGTAGCTAGGTTTGCTACGCTGAGGAGCTCAAATCTCGTTGCAAGACGAGCTGAAAGCCAAGTCGACGCAGGACGCCCCTGTCCTGGTGATTTTTCAAGGAAGTGCGCCCTGCACTGGAAAAATCCCTGTCCTGGTGATTTTTCAAGGAAGTGCGCCCTGCACTGGAATTTGTTTTTGGAAAGTGCACCCGGCACTAGAAAACTCCCTGCCCTGAAATTTGTTTTCGCAAAGTGCGCCCGGCACTAGAAAACTCCCTGCCCTGGAATTTGTTCTTGCAAAGTGCACCCGGCACTGGATGTGAGCTCAGCTGTGTGCATCAAGAAACGAAAGTGTTCCATCTTCGTGATCTTCTATTTAGTGCGCGTGTGTATCGATAAATCAAAAGTGTCAACGGCTCAAGTGTGAAAATCCTTTTGATACGATGTGTGCGGTGCATCGGTAACAAAAGTGTATTGTGAAATATCTGCAAATCTCAAAATCCAGTTCTTCAAAAAAGTCGGAAATATTTGTGTTTTCCGTTCCTGCTATTTTTTATTTGAAAATTTATCTCAACATTGTTTAGATAATTGTTTCTTTTTATGATTTTCCTGTGTATATTGACTTTTTATTTTAACAGAAAATTAATTCTGTTTTTATTGAAAACGATATTATTGGAATATTCATTTTGAAAGTAAGGTATAATTTAGCAAATACGAGCAAAACATTTTGGTATGTTTGACATGTTTATGACATAAGGTATTTCGAATTCTTTTAACGGAGTTCATATCTTTATTCTGATTGAGTAATGTGTTCCATTTATTTTTCATTGCATGAGTCATACTAGCGAAAATTTAGGAAAGAGATAAATTATTTTCATGATCCTTTTTCTATGAATACTGCTTGAAAAAAAAAGCGTTTCTGAAGGAGAGTATTTTGATTTATGTTATTTGAATTGTAATACTTGTTTTTTATTTCTTTGAGAGGAAGGGTTCTTATTGACAAAATTTATGCTCTTTTATCTTTTTATTTCTTTGCGTAAGAAGTGTTCTTATTGATATAATATTATTAATTCTTCTTGACTTAGCATTTTAATTACTATTGTTCTGAAAGGTCATTTTGACATTTGCTATATTTTCGGATTGTTTATATATTTTTACAATAGTATTTTTGCGGAATTGAGAACATTTTACAGATATTATTTGGTGTTTTTCTTTTTCTTATAAAGAAAGAATTACTATGGTCGATTTTTAGAACGGTAAATGTTATTTAGGTCATTGATTTTTTGGAATGTTCAAGAAATAAGTGTATCAGAAACTATTTTCAATAATTTTTGCATTGATACCTTTAGTGTTTATTGAGGAATATTCCATGCTTTTAAAGTGTTCTTTCTGATTTCAAATTGCTTTAAGTGTTATGTTTTGATTTTTTTTCGGTTTTATTCTTTGAGGAGTGTTATGAATTAAGAATTTATTACATGAAATGGTAATAACTTAAATTGAATTCAACTTTAAGTATAGTTCAAAACCATCAAGCTTTTAGAGCTAGGCCTTATTTGTTTGGAAATTGAATTGAAATTTTAAAGTAATATTTACCTTATCCTCATTCGAAAATGTCTTTTTTAGTTAGAGCAAAAAAGGAAGATTTAACAAAGTTAGCGATAGAGTTAGGTCTAAAAGTCACCCCCGGAATGACAATATCGGTATTGAAGAGCACGGTTCTCGCTAAACATGATTATAATGAGGAGGAGGCTAAATGGATACTTGACAACATCATTGAGGAACGAAAGGATGCAGAAAAAGAAAGAAGAGATGCAGAAAAAGAAAGAAGAGATGCAGAAAAAGAAAGAATAAATTCAGAAAAGGAACGAATAAATTCGGAAAAAGAAGAGAAAAGAATAGCTGCGGAACAGGAAGAAAAAAGAATGCAATTTGAACTAGAGAAATTGAGATTGGAAGCTCAAATCAAATCGAATCAAGGGAACCCTGCTGAAAGGAGTAGGGCACCGTCTGAAAAATTAATTCAACAAATGCGTGCGTTTGATGGAAAGGAAGATGCTAGTCAATATTTAGCATATTTTGAGCAGCAAGCTACTGCAGCATCCCTTCCGAAGGAAGATTGGGTTACGCACCTGTCGAACCTGTTACCTGCAGATATAGTAAAAATAATCATAAGAGAACCTGATGAGAAAAGAAATGATTATGATCATGTGAAAAGTCTACTATTGAAGAGGTACAGATTAACTCCAGAAAAATTTAGGCAACTATTTGTTACACACCAGAAAAATGCTGATGGAACATGGAGAGATTTATTTTATGAATTACAAGGTTATTTTGATGGATGGACGTCGGGTCTACAAATTGGAACTTTTGATCAATTGCGTGATCTCATTATCACTGATCAAATGAAAAAGCGAGCTCCATTTGAGTTTAAAGAGTACTACTTAGACGAATGGGTTGCAATCACCACCCCAGGTGATTTTGCTGAAAAATTAGAAGAATTTGAGGACGCGAGGAAAACACTTCGACCGAAGTCATTTGGTAATCCTGCCAAAGGAAGATACGAATCTAAAGGACCAGTTAGATTCGGAAAATATGAGAATCCCAATAGACGAGTTGAGAATGCTAGAAATGAAGGACCGAAACCTGAGGGAAGGTTTGCTGAATCCTATCAAAGTAGAATCCCTGAGAGGAGAAGACAGATTAATTGCCACCATTGCAATGCTCCTGGTCACATAGTCAGAAATTGTCCCAGGCTGAGAAGAGGTGCAGAACCACCAAAAACTGCAGGCACATCAGTGCAAACATGTTCAGTTGTCCCGCAAGAGGGAATGATGACAAGAGAAATAATTCTCGGAGACAAAACAGTAGTTGCACTCGTAGATACGGGTAGCTCAGTCAGTCTGATCCGGGAAGATGTAAGCAACGAAATTGTAGGTAAAGCGGAACTATCAAAAGATAACATAATGTTATCGGGAATAGGAAACTCAGTAGTTTCCACGAAAGGCTCTTTTGAACTAAGTTTTTTCTTAGATGACAATAATTATTCCTTGGTTTGGCATGTGGTGCCTAAGTCACAGTTGAGTTTCCAAGCAGTCATAGGTTCTGATATTTTGGAGCAAGCCTCCCTGAAATTTACCAATGATGGTGTAGAATTTAACAAGTATGAGACAAGAACCTGGTGTGTGCAGATATCCCATCTGAATACTGAAGAAGTGGAATTGAACCACATTCGAGATACTCAAGTCAGAAATGAGCTTGCAGAAATAGTTTCCGAATACAAGCCAGAAAAAACAGAAACCACTAATGTTTCGATGAAAATTATCTTGAAGGATGACCTACCAGTCTACCAAAGAGCCAGGCGTTTATCTTTTCCAGAAAAACAAGTGGTCAACAAACAAGTTGAAGAGTGGTTAGATGAAGGAATAATCCGACCCAGCTCATCCGAATATGCCAGTCCTGTGGTATTAGTAAAGAAAAAAGATGGTGCTACCAGACTGTGTGTTGACTACAGGCAACTAAACCGGAAACTTGTCAAGGACAGATTTCCCTTGCCTCTAATAGACGATGTTTTGGACAGACTCCAAGATGCAAATGTATATACTACTTTAGATTTGAAAAATGGCTTCTTTCATGTTAATGTAGATGAAGATAGTCGAAAGTTTACATCCTTCATTGTTCCAGATGGACAATTTGAGTTTAATAAGGTGCCGTTTGGACTCAGCACCAGTCCAAGTGTATTTCAAAGATACATTTACTGCATTTTTAGAGACCTTATGAACAAAGGTATCGTCATCATCTACATGGATGACCTAATAATTCCTTCAACCAATGAACAGGAAGGACTACAAAGATTGAGGACTGTACTTGAGATTTCCTCAAAATATGGACTAGAAATAAAGTTCAAAAAGTGTCAGTTTCTGAAGAGAAGAGTTGAGTTCTTGGGCCATATTGTTGAAAATGGTACCATACGTCCATCCCTCACGAAAACGCAGGCAGTCAGAAAATTTCCTGTCCCAAACACGGTAAAGAATGTCCAAAGTTTTTTAGGTTTAACTGGCTATTTTCGAAAATTTATCCCAGAATATTCTAAGATTGCAAAACCTTTAAGTGATTTAATAAAAAAGGAAAATCCCTTTATTTTTGGTAAAGACCAGACAGAAGCATTCCTAAAACTTAAGAAGCTACTATCGGAAAGTCCAGTCCTAAATATTTTCAGACAAGGAAAGAAAACCGAACTCCACACAGATGCTAGTAAACATGGATTTGGAGCGGTGTTGTTACAAGAAGCAACAGATGGAAAATTACATCCAGTCTACTATATGTCTAAGAAGACTACTCCAGCTGAAGAGAAGTATAGCAGCTATGAGTTGGAAGTCCTTGCTGTCGTGGAAGCACTGAAGAAATTTCGCGTATATTTATTAGGGAATCACTTTAAGATCATTACTGACTGTTCAGCTTTTCAAAAAACCATGGACAAGAAAGATCTCGTAACTCGCATAGCAAGATGGGCATTGTTGTTGGAAGAATACGACTATGAAATCATGCATAGACCCGGTAAAAATATGCCACATGTAGATGCTTTGAGCAGACATCCTGTCATGATAATAGGGAACGATACTTTAACTGCTAGACTAATGAAAGCCCAATCAGAAGATGAAAACATCTGCAATTTAAAGACACTTATCACAAGCAAAGAGTCCCAAGAATTTTTTGAAAGAAATGGAATCCTGTACAAATTTACAGACGGTCGTGAATTGATCGTAGTACCAGCGGGCATGCAAACAGAACTGATTAAGTTGGCGCATGAAAAGGGCCACTTTTCAATTGCCAAAACAGAAGAAATCGTGAAACAAGAGTTTTTCATACCCAATTTGAGTAAATTGGTCCAACATACACTTGTCAATTGTGTGCCATGCATACTTGCTAACAAGAAGAGTGGGAAAAAAGAAGGCTTTTTGAATCCCATCCCGAAAGAAGATATACCCCTCAGTACTTATCATGTAGACTTTATTGGTCCTCTACCATCGACCAACAAGAATTACCAACACATTTTCACCATTGTTGACGCCTTTACTAAGTTTACATGGTTGTATCCTGTTAAAACCGTTTCTGCCGAAGATGTATTAGAAAAATTAAAGTCACAACAGAAAACTTTTGGAAACCCTCAACGAATCATAACTGACCGCGGATCAGCCTTTACTTCGAAAGCTTTTAACGATTACTGCACTGAGGAAGGAATCCAGCATCTTCAAATAGCCACTGGAGTTCCAAGAGGGAACGGACAAGTCGAAAGAGTACATCGCACCCTTATACCAGTCTTGGCAAAGTTATCCCTTGAAGACGCAACAAAATGGTATCGATACGTAGACCGATTGCAAAGGATCCTCAATAGTACCAGTAACCGAAGTACCAAGTGGTCACCTTTTGAACTACTAACAGGTGTCAAGATGAGAAATAAAGAAGACACAATAGTTAAAGACCTGTTAATTGAAGAGATGATGGAGGAGCTTCAAGAACAAAGAAATTTCCTGAGACAAGATGCGAAGAAAAATATTCAGAAGATCCAATCTGAGAATAAAAGGACTTATGATAAAAAGCGGAAATCAGCTCCTCAATACCGAATAGGTGACTTAGTCGCGATTCAGAGAACACAATTTGGTACCGGATTGAAACTGAGGCCTAAATATCTTGGTCCATATCGCGTAACCAAAGTAAATCCTAGAGATAGATACGAAGTTGAGAAAATTGATGATAGTCATGGTCCAAATGTGACAACCACGTCAGCGGACCTGATGAAATATTTTTCAACTGACTAAACACAAAAGATGTTTAGTTTAAATTTATTTTTATATTCTTAATGGTATTTAGATTTTCTCAACGTAAAGGTCATGTCAGCAGTATGCTATATTTTCATTGTTGTATTTGGGTTTTTCTATTCTTTTAGAGTTAATTAAGTAAGCGTTTGTGTGTTCACAAATATTAGATCAACTGAGGCCAGTGATACTTTCAGGATGGCCGATTGTAGGATTTAGTTAACCAGTTGCAATATCTAGCGATAGATGGCGCTACTAGTCCTGTATTAACACTTCTCTTTTGGCGCGCTCTTGCGATAAGAATGTTCCTTCTAGAATAGGGAAGATCGCCATTAACGTCCGTGTGAGGAAGACGCGTTTTTTCGACTGCGTCGCTTGTTGTGATAGGGCGCCAAAAGGAGAGAGAGAAACGAATGTAAGATAATAACGCTTTATGTAAATATCTGTTGTAGTAATTTCCTCCCTAAACTATATAATTGTGAATAAATGTTTTGTTGTTTTTAAGAAGTTTGTTGTCATTTTAAGCAGTAAATTCATACCCCCTAGACACCGATCCACATATATATATATATATATATATATATATATATATATATATATATATATATATATATATATATATATATATATATATATATATATACTAGAGGGCTAACGCCCCCTGCTCGCTAGCGCTCGCCAACCCCCGGAACTGCAAGCAGTTCCCTCAGGATCGCTTCGCGATCCGAGCTCGCTTCGCTCGCCCATTGGACACTACAATTCTTTAGTCTAGCTTAAAAGGGGCCCTATTTAGTCTACATAGACCTGAAAATTGATCTGATTATGTATTGCTGAACGATACAGCTACAGTTCTGAGAGAGCAGCAAGAAAGAGGATCTCTGGGGACCACTATGTACTAAATTCACTTTGAGGAACAGTATGGGAGAGTATTTACACTGATAAATAGATTTTTGGGACAATATATAACTGAATGTATTTACAATAACAACAAATTCTGGATGATATGATATTTGAGTATTTACACGGTGCAAAACAGTTTATTCTAAGACCCTTTTTTATGTATTGCTGAACCATACAGCTAATGTTCTGAGGGAGCAGCGAGAAAAGGGAACTCTTGGGACTACTTTGTTCTAAATTCACTTTTAGTAACAGTGTGGGTGAGTATTTACACTGACAAATAGATTTCTGGTATATGATATGACAATGTATTTACAATAATAACAAATTCTGGGGTATATGATATTTGAGCATTTACACGGTGCAAAACAGTTTATCCGAAGACCCTTTTTATGTATTGCTGAACCATACAGCTAATGTCATGAGGGAGCAGCGAGAAAGGGGAACTCTTGGGACTACTATGTTCTAAATTCACTTTTAGTAACAGTATGGGTGAGTATTTACACTGACAAATAGATTTATGGGATATGATATGATAGTGTATTTACAATAATAACAAATTCTGGGGTATATGATAATCGAGTATTTACACCTTGCAAAAAAACAGTTTATCTGAAGACCCTTTTTACGTATTGCTGAACGATACAGCTACGGTTCTGAAAGAGCAGCGAGAAAGGGAATCTCTGGGGACTACTATGTTCTAAATTCACTTTTAAGAACAGTGTGGGTGAGTATTTACACTGACAAATAGATTTCTGGGATATGATATTACAATGTATTTACAACAATAACAAATTCTGGGGTATATGATATTTGAGTATTTACACGGTGCAAAACAGTTTATGCGAAGACCCTTTTTATGTATTACTGAACCATACAGCTAATGTTCTGAGGGAGCAGCGAGAAAGGGGAACTCTTGGGACTACTATGTTCTAAATTCACTTTTAAGAACAGTGTGGTTGAGTATTTACATTGACAAATAGATTTCTGGGATATTCTATTACAATGTATTTACAATAATAACAAATTCTGGGGTATATATGATATTTGAGTATTTACACGGTGCAAAACAGTTTATCCGAAGACCCTTTTTATGTATTGCTGAACCATACAGCTAATGTCATGAGGGAGCAGCGAGAAAGGGGAACTCTTGGGACTACTATGTACTAAATTCACTTTTAAGAACAGCGTGGGTGAGTATTTACACTGACAAATAGATTTATGGGATATGATATGACAATGTATTAACAATAATAACAAATTCTGGGGTATATGATATTTGAGTATTTACACGGTGCAAAACAGTTTATCCGAAGACCCTTTTTACGTATTGCTGAACCATACAGCTAATGTTCTGAGGGAGCAGCAAGAAAGGGGAACTCTTGGGATTACTATGTTCTAAATTCACTTTTTGTAACAGTATGGGTGAGTATTTACACTGACAAATAGATTTATGGGATATGATATGACAATGTATTTAAAATAATAACAAATTCTGGGGTATATGATATTTGAGTATTTACACGGTGCAAAACAGTTTATCCGAAGACCCTTTTTATATATTGCTGAACCATACAGCTAATGTCATGAGGGAGCAGCGAGAAAGGGGAACTCTTGGGACTAATATGTTCTAAAGTCACTTTTAAGAACAGTGTGGTTGAGTATTTACATTGACAAATAGATTTCTGGGTGTACCGTCATGTAAGAATTTGACGGACAGCTGATTTAAAATTAAACTATTTATTTACATAAATATTTACAAGATAATTATGGGCACAGCCATCGACAACCGAAACCTGCCTGAAGCCAAAGTAACACAATTGGCAAAACAGAGACGTCTGTCTCTCGTTGAATCTCGAGTCCGAATTCCCTCAAAATCCACGTTCGCTTCGCAGAACCGCCGCTGACAACGAGAGGGGGGGTGAATTCCGAGCCCTCTAGAGATATTTATGTCCTCTCCCGAACAGAAACACCCCCACACAGCTGCGAAAACCATCGAGGATCCGCACGTGCAGACTAAAGTTGTTTTCGCATTCCGAAACATTCCAGCGTCCACGTGTTAGGGAAAAGGGTCGGCAAGTACCATATGGTACAACCGCCCCCACTACTGAAAAAACTTTTCCCAAAGGTGAAAAGTTTTCAACGTACGCATCCACAGACGCACGGATAATCACCCACTGGCAATTCAGAATAACAGATCACTTACCACCACCATATCCTGAAACCGTGACTCAAGAATATGTGTAAGGCAAGTTAAATCCAATCAATTTAAAATTCATATACCGGAGTAACTTTCTACTCCCTTACAGTATGGTCACTCAAGGCTCAAATACCAAATTAAAATAAAAACAAAATAAACACCAAACTTTAAGACTTATACCAAATTCGTTAAAACTAAAACCAAATCACATTAACCACATCACATATAAGAATTTCGTTAAGCGAAACCCAAAATTTCAATACACAATACGAACTATACAAATTCCATTAACCAGACAAAAATACAACAAAGCATATTTCTAAATTCAATATTTTCGCTAAGCGAACCCAGAATAAACAAACCATACGAACTATAATAATACTTTCATTAAACCAACCAAAATACACCAAAACATATATAAAATATCAATCTTGTTAAGCGAAAACCAAATTCCTAAGTTTCACTCAACACACGTCATGAGTTGCAATTTTAAAACTACAAATCTTTGACAGTGGTTTAGAATGACAGAGTGAAAACATCCTAAACACAAAATCAATTTCCGCTCTACACAAAGCATAATTTAAATTTGCACGTAGCTTTCAGCGAAAAGTACTCGAATGAAGAACATAGATACAAGAAATCAGTTCCACCATACGCAAAACATAGTTTACAACTTTTAACATTTAAAATCCTCAGCAAAAGATACTGATATCATTGAATGAATATTTCATAATTACAAGACTACCAATTTCACTCCGAGCAAACATGATTCACAATTTTAGCACTTAAAATCTCCAGAAAGAAAAAAGAAACATTTAAGTGAAATGCCATAACTATAAAAAATCTCCATTTCACTCTACTCAAAACATGATTCGCAATAATATTACACTATACAACACAAATCTTCCTCAATTACATTTTATTTAGCTCTTTGAATTTTCGTGAAAAGCGCGACTCAGACTGTCGGCATTAAATTTTTTTTCCTTTCCCAGATCGGTGTTCGATCGCGGAATTTCCAATTTTTTTGGTCGATGCATTGCCAAAATCATTAATACCCTCCCGATTTCACATTCCTGCCAATCTCGTGACAATTTTGTCTGGGGTCCTAACCATTTCTCATACCGCAAGGTGTCTGAGGTTTTTATACTCTTCCCGTGCACCAATTCTGCCGGGGCGTAAACGCTGCTCACGTGTACCGTGGAAAACACTAACGGTGTAAGTTGTGGGTCCCAATCTGATCCGGCTCCGGAACCTAACTCTAAAGGTCTTGGCTTCACCCCTTCACTCACTAGCAACTCTTTTCTTTTCCCCTTTTGGCCCACGTGACCTATTTCAAAAGTTTCCTCCTGAACGGAAACGGACACCTCTAATTCTTCTTCTAACCCTGGGCCACCTTCCGTTATCTTTCCCTTACTGCTATTCGGTATTTCCAGGAAAATCATTCCCGTCGTTTCACTTGCTACCCCCACTGGAAGAACCAACGGTTCTTCCGATCGCACCTTTGCGATCGCGGTCTGGATTACCACCCTCGGAGAGCATAACTTGGCTACTTGGGGACTTACTTTCTCCCCTCCAGAAACATCGTCGTCTCTCTGCCCCTTTAGTTCTTTTTTCTGGTCGTTAGCCTCTGTCATAGGAAGACTAATAGGCTCGCCCGATCTCAACTCCGCGTCGGTCTTATTTATCGCCAACGGGGCCGCAACATTTTCTCCACACTTCTGCAAGCGGGTTTCAACTGTATGACTTTGCTCAGATCTCTTTTGTAGATACGGCATCAGTAATGCATGTTCGGCCTCCCCTCCGAGTCGTCGATTTATCGGTTCTACAAACACCATTTTCCCCAACCTCGGACAATTTGGCCTCAAATGGTCGCTCGCGTTGCACTCAAAACACCGCGGCATAAGTCTCAGGTCAGAAGTGTCAAATTTCCCTCCCGGGGAACTAGGCGGGAAAAAATCGTTCCGCTCTCGAGTGGGGGGGGGTAATTCTTCTCCCTTTCCTTCGCTGGGAAAAATGTTCTTCCCTGGGCTTTTGGTCGGGATGCCTCAATCCGTAGTTTTTCAAGCTCAAAGTTATACCGTCTTTCTCGTTCCTTATACCTTCTCTCTCGTTCCCTATCCGCTCTCTCTTGTTCCCTATCCGCTATAACCCTTTCTCTATCCTTTCTTTCTTGTATAACCCTTTCTAACGCCACTTTTGTGTATTCCTCATCGTAGGAATCGTGCGAGAGGATTAACTCCTTAAGTTGGGATGTCAGTAATCCCGGAGTAACCGTTCTTTCCAAAAATTCCGCTAGTTCCTCTAGATCTTGTTTCCTACCTTTGCCCAAGTACGCCATTTCGAAAATTCAAAATTGCCAAAAAAAAAACCCAAAAAAATTCAATTCTTTTGCACAACACCCAATTTAATACTTTTTACGACATACCGTAATCTCACAACATACAATAATTTAGCAATTCTAAAATGCACAATACAGATTCAAAAAAAATACTTAAGCTAAATCAATTCCCTTTGGAGTGACCACACTAATTGAGATTAACAAAATTTTAGCTATTACACAATTCTTGAAACTTAGTCACAGTGACAAAATAGGGAAATGGCACTAACCTGTATCTGCTGACTTGGATCACTTGGCACCACTGTCCACAGGCTGGACCACGGGTGGAAACACTGCACTGCACTGCACTATCTTCGGCTAAAAAGCCCACAAACACACTCTTCGGCTGAAAGCCCACTGGTGTAGGTCGTCTCGACCTCTTCCACAACGCGCACAAATAGCACTGCGCCACTGACGAAAAAACGGTTCGCGATGAACCTATAATAGCCGATCAAGATGATCTCTGGACGAACCGGTGGGGAATCTATTCCCCTGATGAACAGGACTTGTCGAGCTTTCCGTCGATTCCGCTCACGCTCCGTTGAAAAGGGCCGGCAACTCGAAACCAAAACTTCTTGCGACGAGTTTTGGTGATGGATGGGGTCGGTGACTCCGGTACCTCCTTCTCGCTTTCTCTAAGACAAGGGAAACGGTCTCCAGCGAAAGTGACAATCCGACAGCGGAAATGACAATCAGAACTTCTGGTTTCGAAGTTCTATTGGCCATCTCTTTCAGGCAAAACGGCAGGTTCGATTTACTTGTCGAGGCTGTTTTAATCTATCAACCCCGCTGCCACCAAATTAATAAGCTGTACCGTCATGTAAGAATTTGACGGACAGCTGATTTAAAATTAAACTATTTATTTACATAAATATTTACAAGATAATTATGGGCACAGCCATCGACAACCGAAACCTGCCTGAAGCCAAAGTAACACAATTGGCAAAACAGAGACGTCTGTCTCTCGTTGAATCTCGAGTCCGAATTCCCTCAAAATCCACGTTCGCTTCGCAGAACCGCCGCTGACAACGAGAGGGGGGGGGGTGAATTCCGAGCCCTCTAGAGATATTTATGTCCTCTCCCGAACAGAAACACCCCCACACAGCTGCGAAAACCATCGAGGATCCGCACGTGCAGACTAAAGTTGTTTTCGCATTCCGAAACATTCCAGCGTCCACGTGTTAGGGAAAAGGGTCGGCAAGTACCATATGGTACATGGGATATTCTATTACAATGTATTTACAATAATAACAAATTCTGGGGTATATGATATTTGAGTTTTTACACGGTGGAAAACAGTTTATCCGAAGACCCTTTTTACGTCTTGCTGAACCATACAGCTAATGTTCTGAGGGAGCAGCGAGAAAGGGGAACTCTTGGGACTACTATGTTCTAAATTCACTTTTAAGAACAGTGTGGGTGAGTATTTACACTGACAAATAGATTTCTGGGATATGATATGACAATGTATTTACAATAATAACAAATTCTGGGGTATATGATATTTGAGTTTTTACACGGTGGAAAACAGTTTATCCGAAGACCCTTTTTACGTATTGCTGAACGATACAGCTACGGTTCTGAAAAAGCAGCGAGAAAGGGAATCTCTGGGGACTACTATGTTCTAAATTCACTTTTAAGAACAGTGTGGGAGAGTATTTACACTGACAAATAGATTTATGGGATATGATATGACAATGTATTTAAAATAATAACAAATTCTGGGGTATATGATATTTGAGTATTTACACGGTGCAAAACAGTTTATCCGAAGACCCTTTTTATGTATTGCTGAACCATACAGCTAATGTCATGAGGGAGCAGCGAGAAAGGGGAACTCTTGGGACTAATATGTTCTAAAGTCACTTTTAAGAACAGTGTGGTTGAGTATTTACATTGACAAATAGATTTCTGGGATATTCTATTACAATGTATTTACAATAATAACAAATTCTGGGGTATATGATATTTGAGTTTTTACACGGTGGAAAACAGTTTATCCGAAGACCCTTTTTACGTCTTGCTGAACCATACAGCTAATGTTCTGAGGGAGCAGCGAGAAAGGGGAACTCTTGGGACTACTATGTTCTAAATTCACTTTTAAGAACAGTGTGGGTGAGTATTTACACTGACAAATAGATTTCTGGGATATGATATGACAATGTATTTACAATAATAACAAATTATGGGGTATATGATATTTGAGTTTTTACACGGTGGAAAACAGTTTATCCGAAGACCCTTTTTATGTATTGCTGAACGATACAGCTGAGGTTCTGAGAGAGCAGCGAGAAAGGGAATCTCATGGAACTTTTAGGAACAGTGCGGGTGATTATTTACACTGACAAATAGATTTCTGGGATATATGAATGAATGAATTTACTATGATTACATATTCTGGGGTATATTCATTCACATAAAACCTCCCTGTACACACAGTTGTGTATTTGAGAACTCGCATATACAACAGATTCGAAAGATCTCTCTAGAAAGACCTACGTACAATTAGCCATGAGTAAAAACTGGCTTGCTCAAATCTAAACATATTTTGTCAAAAGTTTGGCCCTGAGCTTTATTAATGGTCATTGAAAATGCTAACCTAATAGGAAATTGTTTACGTTTGAATTTAAAAGTCATATTACTATCAGATGGAATAAGGTATTCGAGGTATCAGGTAAGATTCATTGTTTTTGTTACTTATTTTTTTTGTTGCTTCAATAGTATTTTTCTGCAAATTTACCACGATAAGTGTAGTTCCATTGCACAAACCTTTTGAAGGTGCTAAATTTCTGAGTAACATTATAATAACACCTGTTATTGATTTAAATTTATGAGGTGGCATTCCAGTTGGTGTAATGTTATTCAAAAATTCCTCTGAATATGTAACTTGATCTCATGGATCTTCACTGACTATAGCAACAATACTCTCATAAATGCCTTCATTTCCTGGCATACACTGCAGTACATGATTATTGATTTGCATTGATGAATCATTTGTTACAGTGAGAATAGCACGATTTTTGAGCTCTTCAGGCGTCACTGTTTCAAAATCTATATCATTAAACAGTTGTTTGGCAGCATTTTGTGAATTTTTTTGAACAGTTCAATTCATCAGGCCAATAAAAAGCTCCACAAAATGAGCATATTTCTGTCATAAATCCACAGTCGTGTTCAGAAACACTTATTTCCACTTGGGAATCGGTTCTATTACTTAAATGTTGCTCCATCGCGTGCTCTGCCCGCAGTATTTCTAGCGGTAATTCTCTGAATTCGTACGTCAAAAGATTTCCTAGTTCCCTGCTCTCTTCTTCGCAAATTGTATTGAATTTGACGCAAAGAGCTAATTTTTCTATCAAAAACCTCTCACAATTATCGGGAAGATTGATCAAGCGTCAACGCGATGCGCTTCCCGTTGGTGTAATGAGGGATATCAATATTTATTTACATTCGTAAAGGCCAAACCCGTTGCCACAACCGGGAGAGAAATACAGGCCATTTTTGCGCCACGCATAAGCGTATTATATATATATATATATATATATATATATATATATATATATATATGTAGGAACGGAATTCTTTCGCCTCCCCACCTACTACCGAAAGGAGAAAGGGACTATTTCATCCAGGAAACGGAACACCACGAACGCTAAGGGGAAAAGGCTTGATCCCTTGCCCGCGGCGGAGGGTCTTCAGTTTTTTGTGTGATCGGAGAGAGTCGAGACCTATGTGGCCACTCTTCCGTACTTTTTTTATGCGAATCTATTGAGACCTCTGTGGCTCATATGTGTACCATCTTCAATTAATTTAATAAATGTTGTGTTTTACAACACGTGGACTCATTCCAAAATACCATATCAAGTAATAGCCACAGTGCCATTCCAGTGTTGACATCACATAATGGGGGCTGGTGCCTGGATTGCCCCATGCAAATTGAACGTGGACTAGAACCCTAGAGAGCCATCATCATCGCAAACTGTGAGTACATTTTGCTCATTTTTAATATAAAGATGTCATATTTTGGTAAAGCAAGAAAGGACGATATTTACCGTCTTGCAACGGAATTAGATATAGAAATACCCTCAAATGCGACAATTTCGAAATTAAAAAAGTTAGTGACGAAACAACTCGATTACGATGAGGAAGTACACAAAAACACTTCTGGATACAATAATAGTTGAAAGAATCGAAAAAGAGCAGCTGGAGAAAGACAAACAGCAGTTAGAGAGGGAAAAAGAAAAAGAATTACGCGAATTTGAATTGGAAAAACTGAAACTGCAAAATGCGACACAAACAGTTAGGGAAAATCACATGACAGAATCGAACACTGCATGGGATAGAGGAAAGGAATTATCAAAGATAATTAAAAGTTTTGATTCGAATGAATCCAATGATATAAGTACGTATTTAGCGCTGTTCGAGAGACAAGCGACGAAAATCAAAATCGAAAGTGAAGATTTTGTAACGCATTTACTAGGTTTATTACCCTTAGAGATAGCACAGATTATAACTCGCGAACCGGAGGAAAGATCTAATGACTATGAATACATAAAAGAAATCTTACTCAAAAGATTTAAACTTACGTCTGAACAATTCAAACAAAAATTCCTGAATCATAAAAAGGAAAGTACAGCCACTTGGCGAAATTTTGCGTTTGAAATAAGTCATTATTTTGACGAATGGTTAAGAGGACTCAAAATAACAAATTTTGACGAGCTCAGGGAACTAATGGTATCCGAGCAGATAAAACGTAGAGCGCCGTTTGAAATCAAAACACACTTCATAGATGACTGGCATCAATTAAAATGCGCAGAAGTTATAGTGAAAAATTTAGAGGAATATGTGTGTGTGTGTGTGTGTGTGTGTGAGAGAGAGAGTGCGACGTTGCAATTAGGAAAAATGGAGATACGGAATGTAAATAAATACAGAAAAAATGTTTCGCAAGATGAAACTCGATATAAAGGTGAATCGTCGAACTTTCGTGCTAACCAGAATAGTAGAAATGTTGATAATTGCTATAAAACTGTTGGTTATAGTACAAATGTCAATAAGTATGTTAATAAGGTTGATTATGATGTACCAAATAGAGATCCATATAAAAGTAATAGAATTAAGTGTTATGCATGTGGAAATTATGGGCATAAGAGTAATACTTGTACATATAATTTTAAAGGTGAAAATGCAAATGTGAATAAAACTGTAAATCAAATATATGTAGCAACTCCTAAGAAAATTGAAAAGAGTGTTTATATTGAAAAGTGTTATATTAATGCAGTAATAGACACTGGATCTGAAATAACTCTAATTAATGAGGAATGTTATCATAAAATAGGATCTCCTATATTGAATGGTAGTAAGATATATTTAAATGGAATAAGTCAACACAAAATAAGTACCGAGGGGTTTTTCCGATCAGAAATTGTTATTGATAATATTTCTTTGTGTTCTGATGTGCATGTCGTTAAGAATTTACAATTTGAAGCAATAATTGGTATGAACGTATTATCAAGGGTAAAGTTTGCATTTTCTGGGGGAACATTAAACGTTACCGATAGAGACATAAATGAAATAAGGAGGTCAGAAGTAAGGGGCGAAAACGGAAGCGAAATAAAAAACAAAACAACAACTTCAGGCGTTGTCATAAATCACGGGGAAGAAGAGCGCGTGAGTTTCCCTCAACATCCCCTCGTAGACTTTCAAGTATCGAAGGCGCATGAAAATGACTCATCAGCAGGTGCTTTTGTTTACACTTTAGGCGCCGTAGCGTTGGATATGTCTAGCGAAGAGACAGATCTCTCCCATATAATGAATCCCTGTTTACGAGAAAGAATCTGTCAAATTGTAGGAAATTATGTGCCTCAGCAAGTAACAAACACGGATGTTAAGATGAGAATTCTTCTGACGGACGAAGTTCCAGTTAGTCAGCGTGCTCGGCGGTTGCCGATTACTGAACAACTTATAGTTGAAAAACAAATCCAAGAGTGGTTAGAAAAAGGGATAATTAAAAACAGCTGTTCGGAATATTCTGCCCCTATAGTGCTTTGTAAGAAAAAAGATGGGAATCACAGACTTTGTGTCGATTTCCGAAAGCTCAACAAAAAAATAATTAAGGACCGTTTCCCGTTACCTCTAATCGAAGACGTGTTAGACAAATTGGAGGACTCGCAAGTCTTCACAACGTTAGATTTGAAAAACGGCTTTTTTCATGTCGACATAGAAAAGGAGAGTACAAAGTACACCTCTTTTGTTACCCACGAGGGACAGTATGAGTTTTTAAAGACACCTTTTGGATTGTCAACCAGTCCAAGTGTATTTGAAAGATATAATTTTCATGTTTTTAAGGATTTGTTAAAAGATAAAACTGTTATTATTTATGTAGATGATATTATCATACCAGCCATGAATGAGGTAGAGGGTTTAGAAAAATTAGAACGTGTTTTAAATACGGCGTCAATGTACGGATTAGAACTAAACTTCAAAAAGTGTCAGTTTCTAAAACGAAAGATAGAATTCTTGGGTTACGTAGTAGAAAAAGGAACTATAAAGCCTTCACCTTTAAAAACTGCAGCCGTACGGAACTTCCCACAACCCAAAAATGCCAAACAAATACAGAGTTTTCTGGGGTTGACCGGTTATTTTCGAAAGTTTGTTCGAGATTATGCCAAGATAGCGAAGCCCCTCAGTGATTTACTTCGTGATAACAGGGAATTCCATTTTGGGTCGAAGGAGAAAACTGCATTTCAAGAATTAAAGCAGGCCTTGACTGGCGAGCCGGTGCTACAAATTTTCAGACAAGGACCGCCACTGGAACTTCATTGTGATGCAAGCTCACACGGATTCGGAGCAGTACTATTGCAACAGGCAGATGATGGAAAGATGTATCCAATTCAATACATGAGTAAGAAGACAACAGCACAACACGAAAAATACGGCAGCTATGAATTAGAAATTCTAGCAGTGATCGAAGCTTTGAAAAAATTCCGGAATTATCTACTCGGAACCAAATTTAAAATAATGACGGATTGCTCAGCCTTCCAGCAAACCATGAGCAAGAAGGACTTAACCCCTAAGATAGCGAGATGGGCGTTAATCATGGAGGAATTCGAATACGAAATAATTCATCGACCAAGTGCTCAAATGAGACATGCAGATGCTTTGAGCCGAAATGTCGCTGTGATAGTACCGCAACCAACGGGTGAAGAAATAACGTGCAAGTTAGCAGCAGCCCAACGACAAGATGAGTATATTCAAGTTATTAAAGAATTATTGATGAGAGGGGAGAAGAACGACTACTTGATCAAAAACGATGTATTATATCGATATGAAAACGGAAGTGAACTGCCTGTCGTCCCCGAGAGGATGCAATCAGATATTATAAAGGAATTCCATCAAAAAGGACATTTTGCCGTGGCGAAGACCGAGGAGTTAGTGAAAAGAGATTTTTCCATTCCAGGACTCAGGAAAAAAGTGGAGAACGTCATAATGAACTGCGTTAAGTGCATCTTGACGAATAAGAAAAGGGGCAAGCAAGAGGGTCAATTAAATCCAATACCCAAAGGGAGTGTACCGCTTAGTACATACCATATTGATTTTCTGGGACCTCTGGCGACAACAAATAAACACTATCAACACATCTTCGCTGTGATAGATGCCTTCACTAAATTTACTTGGCTCTATCCTGTAAAATCAACTTCTACACGTGATGCGTTGGAGAAGCTAGATTCGCAGTCACATATTTTCGGAAATCCGTCAAGAATAATTTCAGATCGAGGCACCGCATTCACATCCAAAGAATTCGAAGGTTACTGCGACGAAAGAAGCATTGAACACTTCAAAATCACCACAGGAGTACCTCGAGGAAATGGTCAAATCGAACGAATATTTGAAACTGTGATACCGGTACTGACGAAATTAGCGATCAACGAACCAGAAAAGTGGTTTAAATATGTCAACTCAATTCAAAGAATTTTGAACAGCACCTCTAGTAAAAGTACAAAAATCACACCATTTGAATTGCTAACAGGAGTATCAATGAAGAACAAAGAAGATCTGAAGGTCAGAGAAATGTTGGAACAAGAATATGAAGAATGGTTCATAAGAAACCGAGAAGGACTTAGGGAAGAAGCTAAGGAACAAATCCTAAGGATGCAAGAAGAAAACCGAAAACAGTATAATCGGAAGCGGAAACCTGCAAGAAAGTATGCAGAAGGAGACCTGGTAGCGATACAGAGGACCCAATTTGGAGCAGGACTCAAATTACGACCAAAATATCTGGGCCCATACGAAATTATCAACAGGAAACCACACCACCGTTACGAGGTGAGGAAAGTGGGCAGTCACGAAGGACCTATCAACACGTCCACTGCTGCCGAACACATGAAACCATGGACTAATTAACTTTAAAGAACTCTGGGAAAGAAAAACTAATGTGGAGAGAAAAATTATGTTTATTTTCAGCAATTATCTCAAAAGTGAAATAGATACTTTTTTTTGTTTTTTTTTTATTTTTTTCAGGTCCCATTGTACGTGCCTAAATGAGTGCAGTGATGTTCGGGGCGAACACCGTCAGGATGCCCCAGTGTAGGAACGGAATTCTTTCGCCTCCCCACCTACTACCGAAAGGAGAAAGGGACTATTTCATCCAGGAAACGAAACACCACGAACGCTAAGGGGAAAAGGCTTGATCCCTTGCCCGCGGCGGAGGGTCTTCAGTTTTTTGTGTGATCGGAGAGAGTCGAGACCTGTGTGGCCACTCTTCCGTACTTTTTTTATGCGAATCTATTGAGACCTCTGTGGCTCATATGTGTACCATCTTCAATTAATTTAATAAATGTTGTGTTTTACAACACGTGGACTCATTCCAAAATACCATATCAAGTAATAGCCACAGTGCCATTCCAGTGTTGACATCACACATATATATATATATATATATATATATATATATATATATATATATATATATATATATATATATATAGGGTGTTGTGTTTCAGTGAACCGTTTCAGAACTTCTAAGAGGGGTAGGGCACATCCTGACGAACCAAAATCATATACCAATGGGCAGTCAGAAATGCTTTCCTGACGCGGTAGATGGCGTTGTGCGAAAATCCCGAGCTTTCGTGTAGGGAATCTTCATTTCGCACAAGAACGCCAAGTTAATAGGATGGATGATTACACGATCGCAGAGTTAGCCGATATGCATTTGGCGTACGGGGCTGAAAATTGTAGTGGGCCAGCCGCACAGCGTTTATACGCGGAACGATATCCGACGAGGCGTATCCCCAGTCATAATTTCTTTGCAAGACTGCACCAGAGGTTAGCTGAGACAGGTTCATTAGAAAGAGCTGACAGGGACAGGGTAAGAACAGCAAGGAATGCAGACGTCGAACAGAATTTGCTGCAGCATGTACAGGGGAATCCAAGAACGAGTACACGAAGTGTAGCAAACGCAGTCGGGGTTTCCCATTGCAGCGTCTGGAGGATTCTCCGAGAAGAAGACATGCATCCGTTTCACGTGCAGCGTGTCCAGACACAGCAACCGGAGGATTATGCACCTCGTATTGCTTTCGCACAGTGGTACCTTGGAAAATGTGCTACAAATCCCCTTTTTCCTGCTGAAGTGTTGTTTTCCGATGAGGCAACCTTCACAAGGGAAGGAATTTTCAACACGCATAACGACCATATATGGGCGGTCGAGAACCCGCATGCAATACGACGTCGTGCAGCACAGATTCGATTTTCGGTCAATGTATGGGCCGGTATTAGGGGAGATCACCTCATCGGACCTTACCTGTTACCGTCTCGTCTAACCGGACCTAACTACTTGTTCTTTCTGCAGCAAGTATTGCCACAACTTTTGAGAGATGAACAGATTTCTGCATCGACGCAACAGACAATGTGGTTCCAACACGATGGAGCTCCTGCCCATTATAGCGGAGATGTTCGTAACTACCTGGATGTCACATTTGGTCAGCAGTGGATCGGACGTGGTGGTCCCGTGCGTTGGCCTGCTCGGTCATCCGACCTATCATGTCTTGATTTTTATTTCCGGGGTCATCTGAAATCGCTAGTTTATGACACCCCTGTTGACAATGTTGAGGAGCTGGTTGCAAGAATTGCAGTAGCTGCCGGAGAAATTCGAGATATGCCTGGAGTATTCCAGAATGTTTGGATGTCCATGCGTCGGAGATATGAGGCGTGCATTGTAGCCCGTGGAAGAAACTTCGAACACTTACTTTAATCCATGTACCTTTTGCTTCTTTTCATGTATTATTAAAACGATTTCTCACTTACGGTCTCTTTTCTTTACGGTGCTTCAGTGTACAACACCACTTCAGGAAAGCATTTCCGACCCCACATTGCTGTATGATTTCGAGTTGTCAGGATGTACCCTACCCCTCTTAGAAGTTCTGAAACGGTTCACTGAAACACCCTGTATATATGTATGCATATATTTAAAGTTGTGTGTGTATATTCTTGATACAAATCTACACCATCTGACTAATCCACACCAAATTGTGGTACACTTATTTTTTGGAACCATGAGAAAAACACAAGCTAATTCTTTCATTTCTTCAGACCTATCTGTGGCCATGAAAATTGGCACACAGGTAGTCCTAAAGTGCCACTTGAAGCCCTAATTTTCAAATCTAAAGTTTTTTTTTCCTGCAATAATTGGACATGGACAAAAAAACACGTTCTAAAGGGTTTGTGTGTTTGAGTTAACACAGGGAAATACCGCGGTCATATTTTAGCTGTCGCGTTCATATTTGAAATCCGAGCAACGCCGGGTTATTCAGCTAGAGCTAGTAATGTTATAAAGACATGCAATCCAAACAAAAAATACTGAGGAGGTTCATTGCTATCGAGTAAAAACTGTAAATGTTGTGAAATCTTTAAGACAAAATTTAATCTTTTTGATGTGAAATGTTTCTTTAACAAAATCTCGTGTAGGTAGGGGATTGATTCCGGATCTACCTTGTTTCTAGTTATTTTATTTAACATCCTATTGGAGCAACAAAACTGTTTATTGGCGACGTTCTGGGATCAAACACCACGGAAAGATCCGAGGACAACTACACGTAATTTTGAACCACGGTCAGATGATGGGCCCCAGATTAGCTGGCACCGCACACTACAAACTTCCACACTGTAACGTTTTGAAGATACAGAATCATTATCGAGAATCGTGGTAGCTCACAACGGGAATCGTTCCTGAAGTCTACCCCCTGGTCCGACTGCGGAAGTGACGACTGGAGGAGGCGGGCTGGGAAGAGACAATTTTTGGAGAGAGGCTGTTGCTAGTCGTAGACGATTTGAGAAACTTTTATCTTACGGAGGCTGTATTGTGTCGGTGATGGACATCGTCTTTAAATATAAAACTGTAGCTGTACAATTTCTGTAAATATTTATTCTTAATACAACTATTTTAACCAGGAAGTGGTTTTACTTTTTCGTCGATACGGTACAGACCTGCCTGAGTGGTGGCAGCTTATGGTATGCGAATTCTGCGTGATATCTTTTAGCTACAGTTGTGATAAGACCGCCAGCGTCTTTTGGAATGTTCGTGTGGAACCTGGATATTGACGACCGCCAGCGCGTCTGATGTGTGGCTGTTTTAAAAGGGTAAGTACCAACTTACCAGAATTTCATTGCAATTGTAAGAATCGGTGCACACCGAAAACGCATTTGTTACAGAGTTTTCTGTGTTTTGAAACATCCTATTTCATGTTTTAGTTTAAGTCAACCTGACTTGTTTAGTTTGGAAACTTCCCGTTTTCATTTTCCTTTAAGAAGTCCTCAGACTTTGTGTTTTGAAACAACCTGTTTCAAGTGTTATTTTAAGTCAACCTGACTTGTTTAGTTTGGAAACGTCCCGTTTTCCATTTTAATTGTAGAAGTCGCCAGACTTGAGTGTGTTTTGAAGCATCTTGTTTCAAATTTTGGTTTGTGTTAAGTCAATCCTGACTAGCATAAAAGTCATTCTGACGTAGATATAATATCAGTTCTGATTTTTTTTGTGTGTGGTTGTTTTATACCATATTGTTATTTTAGAAAAATTGATATATCATTGTGTAATAATCATATTAGAAGGATATTTTAATAACAAGTTGTGTGAATTATACTTAAAAGGTTTATGTTTCTAATACAAGAATCATTTTTTAAACTGTTATATTGGTGAAATCAATTTTGATTTATTTAGTGTGAAATTTTTGTCAATCATTTTGGAAAAATTCTAGTTTTGCTTTAGTGTAGGGGTATTGCATTGGACAGTTGTCGTTACATGTGAATATGAAAGTGCTTTTAAAATACGATATTATCAAGTTTTATGTTTAATTATCATTTGAATGAGTTATTATCATTTGGTAATTTATTTGAGCAAGTATAGAATTTAATTACTTCCTTTTAAAAGAATGTATAACAAATTACTGTGAAAATTTAATGAAATACATTTGGTTCCTTATTCTGATTCAATTTGAAAGTAGAATTGATTTGTTTTATCTGAGTTAATCGATAGTATTTGTTAAGAATGTATAACAAATTACTGTGAAAATTTAATGAAATACATTTGGTTCCTTATTCTGATTCAATTTGAAAGTAGAATTGATTTGTTTTATCTGAGTTAATCGATAGTATTTGTTAAGAATGTATAACAAATTACTGTGAAAATTTAATGAAATACATTTGGTTCCTTATTCTGATTCAATTTGAAAGTAGAATTGATTTGTTTTATCTGAGTTAATCGATAGTATTTGTTAACATAATAGTATTATTTTAATAACTGATTTTCAGTGTTTTGTGTATTCTATTTTGTGTGCTTTAAGAGTGTGGATTCTGGGTTATTTTATAATCGAGTATTGTTTTCGCTATTGAAATCATGGCTTATATTGCGCAAGCAAAAAAACAGAACATTCTCGTTCTAATCGAGGAGTTAGGTTTGCAAATGGAGTCGAATTCTTCTATTACAAAGATGAAAACAGAAATCATCACATCTAGATTACGAAGAAGAATTCGTTAAGTCACGTCTAGAAGCGATTAAAACCGAACGGCTTCACAAGGAGAAAAAAGAAAAAGAGGAGAAAGAAAAACTTCGGAAAGAAGAGAAAGAGGAGAAAGAAAAACTTCGGAAAGAAGAGAAAGAGGAGAAAGAAAAACTTCGGAAAGAAGAGAAAGAGGAGAATGAAAAACGTCGGAAAGAAGAGAAAGAGGAGAATGAAAAACGTCGGAAAGAAGAATATGCGTTTGAACTCGAAAAACTGCGCATTGAAAGGGGAGTCCTTCCTCATACTTCAACAGAAGTACCTCCGCCAAGGAGAAAACTATAACTGCATCATCTCATGCAAAAATTTGATACTAAGGAAGGCGATATTTCACTTTATTTAGTGATGTTCGAGAGGCAGGTTCGTCGCATTAAACTCGACGAAGCCGAATGGGTTTCCCATTTGATTGGCCTTTTGCCAAATGAGATATCCAAAATAATAGCAAGGGAACCAGAAGAGAAGGCAGAAGATTATTTGCATAAAAAAAATTATTTTAAAGAAATATAAACTGAGTCCAGAGAAATTCAGACAGATGTTCGTTAAAAGTCAAAAACAGGACGACAAGACCTGGGAAGAATTTGTTGATGAACTCCAAAAATATTTTGAAGAATGGATAGCTGGGTTGGAAATAACCACATTTAACAAATTGATTGATCTGATGGTTACTGATCAAGCTAAAAGAAGAGTTCCAGCAGAATGCCGAGAGCATTCCATCGATGAATGGAGTAAGATGACGTCTGCCAAGGAATTTGCTCTAAAAATGGACGAGTATGAAACCGTGAAAGGGTTTACGAAGAAAAATTTCGGAAACACTCAGAAACATAACGAAAAATCGTTTCCAAATTGGAAACCCAGGAATTTTGAAGCTCCAAGACACAATTCAAATTGGAGATATAAAAATCAAGAAAATCCGAAGGAAGTTAAAGAAGAACGCACGGATTCACAGAGAGTAACACCTTCGTCTACTGCTTTTGAGAGACGGTCAAGAATCCAATGCTATGAATGTCATGGTTTTGACCATATTAAACCGAACTGCCCTAAATTAAAGAAAAGATTCGAAACTTCAGCGCAAATAAATAGAATTGTCAGCAGTACCGAAGAGGACCTGATGAGACCACATACTTGGGAAGGATGGGTAAATGGAGTTCCTATGAAAATTCTAAGAGACACAGGTTCGACAATCGACCTTGTTGGCCGGAACCTCATTCGTCCAGAGATGCTGACAGGCGAGAATATTTGGGTTATTCAAGCCGTAGACAATACTCCAATCTGTTTGCCTTTAGCAGAGGTGGAGCTACAAGGAAAATTCGGGCATGTAATAACAAAAGCCGCAGTTGTTTGTAGTCCTTCAGACAAAGGAAGATATTTGTTGGGGAATGGAACGGCTACACTTCTGGAAAAGATGAAGGTGGATGATATGCCATATCAGGTGAATGCCATAGAAACACGTTCTCAAAGACGAATGGCTCAACAAGAGGAAGAAGAAAGGGAAGAAATAATTTCAGTTCCAGAGTTTGAAGCTGAGATAGATATTGACGAAGGCGATTTGTTTTCTTTCCCGCCAAATGAGATGGAATCTTGTGAAGGACTTGAACTTCTGAAAAGTGATTCCCAAACGTTCGTTGAAGTGCAGAAGGAGAAGAGTTTAGAAAGAAAAAAACAAGAGGAAAGAGAAGCCGTTGACAACACTCCAATCTGTTTGCCTTTAGCAGAGGTGGAGCTACAAGGAATGTTCGGGCATGTAGTAACCAAAGTCGTAGTTGCCTGTAATCCCTCTGACAAAGAAATACATTTGTTGGGGAATGGAACTGCTACACTTCTAGAAAAGATGAAGGTGGATGATGTGCCATATCAAGTGAGCACCATTCAACCACATGCTCAGAGACAAATGGCTCAACAAGTGGAAGAAAAAAAAGAAGACGAAGAGGAAAGGGAAGAAATTGTCAATTATGATTTGGAATTCGTTGACTGCAGAGACGCCAGTGATGATGAAATAGAAGAAATACAGGATATACTTAAGGGTTCTGGGAGAAATGGTTGCATGAAACTGTCATGGGAAATGGAATTGACCGAAAACTGCGTTGAGGCTTCTTCAGAAATGGAAGATGAAGATGAAACTGATCCCTCAACGATTCCAATAGGCAGCACCGGCTTGGAAATTGTGGCTTGTCATGCTTTACATTTTGTTGCACCACAAACTAACTTGTGTTTGCCTGCCACTCCACCTTCACCCAATGGAGTTCAGACACTTGATACACTACCCACAACTGTAGGTCCTTACAGAAATGCACCTCACATTGTCTCTCAAGATATACCTTATTTACCTTCTGATCTCCACATGCGTGTACCGCTTTTCGCTTGTCCTAAGCCTAGAACTAGAGAAGCAAGCTACGATCAACTTGTGCCCATGGTCCCGACAGGACACAAGAAATTCGTTGGACAGTTTGAAAATGAAACGAATCAGAAAAACAAGGCGACTGCCAAAAAGCATTTCCACAGACACAAGAAAAAAACTCTGAAACTCGGAGTAGCAGGTGTTTTAGAATTAAAAGCGTTGATTCTTACCATAGGGAAGCTGTCATGAGTGAAGCCCTTTCCCTTTACGGTTACACACCTAGCACACACACTCTTAAGTAAATGTAATTAAGTAATTATGTCTTAGGTATCTTTTATTTTTGTTTCGTGTATTATTTGTATAATTTCTAACATTCAATTTTGTTATGTAAAAATTGTGTCAGTACCCTGAATTTGGTGATGCACTGATTCAGTCTGGTAAGTTGGTACTGGCCCCTTTGTCTGAGCACTTATGCTCATTACCTTTCATTCTCTTTTCGGGACTTTTCTTCGATCGAGATCTGCAGAAAAGTTTTCTTGGACGGGAGAAGTCTGTAACGTTTTGAAGATACAGAATCATTATCGAGAATCGTGGGAGCTCACAACGGGAATCGTTCCCGAAGTCTACCACCTGGTCCGACTGCGGTGTATTCTGTCGGTGATGGACATCGTCTTTAAATATAAAACTGTAGCTGTACAATTTCTGTAAATATTTATTCTTAATACAACTATTTTAACCAGGAAGTGGGCTTACTTTTTCGTCGATACGGTACAACACCAAGATAGAGAGAGGACATCTTTGGCCACGACACATTTAACGGGCAATTGTTTCCGTGTGCATGATAGTCTTTGGTTGGACCGAGTTTTGAAATAGTAACCCTTCGGTTACAAATTCGTTACAATTTGGCTACCAATAGCACGCTGTGTTGCTCAGGGGGACGTTGATTAAAATACCTGAACTGGGTTACCTCGACTCCACAAAATCTTGGCTCATTAGCACTTGATACATTCTAATTAAATACAGACTTTTGATTTTGTTTCAGTAAATATTCAAATAATATCAATGTAATAATTCAAATAACATAATGGCCTGGATGCGTCACCCGGCGTGGCAAAAAATTAAAATAGTTGTCGGATGAATCCTGTGGAATTTGTTTGCCAAATTGTCTCCAACTGTCCGGCTATAGGGTTAAAATTCCGGGATGGCTGCCCTTCCCATTACATCCCAAATGTGCTCCATGGGAGAGATATCAGGAGACGTTGCTGGCCGAAGAACTGTTGGGAAAGCTCGAAGACACGTGATACCAACACGTGTCGTGTGCGTCCGGGCATTATCTGGTTGAAAAGTAAGTAAGGGGTGTCGCAAAAGCAACACAACCGGTCGTAGAATGTCGTCTACGTACCGCTGTGCTGTAAGTGTGCCAGAAATGACTACCAAAGCGTTATCAAAGAAGATGGCACCACAGACCCTAACGCCCTGTCGTAGGCATGTGTGGCTTGCTTTAGTAAGGCGTTTGTTGTCAGGACACAGTTGGAAACGGGAGTCGTCACTAAAAACTATACGTCCCCAGTCAGCGCCGTTCCAAGTTGTACTAATTCTTTTTAAAATTATTATGGTTAGTAGATTTTCTCTCAGTTACTCGTTAATATACCAAGATTCGTTAAAGATTATTATTTTATTAGATGCCTAACAATTATACACTAATAATGCGTGCTTTTCGTGGCCTCTTTGTTTAAAAATAATTTTTTACCAAATGTTCTCTACTCTGATATCTAACTCCTGTCAACTCTACGCATATATGAAACCGCGTGCACCTTCAGGACGAGTCGTAGTTTTCTCTGCCGGTCTTGTTCCTCAGTTAAACCCCGTGCCTACCGTTTCTTCTCTCCTCTGGGTTAATGGAGAACTCACATTGGTGGATAGGAAAATTGGATGCAGCCAACTCAAATGGTGTCATCTCAAAATGCAATTGCAAACTACTGAGGGGTCAATGTGTTAGGGTTAATGAACAAGTGGTGAGCTTGGTTTCTTCACAGATTTTAATGTCTGATCTGGTTGGTCTGGTTTTTGTGCTGACAGTCCTTTCGAATAAGTACTCAATAACTCACAAATAGATTACCAGTTTAATCTATATTTCTATTTAAAATTCTAGAGCTCGTGTGGGACACTCAACCACCCGACGCTCTCCAGGGCCGCTAAAGCTTCGGTTTCCTAAGAAACGGTAGCCGTGATGTATCGGTGGGTGACGTCACTAAAACGTTGCTTAAGCTTTGGTTTCCTAAGAAAGTGGAGCCGTTATCTAACAGCCGTGATACGTCATTATTCCGCGGGCATAACTAGACGGCCGTCTAAACAAAAATCCCGACGTGTCAACTTAGACGGACAGAATACGTTGGAGAATGGGCAACACAGACGGCTGTCGTGGTTTGTTTTATTCGAGAAACAAAACAAAGTGGTTTTTTTATTCTCTAGTTTAAAGATTCTAACTTCGGGATCGTTGAAGGTAGAGTGAAAATTTCAACAGATTTCAAATCAGCGTAAATTTCTACGCCAGATCGATATCAAAAACAGTTTTATTATTCAATTATTTACCATTTGATTATTTAATTATTTTTTAAATAATTATTTATTTATTTAAAGAAAATCACATTTAAGGTATCGATTTGGTGTCAAATTTTCCGCAGCTTTCAAATCCGTTGAAATTTTCATTCTGTGTTTAACGATCCCGATTTTACAAAACCGAATTGATCAATGGCAGTCAAAAATGTTTATTTATTTCGCTCCTCTCCGTTCGAATCGTTTGGAGCAGGAAATGAAATCTGGCCGCTACAAGAGAAAAAACGTTCCCCATCTGTTTGAGACCGCTATGACGACAGTCATGGAAATGGCGGCTCCGATCATTTTTGTTACGCTCACAAACAACGCTCTCTAGGAAACCAACACCATGTGTTAGTATAAGCAACGTTTTAGTGACGTCACCCACCGATACATCACGGCCGCTAGATCACGGCTACCGTTTCTTAGGAAACCGAAGCTTTACTCCCACAACAGTAAACAATAACAAATATCCCGTACAGTGACGGGTACTGCCATCTGGTGGGCCACAATATGATCCTTTCCTCTCCTCTTTGCAGTTGTCGCTCCAAGTGTGATGAGATTCTTCGGAGTCACTGTCTTCGAGCAAGAGCCAATGGATTTTTTCGAAAAAGTTACTCATCAGATAGTGGAAGAGAGAAGGAAATCCGGAAAGGTAATTCCATTCTTTTGCGGGCCCGGTTTGCAGAGTTTCGGATTAGCAACCTGAGGTTTGCGAGTTCGAAACCAACAAACACCGTCTTGTACAAAGGGGGCTGGTGCACGTTAAGTCTGTCGTGGCCTCAAACGTCGTCACTTTGGAGTGGTGTGGAAGTTTGGAGAATGGGTTACCAGCTCAGGTGTTGCCTCGTCATCTGACCGTGGTTCAAAATTACATGGTGGTGTTCTTGAATCTTTCCATTCCAAACTTATCCCAGTCGTGGCAAAAAAGTTATTAATTT
Organism: Metellina segmentata; assembly: GCA_947359465.1. Taxonomy (NCBI): domain Eukaryota; kingdom Metazoa; phylum Arthropoda; class Arachnida; order Araneae; family Tetragnathidae; genus Metellina; species Metellina segmentata. Next base: position 120,422,740 of record OX375879.1, on the reverse strand, counting down.
TATTGAGAATGGAATTTTTATGTTGGTTGGTGATTCAAAAACAATATAATGATAATTTATTTGTATTAATAATGCTACCTGACTGGCAACCCGATATGTTGCATTTTTTTTTAAATCAAGCTTTTTTATACTTCTAACTGTTTGTAAAAACTATCTCTGTAAAGTTGAATAAAGAAAAATTTTGAAGATTTTCGAGGATGATTCTGCCTATAAAAGTTGAAGCAATCGGTTATCAGTTCCGGAAAAAAAACCCCGATCGATTGAAAAAACCTTGAAGGAAAAGATCGCAAAAGCGTAAACCTGAGTGCTAGACAGCCGGGAAAAATCGTTTGAAATCTAAAAATTTCAGAAGTTATTTTTCTCTGCTTAGTAATTATTTTTCTCTTTGTATCTGGGTGACAAATACTCAATAGCTGATTATGCTGAAATTTCACTTTGCTTTTGTTATGCCATGCTCAATCCGTTTCCATCGTCAGCTTAGATCAGGGGTCCAACCTTTTACATACCATGCTTTAATTTTTTTCATATACGAGTTCACATGCGCCATAGAACTCAAGCACCTTTTCTATCATTTTACGTTCATGGTCCTGGCAAACTCTTAATAACTTTTTTAATAAAAGCATGTTTATACACATATTAACACTTTTAATTTATTTAACTATTGTATGTTTAACAATATATATTATAGCACATAAACATTACTTACTATCAGGCCTGTAGTCGTAAAAAAACAGAGGGTATACCATGGGCACCCGCAGATTTCTTTCCAGGGGGAGGCAAAACATGTACTTACTACTTACACTTTCCATGGGGGGCAAAAAACATGTACACATAAACGCACATACATGTATGTATAGTATATATATAGGAAATCCGTAAACCAGAAGGGGCGACTGTCCCCTTGCCCACCCAATCAGGGCGCCCAGTTGAATTAATCGAAGTTCAAATTATCGAGAAAAAAAAAGCCTATTAATTTTATATTATAGGAAAGGAATAGTGGAATTTTGAAGAAACTTCGCCTTATACAGAAATTCTTGTTCACAAGATTCGAGTTATTGGGAGTTTACTGTATTTATGCAAACAAAATATACAGACTAGCATCGAGTGATATTCAAACTTGAAAATCTCACTACATTAATATTTAACTATGATATAAAATAATTGCAGGAACTGTTAAGAGAAAAATATTTAAACACTAAAAGTAAGATGTAATTTTGTTTTATTTTAACAAATTTTAAGGCCTACCTCTCATTTTCTTTGAAATATTTCCCAAACTACTGGACTAGAGAAATCCGTCTTTGTCTCTTTTTTGTAGAGCATACTCTTGATCAAGTCAACTGAAGAGCGGTGGTTGGCCAACCAAGAATTTACGAATTTTTTCGACTGAAAGGTTCGGATACTAGATGCCTGCTCAGGTTTTGATCTCGTCATCTGATCGTGGCTCAAAATGACTTGGTGTAGTCCTCGAATTTTTTTATTCGGGTTTAATTCTGGATCGCTGCTAATATCGCGTTGTGACGTTGCCTCCTTTGTGCGACTTTAATAAAAAATCCCATATTTTAATTATGTAGTTTCTTTACATGTATGTCGACTGTGTTCGAATAGCTTTATATATAATTTAGTCTTAGGATTTGAGCTCGTATATATTCAAAAATGTTTTACATGGTACTTTTGGCATTTATTTAGTCTTCCTGCAAAATGTCTTATGTGTGTGTTACATGTATAGTACTAGGATCGTTCGGAAAGTAATACCCGTTTGAGCATGCGCACCTGACAGTGTAATTTTTCATAAAATCAAAGCGGAGTATGGGGATGTGATGGATGAGTCTTTTGTGTGTCGTTGTAGCCGAAATTTTAATTGAGGGAAGAGAGAACGTCCATGATGAGGAGCGATGTGGCCGCCCGAGTGTCAGTACGGATGAGCTTGTCAAGTCTGTCGACACATTCATTAAACAAGATCGGCGTGTGACTTCGGACTCAAAGCTGGTGCCATGTCTGTCAAAAGTTTAAACAAAGAATCACGACTCGCAAACTCATAGTTACGGTCTTTCGGGACCATCACGGAATTTTTCTTGTTGAGTCTATGCCGCGGGGAGCCTTCATAAACACCGATGCACACTGTGAGACATTAAAGGAGCTACGGCGTGCAATTCAGAATCGAAGAAGCTGCATGTTGTCTAGCGGCGTGGTCCTATTGAGTGACAACGCATGGCCTCACGCAGTTGCGAAAACGCAACTTTTGATCAACAAGTTTGAGAAATATTCGACCCCCTATAACCCGGACTTAGCCCACAGTGACTTTCATTTGTCCGCAAAATTTAAAAGAGTTTCAGGGTGGGGAACATTTTGCGAACGATGAGGAGCTTAAAGACGTTGTTACTATTTATCTCAATGGCCTGAGGAGTATGACGCTGGTATTGAAAACCTCGTCACAAGATAAGACAAAAGTATAAATTTGCAAGGGGACTATGTAGAAAAATAATACGAGGTATGAAAATGTAAAATAAAAAGTGTGGTTAAAAATATAATTGGTCTTTATTTTATTTAAAAACTGATATTACATTCCGAACGACACTCGTAATAATTAAGTTTAGATCTTAGTCTTCGTCTTTATTCAAAATATCTGCGTGTGTCTTTTAGGGATCTTTTTTCCTTGATGCTTTCCATGTGTGTGTTTTATGGAGGGCACAGTTCGGAAGTAGAGGAGGGTTATATGGTTTTAAAACTCGATTCAACCAAATTCTGTTGATGACGTGGGGGCTTGTGCATGTTAATCTTTACGCTGCGGCGCTTAGAATTTTTAAATCGTCTCACAAAACGGCTTCTTAACCTGCAGGTACGACCCCCTTTACCTAATTAACAACTTTAGCGACAGATCCTTGAGTGGCATTTACGACTGGCGTTTTTCTTTCATGGCGTGGCGTATCGTTGAGCGTGAGATAGATATAACCAAAGCAACCTTCTGCCTTTCCATAAAGCGTTCACACCTCACGGTCGACAGGGTAGGGTACTCCGAACAAAAGGAGGAACCCTTTAGAAGTTCATTCGCTGACAGCTCGTAAATGGTGATCGATGCCAGCGGTCATTTAAAAGGGGGATATCATTCATAGTACACAGATCTATACCATGCCGCTGGTGTAAACGAAAATCTAGTGGTAACAATTCTAAATGCAGCGTAAAGGTTAAATCTGTAATATTTTCAAACATCTTCACGTTGGTGTTTATGTTTGGAAAGTGGGGTACCAGCGCTGGTGTTGACCTCATCTGATCGTGGTTCAAATAACGAGGTGTTACACACGGTCTTTCCCTTAGTTACTCTATTACGACGTTAATTAAATACTTACCTCTCTCAGAAAATAATTCCAATTAGTGTTTTGAGATAAGAAAAAATACTTCTTCCCAGATTAAAAACAATTGCAGAAAAAAAAAAAGCAATCGGCGAAATTTCTATTTGAAGTGCTCAAGTGTAGTAATGAGAGGGTTTTGTTTTGCAGTCCAGAAACGATTTCCTTCAGCTGCTGATGGACACGGCCAAAGAAGTCTCCGAAGAGGAGAAGTGGGAAACTGAAGACAAAAATGACATCACATCCAATTACGGACAAGAGGATATTGAACAACAGATTCTGAAAAATGTCACTTCCAAACGTAAGCTATCATGTCTAGAATTACGTATTGAATGAAGGACTGTCCCGAATTGAAATCAGACCAATCTAACACATAGTACGATATGTTAAGTTTCAGGTGAAATATTACAAAGTCAACTTTTCAAGCCTAAATAACCTCGTACCAGCCTACTAGACTGCAACCGATTATTATGAATGTGGAAAGCTTTATACAGGAAACACGAGATGACCAGGACACGCCTGTGGTAGCACCACACCTTTCCAAACTTCCACACCACGCTAACGTGAGAACATTTAACTTAACGTGCGCTAACCACCTTTGTATATGACGGTCTTAGATCGGATTCGAACTCGCAACACTCAGTTGCTCTTCCAATCAGGCTATCGGATCTTTCCCTTTCGTATTGATATCGGATCGTCTATAGCCCTCTTGTACTGCTGCATTGCAACGTGAATTAAAATACCTACCTGCAGCAAGGCTACCGCTGCACGCAACCACATTTAAAAAAAGTCACAAACAATTCAAAAGAACTGTAGGTTACATCGAGGACACAACCTGCCATTTTGACATGAATTTTCGGTTCTGGCGTTGGATTGTGAAATGACTGGAACAAACATATGAAGTTTGAACGCTTGTTTTTGTGTGTGAATATTCAATTATTTTACATTTTCAGCGATTAATGAGCACTTTGATATTCGAAGAGAAGGTAATTGGGAAATTTTAATTAACGTTGTACGTTAAAGTACCATTGACACACGTAATTTTGAACCACTGTCCGATGACGAGGAAACACCTGATCTGGCACCCAACTCTCCAAACTTCCACACCAACCCAACGTGAAGACTTTCGGCCATGACAGATTAAAAGTGCACCAGCCGCCTCTACACCATACGCTTGAAAACATCCATGCACTGACCCGGATTCGTACCAAGAACCTTCCAATCTAGAGAAAACACCTTATCCGCCAGACCGGTTGGTCGGCTAAAAGAGAAGGATAATTTTATTCATTAAAGGCATGTGATTGTAGTGTAGTTTTGTAGCTTTCGAAGGATGCCATTCACGCAGTTCTCATTCCGTGCTATCCATTGGCCCGAAACGAGCCCAACACTGTAAAATTTCGTCATATACTGCGAACCCGAGCTCTGTGTTCCTCCTATCCTAAGATCGTGTCAGTTACGGACATTCTTTGTCTACACGACGCTGTATTTATCCTCTGGATGTTTCTTCTAGTTCTGAAATCACAAAACAAAACTATTGTAATTCCTTTTTTTAATGCTCGACCTTTTTCGCATGTCCCAGAAATGTTCCGATGTCAAAGACGTATTGACGCCAAAAGAGTGAGTAATTTTTATGATTTGTATGCGGATCAATCAAAATTAAACCCATTTTTTGTCATATCGGCAAGAAATAAAATATTTTAGTGTGGCGCAGAATTTTGGTAAATAGTTTATGTGCACCATGAGAAAAAAAGGTTTAAATCACTATACCACTGGATGGATGGTAGTCTGGTACTCTAACGTTCCATAGTTTTAAACTATTTTTATTAATAGAATTTATGGTTATTTTATTCGTTAAATTCTATTTCTCTTTTCAGACCTTTCCATGGATGAACTAGTGGCCCAGTGTGTGATTTTTTTCATTGCCGGATACCATACAACGGCTGCAACTTTATCATTCGCGACGTATTGCCTCGCTTTAAATCCAGATATCCAGAACAAGTTGAGGAAAGAAGTGGATGACGTCTTGAAAGAAAATAACGTGCGTTTTAATTTTCTCTTTTATTCAATACGGCCCTCCCAATCGATTGATCTTTCTTTGATTAAAAATTCCTTTCTTTTAAATGATCAAGTAAAAAATGTTATTTCATTGACCAGTCTACATTGGTGGTAAAGTGAAAGAAGGTAGTGGGAAAGTGGTACGCAAGCTTACTGGGGGGGGGCAACTGTTGGTATTGACCGTGAGTCCAAATCTCAATTACAAAGGTCGCAAGTGGTTAGTACAAATGTGGTTAGCGTCATGATAATAAATAAAAACCAAAATTTCACTAACCATTAAAATCTTAATTAACTGCAATAAACCAGGACTTAGGAACTATTTAGGTACAAGACACATTGAAAAGGCGAAGTCATTAACAATAACAACAATAATTTATTTAACAATATATATAACGGATACATATACTTATGAGCACTGTTAAATTACTACCTTTAACTAAAGCACGCGAACACAGTTAAATTACAATTTTTAAAGAGAACGAGAGAGATATATATGTGAGGGTGTATTCACACGCTCTAAGATCGACTTACTTGTCAAGGAGAGCATGGTTAAAACAGCTCTTGCTGCTCCAACAATTGTGTGTTCATCTTAAGTCTGCTAAAAATCTCTCAAAAATCTACCAACTTCTCGCGTGTCCTACTGTCAAAAAAAACTCTCCAATCCTGTGAGATGACCGCCTACCTGAAAAAACCCTCGGCCAATCTGTTCTTATTTTATTTGACTTAACTTTTTATTTTATTTTTTCTGGCTTCTCTCAGTGGATAGTCAGTTTCCTCTTAATACACTCTCATTGGTTCTGAATTCCCTTTCAAGATTTCCCCTTTTAGAACTACCCTTTAGTTCTGCTAGGGTTTAGTTTACCTTAAACTATAGTTTTATTCCCCTTATAAAAAAAGCACTGGTAGCGACAGGGACAAGGAGGCATATCAAAAAGCCAGAAAGGAGTTTAAAACTATTAGTCGGAAGCAAAAGGTGTCCTTGGAGGAAAAATTAGCATGGGAAATAAATATAAACCCAAAAGAATTTTTTGCATATGCAAGTGGTAAAAATAAATTTAGTACTACACTGGGCCCGTTGGAGGGGAAGGTAGGCGAGTTAATTCAAGACGAGGTGGGAATGGCAAACGTGTTAAATGACTTTTTTCTGGGTGTTTTCAATGGTAACTATAATTTAAAAAAGGATCCCAAGGATGGAGTCTTTGCAGAGGGTATAATTAAAGAATGCAAATTTAACAGGGAAGAAATAGAACATCAGTTGAAAAGAATTAAGCCATCTAAAGCACCAGGGCCAGACGATATTTATCCGAGAGTACTAGTGGAATGCGCGGAAGAATTCGGGGAAGTAATTCACACGATATTTAATTCAACATATAGCACGGGTTGGGTACCAATGGATTGGAAGTTGGCCAACATAACTCCAATTTTCAAAAAGGGAATACGAAGTGATCCGGGCAACTATAAACCAGTAAGTCTAACATCAGTAATTTGCAAAATATTTGAATCTCTGTTAAAAAAGCATATAATGTTATACTTGGAGGAAGGGGGACTGTTATCAGAGAATCAGTATGGGTTTAGGAAGGGCAGATCCTGCTCTACAAACCTTTTGAAGTTCTACGAAAAAATTACTGAGGAGCTGGATAATAAGAGCAGTGTGGATATCATGTACATAGATTTTCAAAAGGCTTTTGATAAAGTACCTCATGAGGCATTATTGTTTAAATTGGAAAGGCTGGGGATTCAGGGAAAATCATTAATATGGATAAAGAATTGGTTATTGGGTAGAAAGCAGAGAGTGCAGGTAAAAGGAAATTATTCACAGTGGACAGAAGTTATAAGTGGGGTGCCTCAGAGATCAGTTTTGGGACCAATTTTATTTATAATTTTCATAGATGATATAGGTTAGGGGATCAAGAATAGAATCAGTATATTTGCAGATGACTTAAAAATATGGGGGACAGTGGATACCAAGTTACAGATAGAAAATTTGCAAGGGGATTTTGATAAGATATTCGAATGGGCTGTAAAATGGGGTATGTCATTTAATGTAGGGAAATGTCAAGTTCTGCATATGGGTTACAGGAACAGTGGAGCCGAGTACTGTCTGCAGGGAGTAAAGGTAAAGGAGGGAGAAACAGTCAAGGATCTTGGGGTGATAATTCACAGGGATTTTAAAATGGGTCACCAATGTTCCGCTGCGGGTAAAAAGGCTAATAGGTTATTGGGGTATATTAAAAAGACTGTAACTTCAAGGGATAAGAATATAATCTTGCCGTTATATAAGGGTTTAGTAAGACCCCCATCTAGAATATGCTGTACAATTCTGGGCTCCATATATGAGAAAGGACATAGAATCAATTGAAAGGGTTCAGCACAGAGCTACAAAAATAATAAAGGGGCTAGCAAATTTCGACTATAATGAACGTTTAAGTAAGCTAAACATGTATACACTGGAAAGAAGAAGAAGGAGGGGGGATTTGATCCAGCTTTTCAAGTTTCTAAAACAAGGGGACACAGAGGGCTTACATTTCAATAGGGATAACAGAACAAGGGGCCATGGGTATAAATTGAATACGACACATTTTAATCGGGATTTAAGGAAAAACTACTACTTTAATAGGGTAATAGACAGTTGGAACGCGTTGCCAGAAAATATAGTTAATTCAAAGGGAGTGTACGAATTTAAGACACAATTGGATAGTCAGTGGGAATTGGGGAATTCATAAACAAAGGACCAGCCTTGTTGGGCTTGAGCCTATAGCTGGTCGTCAATATTTGTATTTGTATTGGTATTTGTATATTTTAATTTGAGTGACTGAGATTTAGATATTTGTCTGTGCTGGATGACAGGCCATATGGGTATATCGGGGAATGAAGCAGCTAATAAAGCAGCACAAACGGCTGATACCATAAGACCATTCGTCCCCTTCCAAGACATGGATCATATCTTCAAAACATTCATCAAAAATTCATGGCAGAATAAAGGGGATACACAAATTTATAATAAATTATATTCCATTCAACCTTAGGAAAAAACTTTAAACCTAATTATTTTAATAGAACACTCGAAGGTAAAATTGACAAGACAGAATGTAGACAATTAGGTCCTACATATAAAACTCAGAGGCATTTGCTACACTCAGAATCAGCTCTGAATTCAATCCTATTCGCTCGAAAGCAGAAAGTGTTTAAAACTGCGACGCACGTCGCATTAAGACAAAATCTTTGCAGAACAATTTTTCCTTAATTTTATCAAATTTTGACCGATTTTTTAAAAACCATAGTTACGATGTTCTGCAGTTCAAAGCGCTCTCCTTGCCACATCTTTTTTACTTTTCTATAGCTACGGAACAACCCTACACCGCCAAAATCACTACAGACACGTTATAAATAACACATCTTCTATGTCAATGACAAAATATTTAACTTCAAAAGTGATTGACAGCATTCCAAATTCTGAAAGTATGCCTCGGTTTTAAATAAAGTAAGTTAAATAATTTTGATGTTTTATTACAAATATGCAATACAAATTTAGCCGATATTTGTGTTCTACGTCTTTGATTTGCAGTTATCAAAATTCAGACAAAATGCCTGCAGAACAATTGCAATTGCTTGGAGTTGTGTTGCAGAACACTGAATGTAATTATGCACCTGGGCCTATCCGTTAGACGCATTTTAAGTGAATGTCCTGACTTTAAAAGTATTAAACTCAACCACTTTGGTGCTACTACCCTGGTATACATGCTTTATTGAGTGACGCTTCTCATCGAAATCTGTTTTTATTTATTTCAGACACATAGGCTTTTATAATTTTATCTAAATATTGAAATGAAATCTTTTTATACAATTTTATCTGTCAAAACTTGATTATTAGTAGTCAATTTATGAAAAATCGATGTATATACTTGGCCCTTGTGCATAAAAAATCAATCAATCTATCTCCTGTCTTTCTACGTGGTGTATTTTCAATGGCCAGCAGTGTATTACGAGTTCGTTGCATATCTTGGAATCTTAAAATGTGTTTTCCCTCTTGTAGGGTGAGATGACGTACGAAGCCATACAGGGTATGAAGTATCTTGATAATGTTATTTCCGAAACTTTGCGTATGTACCCTCCAGCAGTCAGGTACAGTATATTTCTCTGAATAATTAAAAGATGGATAGATTTATAGTGGTGAAATTGTCATAATCAGGAGGTTTTTATTTTACGAACATCACAGCACATACATCGACAGAAAATAAAAAACACACTACTAGCTTACGAAGAAGTAAGCGTTATATACAAATGCGAACTGAAACTATTAGTCACCAATCGGAATGGTTTAAGCAGTGAGAAGTGAAGAGTGAAAACTGAAGCTGTAGTTAATGCCTCTCTCTTAATGCTGTTCAAGGCACCGTAGTGGCATATTTTAATATTGAAGGGGCTTAAAGGGTTAAAAAAGGAATTTTTTTCAAAGAAATGTTTTTATCGTATCACATTTAAAAAAAAGTATTTTGTTATCTTTCGTTAATTTAACGAATCACAATACGGATGAAACGTGGCATGTATGTGGTTTCATGAATGCCTGTTCTATGGTTGTTCGTAAAATACTTCCCTAAGTCCATTAAATAGTATTAAGTATATATTGCAACCTTTTTTTATTTTTTGGTAGGTAGGTAAGTAGTTGAATTAACGCTGCAATGGATGCAACAAAAGTGCTATTGCCGATGATCCTAGATCAATGCCGAAGGGAAAGTTACGAGAATAGCACCTCGTCATTTTTACCAACAGTCCAATGACTGGAGCTGATATTCCACTCTCAAAATTTTTACACTAGCTAACGTGATGACATTTGAGGCCACGACAGATTCAACATACACCAGCGCAATCATACACGACTGTACTTGGTCTGATCGAGTTTCGAACTCGTAACCCTCTAGTTGCTAATTTTGAGCTATTTTTCCATTGGGCAATCACGGCACGTTTCTTGTTTTGGGGGAAAATACGTGTTTTTCAACCCAAGCTATTTTCCTATTCTGAATTTCTCCAGGTAAGTAGTAGAGTTGTATTTAATAAACGTCCCACTGGAGCAAAACAACGGGCAATTGGCGAAGGTAGGGAAATGACCTAGGACAACACCACGTAGCGTTGAACCACGGTCAGCTGACGAGGTCGCATCTGATCTGGCACCCAACTGTCCAAACTTCCACACCACTGCAAACCGAGGACATTTGACGTCACGACATATTTAACATGCACCAGCCTCTTTTGTATGAAACGATCTTTTGGTTGGATTCGAACTCGCAACCCTCCGGTAACTAGTCCGTTACTCTTCCAACTGGGTTACCTCGGGACTCGGAGATATTCTGCCATGCTACCAACTTCAATATTTCTTCTACTAGCAGTACCCGCAGGGCGTTGTCCGCGACAACATTCTTGTCATGCCCTTGCTAATATTGGAAACATTAAAATGAGTAAAAAATAATTTTAAGAATGAGTCTCACCGCCACACGACATGAAACGGGCAAGTCCCCCAACTGCGCCTCACTTATCCACAAAATTGCAGAAATGATAAAAATTCAAAAGTAAGTTATGCTTTTGAGAAGTGTTAACGCTAAACCTCACTGATTCCGACAAACAGACAGCGTAAATAAATGAATCAAAACCAGATTAAACAGTAATAAACAAAATTGTATAAATAATACAAATACAAAATTTTGATTAAATCTTTTCTATACTTTTAAAAAATTTAACGCTAAACCTCACTGATTCCGACAAAGTAAATGAATGACAATGCTAGCGATATAATAAGCTGTATCGGTAAGTAATTAGTTTTAACGGAATGGGTTGAGCCTGGAACCACTACACAGAAGTTCATAGAGGAACGGTGCACTTTTCGCACAATCATTCCGATTTAAGATACCCTGAACAGTCTTCAGTAGTAGTCAAAAAAAAAGTGACATCATTGGATAATCATGCACTGCGGTAGAGAGGGAAAACTTGGCGAAAGTTCAAAGGAAGAACCTCGAGGGGGAATAAGCTAATAAATACATTTTAAATGTTCCAGATTAAATTTTAAAATTCGGGCTTCGAGGTGCATTCAGTCATCTTTAGGACTACCTGTGCGCCAAATCCCATGGCGGTAAGTGTTGTAGATTCGTTTGGACACCTCAGAAACAGAAACACACAACCACTTCCTTTTATAATTGTAGAGATATTCCAGAAACTTTGATTATAATGAATCTTTTTACTATAACACGGTCGTGGAGAAAATAGAAAGCGGTTCCCATTTATCCTGGTCTAACCAGAGCTTTCCTGATATGCAAGTGTAGAGCATTTGTGATCACCTCAGTCACCTCGAAACGTCGTATGTCTCCAAATTACAATGCCGCGGCAGCCTCTTTGGAAAAGCAACGGATTGGCAAACAGAATGTTGCGAGTTCGAATCCAACCAAAGACTGCCGTGTATAAAGGGAACTGGTGCACATTCAATCTGTCGTGGTCTCGAATGCCTTCACGTTGGCATAGCAACGTTTGGATAGTGGGGGGGGGCAGCTGAGGAGTGACCTCGTCATCTGACCGTGATTCAATATTATACACTGTTGTCCTCGAATCTTTCCCTCCGGGTTTGATCCCGGGCAGTCACCAATAGCCTGTTGTGTTGTTCCAGTGCAACAATCTATATATATAATTCTCTTACGTGGCACGCAAAAAAGACGTTATTTGTTATCGCGTTTTGGCAACACTGTAAGATTGTTTGTTTACCACGAAGCCTCGCGCCTCAATTGAATTTATAGCATTAGCGGATCAAATTTTATAGAAAAAAAAATGAATATTAGTCGAGCTGTTGCAGCTTACAAACGACATGCTGGGTATTCGATTTCCAAAGCAGCGCTCACATTTCGAGTCAATATTTACTCAAATTTTTCATTTGAATTCCAAATTGTTTGAGTTTTGTTTCCAAAGTTACTGTATAATTTTTCTGTAGTACAACAAATTTGTATTAGAAAAATATATTTTTTTTTTGGAATATCATATTTTGTAAACAATGTCTTCATTGATGCGAGCGAAGCGAACCAATGAGGATTGCCAAAGCAATCCTCCTGGGGTTAGCGAGCGTTAGTGAGAAGGGGGCGGGCCCTCTAGTAATTATATATTTACCTACCCAGCTACACATAATTGCTCGGAACTGCAATCTTGCAATTAAGAACGTGATGTTCGTATATAAAACTAAACTCTGCCAGTCATGGCGATCTTCACGTTCACGTTCGCCCAGTTGGGTACAGGGGATTTGCCTGTCGAATTTCGTGTTTATCGATAAATACTTCTATGTGTTAAAGTTTTCATTTGGAAGAGCGTTTTCTCAAACATGATTCACTAAAGCTTCGGTTTCCTAAGAAACGGTAGCCGTGATCTAGCGGCCGTGATGTATCGGTGGGTGACGTCACTAAAACGTTGCTTTTACTAACACATGGTGTTGGTTTCCTAGAGAGCGTTGTTTGTGAGCGTAACGAAAATGATCGGAGCCGCCATTTCCATGACTGGCGTCATAGCGGTCTCAAACAGATGGGGAACGTTTTTTCTCTTGTAGCGGCCAGATTTCATTTCCTGCTCCAAACGATTCGAACGGAGAGGAGCGAAATAAATAAACATTTTTGACTGCCATTGATCAATTCGGTTTTGTAAAATCGGGATCGTTAAACACAGAATGAAAATTTCAACGGATTTGAAAGCTGCGGAAAATTTGACACCAAATCGATACCTTAAATGTGATTTTCTTTAAATAAATAAATAATTATTTAAAAAATAATTAAATAATCAAATGGTAAATAATTGAATAATAAAACTGTTTTTGATATCGATCTGGCGTAGAAATTTACGCTGATTTGAAATCTGTTGAAATTTTCACTCTACCTTCAACGATCCCGAAGTTAGAATCTTTAAACTAGAGAATAAAAAAACCACTTTGTTTTGTTTCTCGAATAAAACAAACCACGACAGCCGTCTGTGTTGCCCATTCTCCAACGTATTCTGTCCGTCTAAGTTGACACGTCGGGATTTTTGTTTAGACGGCCGTCTAGTTATGCCCGCGGAATCATGACGTATCACGGCTGTTAGATAACGGCTCCACTTTCTTAGGAAACCAAAGCTTAACTCTCCGAGTGGTTTCTACGAGGTTTCCCGTCCATCAAGATCTGATCCATTTCGCTCATGACAAAACGTGCAGATATTGCCGATATTTTGGTGATGACGAGACACTCCAGGAGGGTTAAATAGCAAATAACAACTATTGAAAAATTTTTCTTGTTTTCGAAAGTATATGTGTCATTTTCTTTCTTAGGTTGGAGAGAGTTGCAATTGCCGATTATGAACTAGGTGACACAGGAATCACCATCCCCAAAGGAATGGTCATCACTATTCCAGTCTATGCCATACACAATGACGCCGACTTCTACCCGGAACCAGAGAAATTCGATCCCGACAGGTAATGGAGTACGACAACTGACATGAATTCCCCAGTTCACTTTTCTTGGGAACAGATTTTGGGCACATTTCCTTCCAGTGTTTATATTACTGAATGCTGTTGTTGTAAATTGCTAGAACCAATTAATGTTAATGCTAAGATTTACATAGTATAAAAACTGGAAATACACTTTGTATGAACTGTAAACGGTTATCAACTTTGAAATAGTTTTTACTCTGAGATGGATTACAATTAAACTGCAACAAACGTGAGTTGTTGTTCTTTTCTGCACCGTCTGTATACTTTAAAAGGGAGACGCTTCTTCAAGAGTAGATTTACTTTATATTTATTTGTAGAAATGGATATCTTACATATGTAAACCAAGTACATACGATGCATATAGTCGTCGTGTTCTCATAACTGGCAATGATCCTCACCACAGTTCCACCTAATTCAATGGTGTTCCACCTAATTCAATGGTGTTCCACCTAACAGTTCCACCTAATTCAATTCCGTGAATCCAATGGTTCCTTATGGCCAACATTCTTCAGTGGCCACAGAACCTGACAACAACGACACGAGGCAATCGTAAAATTTTCAAAGAGCTTATCTCTTATATATTCTGCATGTCTTGCACATCAAAATTTTCCCTGGTTGGTCTGCATCATCAAAAATGCCACTTGTTGTTCCAATAGCTATACGTATAGTGGACTGTAATTCAACAAACACAATTCGTTGTAACAAAACAATATTTATTGATAACAAACTTAACAAGGTTGCGGATGGACCACTCTCTTTAAGGCCAAGGAAGCCTGGTTCTCGCTAGGGCTAAGGAAGCCTCGTTTTCATCCGACCTAAGAGAGCACCTCTCTCCTCCGTGTCTCAAGTCTGAATGATACCCACACGCTATCACAGCGTCAATATATGAGAGATTTAACACCAATTTTCTCAATGAAGGTGTAGGACGTTTGGAAAAAATCGTCTATCGAATTCTTTTGTCTTTCTTTTTAGTCCATCTAAAACCGCGTTTCGTGTTTGTTCTCTTAACTTCATTTGTCAACCCCTAGTGATGTCAAAAATGTTGCAAATTATCTGAGTCTGAATTCACATCGATTCGCTTTTGTCAATGGCCGAATTCCTTGCAAAAGCTTGAATGTTGTCAAAAGACAAGCGCAATGTTACTAACAGCAAAAACTGTAAGGGATTACTCGAATCTCAGAAAATTCGTAGACTCACTTTCCGCATGAAACAAAAGTCTTTATGATGTCGAATGACAGTACGAATATTTAGCACAAATTTGTTTTTGTAAAAAGGAACAAATGCTAGTATGTTATCTTTCCCCTAGTGCAGTTATGTAACCCTTCCAAGTGTTAAGGACGTTGCATTTAACCACTTTATAGCGTACTTTTCAATGAGATTGCAATCACATCGCTTACATCTAAGTATTCATAACTATCTCTCAATTCCAAAAACCAACAACTAAAAATAACACGTTTAAGGTATCCAAACACGTTAATAATGTCATTCTTGACCAAAATTTCCAAAAAACGTTTTACCTTTTACTTGACTGTCCAAATTTATTTGATTGCAGAGATACTAATATTTTAATCCAGGCGAGAAAACCGGAAGTAAGTATGGAAAACACCGGAGATGGTCGTTAAAAGACCCAAAACCTATCAAAATTTAAATGGTTCTCTTATGAAAATATAATACAATTTTTTAAATAGAAGTGAAGAACAGAATTATTTGCACAAAGAGTAAACGAGAGACAGCAAGCGATACATTTCGAACTAGTTTTTCTCTAAATTAAGATATACGCATTATTTCCTCACTTCAAATGTTATAACACAAAAAGTTATTGATGGGTTCTCGTAAAACCTTTTGAGAACTTGTTCTTTATAATGTTGTGTAGGGAATGAACTAGAATAAGTATGCTGAGTTGAAAAGGTTTTAATATATGTCCATTTATATTTAAGAAATAGGACTGTAAAACTATCAAAAATACTATATTCATTTTTGTTAAATTATTGTTTATTTAAATATCCTTTTGACTCATTCCTTAGAAAAATGCATGTAGTTTATTTTGGTAGCATTTTTTTTTTCCAAATGGGTTGAATACCTTTTCATCTACCTAATTTGAAGTTTTTGACAAATTTCTTTGAAATTTAATGCATAAGTATCTTTTTTTTTGCAAATTAATTCATATATATTTTAAAAATTTATAGCTCAATGCTATTGTTTAAAAACACTAAACATAAAAAAAAATTATGTTTCTATACCACATTTAAAAAAAAGCCTCAAAAGTGTTCGGATACCTTAAATCAGGGCTCGAAATACCCGGGTGCACAGGTGCATTGTGCACATGAAAATATAATTGTGCACCTAATTTTTTCCCACTAGGTGTACTCAGTGCACCTAATTTAAAAAATTAGGTGCACAAGGTGCACCTGTATTAAAAAATCTATTTCGAGGCCTGCCTTAAATTGATCAACAAATTTAACGTACACCAGCCCCAACGTACACACGAACACAACGCTCTGTGGCTGGACCTAGTTTTGAACTCGGAAATCCTTCGGTTGCAAATCCATTGCTTTTCCAACTGGACTATCGTGGCCAAGGATAGGCGAGGACTTCCCCTGACGGAAGGGCACTAAATACCTACTCGGATTTGAATGAATCGTTTTACAAATTGCAGACTGGGGTCTTCTTTTGAGCTTTCTTCTTTTGTTTCACCAGGTTCACTCCGGAAGAGAGAGGCAACCGAGACATATACACCTACCTCCCTTTCGGGGCCGGACCCAGGAACTGCGTGGGAATGAGGTTCGCCCTCATGGAGATCAAAGTGTGCCTGGCGCACGTCGTCGCCAACTTCATCCTCAAAAAGTGCCCCGAAACGAAGGTAAGTATGACGAGTCGGACAATAGTATCAACTATTGCACTGGGTACACATATAAGCAGGTCGTGTCAGCCGATTTTCGCGTGAGAGGAACCGAAATTGCATCAAAGAGTGTTATATATCGTGGAAATAGAATCTGGCAAGGTGCTCGTGAAGAAGGGTAAGCCTGCGCATGCGCTGTAATCATAGCTTTTATACCTGTTCCAGAATGCGCTCTTGTAGAGATCGACTGCGCACTTGTATATATCCATACGTATATGTTCATTATATATACTCCAATCGGTACACAACAAGGAAGCACTACAAGTCGTTGTTTTATGCATTTCTTGCAAAAAGAAAATTCCAGCTTACAGGAGAAAGGGACCGAAAGTTTGCAGTCTTAAACAATCCTTCTGAATCGTTTTTTAGTTCATATCCAGGTTGATATTGATGGGGTTTTTTAATATTAATTTCATTATTCATATTGTACACCAACAACATACAAATATATGCATTTCAGTTGTTGCAGTGACTGCATCATCTCCCTCAACAACATTGGTTCTTTTACTAGCAATTTCATCTATTGTTAATCCCAAAGATTCACAAATTGCTTCAGACACAGGTACAGACAGAACAAAAACAAGAAATTCAATAAATTTAGGGATCTCTGACAGTTTATTTATGGTTTGCTGTAGACAAACTTCAACTGGAAAAAGCATTCACTTTCACTTTTACTACATTCTTCAAGATTTCTATAAATCCATGTAATAAAATGAGTGTACTCAAAATATAAATAATTTTTCCTTCTTCAGACTGCGGAACCAATGGTAAAAATTTTTTATAAATAAAATGAAATCAGGAAGAACACTTCCAATTCTTCTTTCTACTCAGAATTGACATCATTTCTTGGGTATATTAATGCAGCACATTCGATGTTAGTTTCTTCCTCTTTATCAAAATATAATCCATATTGTTCAAACAGAGAATAAATGTAGTCTACAATCTTCTGGATATGTAAACAGAAGGGTGAAAATTCAGAATTATCATGTCCATGTGTAGTGCGCAGTTCTTTCGAGCTCAGACGAAGAAAGCATTTGGGTTGAAAGCTTTGTATTTTTGAAAGAAGACAAAAGCAAGGATGTTAAAAGAAAATCGGCCAAAATTTTGATAAAATTAAGAAAAAATTGTTCTGCAAAGACTTTGTTTGTTCTGAGACGTATGTCGCAGTTTTAAGCACTTTTTGCTCCCGGGTCAGGTATGCATAACTTAATATATTCATTAGAAAACTGGTGCATATTCAAATTTCGTAATCGCGATGTCAAAAGTTCTGACTAAAGAATTGGTTCCGCTTTCGCAAAAGGTCGTTCTCCCCAACTTCACTCTCAGTATTATAACGCCATCATCAGTGTTCGAAGCGGTCATACGTCGTACCAACGACCGCCGCCTCTTTTTATTTAGAGCCGAGTTAATACAACAACTGATTAGCAACCGGAGGGTTGGTAGTTTGAAACAACGGACCAGTCAGAGACCGTCGTGTACACGGTGGCTGGTGCACGTTAAATCTGTCGTGACCTCTAATATCCTCACGTTGGCGAGTTGTGATGGTTTTCAGAGCGTTGCGCGCCAGCTCAAGTGTTGACCTCGTCATCAGACCGTGGTTCAAAAACCTTCGGCCTTGTCCTTGGTTCCTTTCCTTCGGATTCTTTCCGGACCGTCTCCAATAGCCCGCTGTGTTGTTTCAGTGTGACGCTAATTAAAAAAACCTATCTACATACCTACGTTTTAATTTGTTTTCAAGATCCCTTTTTTTCATGAAACCCGGTGCAGCAGTGTCACCACTTCAGTTTTTTTTTTTTGTTTTTTTTTTTTTGCTTTTCGAACTGTTCTTATCACCGTTTTGTTTATAATCGTTGGTTCCGTTTCTTGTGACATCCTGGTTCTTTCGCTATGGGTTTGATCCCGGACCGTCGCGAATAGCCCGTTGTGGGGCTCCAGTGTGACGTTACTTAAAATACATAATTTCTGCTTTTGATGTGCCTTTTGTTTCATTATCTCATGTCCAGGTCACTTCACATTAAACTAGCAGCTTAAAACCTTTCTGTTCTTTAAGTTTTGCACACCACTGTACTCTATTTCTAAGTTAACGAATATTGTTCCCATATTTGCTATCGTTTACTGCTGACCAACCGGTCTGTGGTTAAAGAGTTTGCCTCTGGATTGGAAGGTTCCTGATTCGAATCCGGATCAGTGCTTGGATATTTTTAAGCGTATGGTGTAAAGGCGGCTGACACACCTTAAATCTGACGTGGCCGAAAGTCGTCACGTTGAGTTGGTGTGGAAGTTTGGAAAGTGAAGTGCCAGTTCAGGTGTTGCCTCGTCATCTGATAGTGTTTCAAAATGACGTGGTATTGTCCTAGGATCTTTCACTTAGGAGATTGATCCCGGACCGTCGTCAATAGCCCGTTGTGTTGCTCTAGTAAGACGTTAATTAAAAATTACCAAATTGCTTTACCATTGTTTTACTTCTGGTATAGTTACTGAAGCATTTTCTTTCACACACACGCACAAGCATATACATGACTATAACTCTCATTCTGAAAAATTGTATTGTAGGAATGAGTGAAACTAAGTTCCTGATAATTACTTTCTGATGTGTCTTCGTTCCGTTTCCTTTAGGTACCTTTGGATTACTTCCTCGGTCAAGGTCTTTTGGAACCAAATGACGTCACTGTCGAGGTGGAAATCAGGAAAGATTCTCCATTGATCAAACGAACCGACGATCTCTGAAGTTTGCAAACCACGAATACTTTGTGGTATTGACTGCGCTAACACTATATGCAAACAAGAGCTGTTGATAATGTTGCTATAAATGTAATCCTTTCACTTAGGAAACAACTGGCGAATCTAATAATGCTAGCGTTCCAATGTAGTAACCAGTCTTATATACGATACAAATGATATTGAACTCTACATTTTGGTTTTATTTTTACCACTTTATACTCTTTCTCCTGATGGTTCAAATAAAAATAATTTAACTTTTAATTTTTTGTTTTGATTCTTGCGCCATCGAAATGTTATGAAGTATGAAAGGAATGAACAAACAAACCACATGTTCTGCGAAAGTTTTACTTCTACTCTGGAAATGCTCTTGCACGATATATATCGCAGTTACCTCAAAATGTGGGAGCCCTTTTCGTAGAGTCACGGATTAGCAACCGTAGGGTTGCGAGTTCGAAACTAGGTCTAACCAAAGAGTAGTGTACACGGTCTGGTGCTCGTTAAGTCAATCGCGGTTTCAAATGTCCTCAGGTTGGCAACGTGGAAGTTTGGAGAGTGGAGTGCCAACTTAGGTGTTGACCTCGTCAGCATGGTGCCGTCCTCGGAACTTTCCATTCAGGTTTGATCCCGGACCGTCTCCAGTGCGATGTTATTAAAAATACTTACCTTAGTACAAAACAACTTGTTGAGGCAAGACAACATCCAGGTAATAGTTCATAAACTGCAAGGTAAAAAAAAAACCATGCGGTGACGTCAGATGCTTGATTCTTTGGAATGGTCTCCAAATTAGCCACCAATGGCAATTGTTCTTTGTGTTCTGACGTTCCGATCGGAGCTTCGAAATTTCTTGTGAGCTACGAACATCTAAAAATTAAGAACAAAAAGAAGGAACGTTTGCTAGAGTTTAAGATTCATTCTAGATTTCTGCCTCGCAGACTTTGGACGCGCTGACTGTGGAATTGCGTTAAATTGTTGTTGATGTAAATAAGCTAACTTCTGGAGTTGGAAATATGTTATAGTAAAGCAAGTTTTATCCATTCTGATGCTATGTCTACATGACTTCATTACTTACGCAAAACTGGCGCTTGATACAAACAAACAGCCAGAAACATAAACTTGTGCATTGCAACAATTAAAATAAAATGTTGAATAATTTATGAGTTTATGAAATTATATCGCTCGTAAATTTCAACGTGCCAGGAAACGTTTAGTGCTTGCCACAGGTACGCCATCCCTGTACTAATCGTGGTTCAAAATTACGTGTTGATATCCTCGGATCTTTCCCTGAGGAGATTGATCCCGGACCTACGTCAATAGCCCGTTGTGTTTCTCTAGTTCGATGTTCATTCAAAATTACCATTACCCTGTATGAATCCTTTTCTGTTTAGCTAAATATTGATGGCGAAAGTGTTTCTGTGGCGATGAGTGTTTACTGTACGCGCTCTGAGCATGACCTCAGTTGGTTTGCTCTTCAAGGAGATTTCGCCGACCAACCGGTATAGTGGTTAAGGTGTTAGCCTCTAGATCGGAAGGTTCCTGGTTCGAACCCGGGTCCGGGCATGGATGTTTGTAAACGTATGGTGTAGAGGCGGCTGGTGCACCTTAAATCTGTCGTGGCCGAAAGTCCTCACGTTGGGTTGGCGTGGAAGTTTGGAGAGTGGGGTGCCAGCTCAGGTGTTGCTTCGTCATCTGACCGTGGTTCAAAATTACGAGGTGTTGTCCTCGAATCTTTCCCTTAAGGGACTGATTCCGGACCGTCGTCAATAGCCCGTTGTGTTGCTCTAGTACGACGTTAACTAAAATTACCATTACCATTACCAAGGAGATTTCGAATATTCTCCCGCTAAAATTTCGACGAATAAATTCCGAATCTATATCGGATAATTGGATGATCTACCATTAATCAGATAAAAAAAGAAAAGGTAGTCGAAACGGTAATACAGTGCATTTTGAGATGGTAGGAAAAGTTAGCGTCGTCTGGTGCAACACATCAGGCAGTTGCCGGCGGTTCGGTATCAATCCCTCAAAGGAAAGAGTCGACCGATTACCAATCAGATGGTCGTTTCCACTCAGCAGACGAAAGTGTCAAACGGCTATACTCATAAGTAAGTCGCGAGTAAATCCGATGTCAGAGTTAAACCGTGTTTTTTTTTCCCAGAACCGAATTCACAAACCACAGATATAGTGATACGATAAAAAACGATAAGGTCGCTGTGATAGGATACTACCCAGACTTGTCAACTTTGAAAATTGTGCATCAGTAAAACTTTTGCTTGAACGCCCCCTGCTATAAACACAACATAAATACACTTATTAGTGTGTATTAGAAATATCTGTATACGTCATAATAACTAGTATTATTTGTATTTAAAATTGCATGAGTCAAAGTTCACATTTGTATCAACTGCAGAAACCTCGCAAAGCAGTAGTGGTGGAATGCCAAACAGAACACATCCACTGAAAAAAACATATTCACTTCACGAGTACCTACACATTGAATCCTAAACTGAAAGTGATCCGGGCAACTATAGACCAGTAAGTCTAACATCAGTAATTTGCAAAATATTTGAATCTCTGTTAAAAAAGCTTATAATGTTATACTTGGAGGAGGGGGGACTGTTATCAGAGAATCAGTATGGGCTTAGGAATGGCAGATCCTGCTCTACAAACCTTTTGAAGTTCTACGAAAAAATTACTGAGGAGCTGGATAATAAGAGAAGTGTGGATATCATGTACATAGATTTTCAAAAGGCTTTTGATAAAGTACCTCATGAGGCATTACTGTTTAAATTGGAAAGGCTGGGTATTCAGGGAAAAACATTAATATGGATAAAGAATTGGTTATTGGGTAGAAAGCAGAGAGTGCAGGTAAAAGGAAATTATTCACAGTGGACAGAAGTTATAAGTGGGGTGCCTCAGGGATCAGTTTTGGGACCAATTTTATTTATAACTAGCAAAATACCCGACCTTACTCGGTTTGAATTGGTTTACTCTAGATTGAAAAGATAATCAAAATATATAATGACTTACGTTTTTTGTAGAATAAAAATTTATTTTAAAATCTTTCGCCATTTTTATATTTTCTACAACTTACTTTGGACACAAATCCTACACATGCATATCCATTCATGTAATACATTTCACATACATCGCACAATTGCTGTATGACAAAGCTACAAAAGGACGAAAGGTGATACTAAGGTTACTACTATAAAAGACGATTTATAGGAAGATTTGGAATTCCCTTTCTTAAGTTCTTTTCATGTTCAACTCAATTAATTAAAATTACGATTTACGGCGAGTGCTCTCGCACTCAGAGTCAACAAAACAATATTTTTTTACTTGTGGCACTCTTGCCTCCGGTATGCGACATTGTGAAATTTTGCAATCTTCTCCTGTCATTATTACAACGAATTTTTTAATGTTGGAAAAAGTTCCAGTTTGGATTAAAAAACATTATTATTCTTTCAAACTCGGCATTATTCTTTCAATAACGGCATTATTCTATCAATAACGGCATTATTCTTTAAATAACGGCATTATTCTTTAAATAACGGCATTATTCTTTAAATAACGGCATTATTCTTTAAATAACGGCATTATTCTTTAAATAACGGCATTATTCTTTAAATAACGGCATTATCCTTTCAATAATGGCATAACTACACTTAAAATTTACTGAAAATTTATACTGACTTACCTAACATTTTTAAGTCTAATAGTTTGTGGTGCTTTTGCGTGTGATGAGGAGGAAAACACATTTATTAAAATAATAAATATTTAAAACTGGAAACAGCGAAGTAAAACAAAATAAAAGATGTCGCAAAAAATTGTTCTAAAGATATTAATTTGTGATTCAATTTTATCTCTTGATCTCGCACAGTTGCCACAACTTACAACTAAAAGTGTACAAAATTTAGAAATGTGAAATTAATTCAGAGCGAAAGAACCAGAAAAAATATAACTGCTCGCGCGATCTTGTTCATTCTCGTTTCATTGAAAAATATCGTCTGTCCCAAATATTCGGAAATCGTTTTCATTGCGCAAAGAATGAAAATAAGACTCGAAATAAATGAAGTATCAGAAATAAAATTCCATAAAAAAAAATATTTTTGAAGAATAATTACTTTTTCAGCAGTACTGGTAAAGCAATCGAAGTAATCGTAATATTCAATAGAAATTCCAATTTTTCCAAAACTACCAAATTATGGTTGATTTAAGTATACTTACTCATGTGTTTTAGCATGAAACTCAACTTAATATAACAATAAAGAAATGTTCAATATTGCATTCACTAAACTAATAGATAATGTATAAAATAAAATACAATGCAATCAAATATCTGGAATACAATTCATGTGATGTCTACACAAACACACAAACACAAAATCGAGCATAGAACAGAAAGACGGACAGACAGACTTTCGCAACCAATGCCACTCACTAAATGAAGATAAGTACTCACTGTATGCAAATTTTCATGAAAATATCTTAAACCGCGTGGACGTGTATAGAGCACAACATACAGACAGACGGACAGACAGACAGATACCAAACGAGAAAAAGGCGGATTCGGCATCAGAAGGGTCCAAAACGGATAGAAAACTTGAAATGGGTCGAAAATATTGAATGTACAAAGAAACACTCCATTCTTATTTATATAGATTTTCATAGATGATATAGGTCAGGGGATAAAGAATAGAATCAGTATATTTGCAGATGACTTAAAATTATGGGGGACAGTGGATACCAAGTTACAGATAGAAAATTTACAAGGGGATTTTGATAAGATATCCGAATGGGCTGTAAAATGGGGTATGTCATTTAATGTAGGGAAATGTCAAGTTCTGCATATGGGTTACAGGAACAGTGGAGCCGAGTACTGTCTGCAGGGAGTAAAGGTAAAGGAGGGAGAAACAGTCAAGGATCTTGGGGTGATAATTCACAGGGATTTTAAAATGGGTCACCAATAATCAGCTGCGGGTAAAAAGGCAAATAGGTTATTGGGGTATTTTAAAAAGACTGTAACTTCAAGGGATAAGAATATAATCTTGCCGTTATATAAAGGTTTAGTAAGACCCCCATCTAGAATATGCTGTACAATTCTGGGCTCCATATATGAGAAAGGACATAGAATCTATTGAAAGGGTTCAGCACAGAGCTACAAAAATAATAAAGGGGCTAGCAAATTTCGACTATAATGAACGTTTAAGTAAGCTAAACATGTATACACTGGAAAGAAGAAGAAGGAGGGGGGATTTGATTCAGCTTTTCAAGTTTGTAAAACAAGGGGACACAGAGGGCTTAAATTTCAATAGGGATAACAGAACAAGGGGCCATGGGTATAAATTGAATAAGACACATTTTAATCGGGATTTAAGGAAAAACTACTACTTTAATAGGGTAATAGACAGTTGGAACGCGTTGCCAGAAAATATAGTTAATTCAAAAGGGAGTGTACGAATTTAAGACACAATTGGATAGTCAGTGGGAATTGGGGAATTCATAAACAAAGGACCAGCCTTGTTGGGCTTGAGCCTGTAGCTGGTCGTCAATATTTGTATTTGTATTTGTATTTGAATGTTACATACCGTTTAAACTTGTGTAAGAACTTACGGATCATTGGTGATCCGTAAGTTCCTGCCTTTACAAGTAGATGAAAGAAAAGAAATCAATGTTATGTATACAAAGCTATTTTATTTAGTGTTTTATCCAGAAGAGGGGTTACAGTAAAATTCAATGAAGCTGTAGTAGGTTTTTGGTCTTCTTTAATACTGCAATGAATTTCTACTCAAAACCAAACTTTTTTTGTCTTCAACGCCAACAAACTTTCCAACGTTTTGTTAGAAATGAGAGAACGGCATTCAGTTCGGTTCTTTCTGACGACACTGAAGATTCTCTTACAATCTGTATTGGAATGAGGGATGAGCAGATTAGAAAGGCATAATTTTGTCGAAGACAACAAAACTTCTTTTTTAACTCAACCATTGCTTCGTCTTTGCACTCGTCAAGTCCGATAGAAATTTTTAGTAGATAGTTGCAGAGAATGAAACATTTTGATTGCACGATCGAAATATTAAAAATTCGTAAAAAAAAAGGCATACCCATCCGTAAATCAGTAAAATTAAGTAGAAATCCGTAAAAGTTACGTTTAATCGTAAAATTTGTCGAGTATGACTACCGTCTCCTTTCTCGGTCACGTGATATTGTTTACATTTCTTACAAGCTTGAATCTGCATTTATTCTGATCAAATACGTACCTCGCAGGCAGAATTGATTCCAGATTGTGACTTCAATAAAATGGACACGGTGTTGTTTTTTTACTATATTTCAATTTGAGCTTGGAAATAAATGAATGCAAAAGTATTTAATTTCAGTTTTTTTTACTTTCATATGAATCGTTCTCTCTGGCGAGACTCGCGTTGGGTTGGCGTGGAAGTTTGGAGAGTGGGGTGCCAGCTCAGGTGTTGCTTCGTCACCTGACCGTGGTTCAAAATTACGAGGTGTTGTTCTCGGATCTTTCCCTTAAGGGACTGATCCCGGACCGTCGTCAATAGCCCGTTGTGTTGCTCTAGTACGACGTTAACAAAAATTACCATTATCATTACCTCTGGCGAGACAGTTTATATTTCAAATCAGAACGTCAACTGACATTTTAACATTATCTTAGAGATTGCGTGTATTTATAGACTTTGAACTAGCCCAGCGTTTGTATGAAATTATCTAAATCATCGATTTGATCGTTTAATTCCTATTACTTCATCGACAGTGTTATCTTTTGACAGAAACTTAAAATAGAGGTTTGTAGATACATCGAGGATTCAGGAATATTCTGCAATTTCAAATCTCGTATAGGTAAAGTAGAAATGGGGTTTTATTTATCGCTCTTCGGTCATTTTGTGCTACACAACGGCT
Source organism: Metellina segmentata (assembly GCA_947359465.1). Lineage (NCBI taxonomy): Eukaryota > Metazoa > Arthropoda > Arachnida > Araneae > Tetragnathidae > Metellina > Metellina segmentata. The sequence continues at coordinate 120,396,333 of OX375879.1, read as the reverse complement.
GAACATATACTACGTGATAGATATATCTACATGTACTACAAAAGAATAACATGGATATATACCGATAAATTTCCTCCATCAGGATCTGTCCAACTGTTTTCCTTCATTAAGATCTGACCAATTTTATAGAAACGAGATACCTCCTTCATTAAGATCTGACCAATTTTATAGAAACGAGATACCTCCTTCATTAAGATCTGACCAATTTTATAGAAACGAGATACCTCCTTCATTAAGATCTGACCAATTTTATAGAAACGAGATACCTCTTTCATTAAGATCTGACTAATTTTACTAATAACGAGATATCTCCTCCATCAAGATTTGACTAATTTTGTAAAGACGAGATATCACCTCCAATACGATCTGACTTATTTTGCTAGTAACGAAATATCTCATACATCAAGATCTGACCCATTTTCCTAAAAACGAGATTTCTGTCGCAACCTGTGGAGCCTTCCTATCCGACGTTGATATTGTCGCCAGTGGTCTTATGTTTCCCTTCGACGTGGCGCCTCAAATCCGCTGCGCCCTGAGTTCGCTGTACCCTGAGTTCGATGCGCCCTTAGTTCGCTCCGCTTAGAAATAGAGACGATCTGGAGTTCAGCGAAGCTCGAGTGATGATCAGTCCGCTATCTCTTCAAATCAAAACTTTAAAATCTTTTGGACTTCCTTTTAACATGTCGAGAAGCAAGTTAAGATATCCGAACACTTTAAAATGTCATTTTTGACCAAAAATTCCAAAAAATGTTTTTGATCTAATTTGATAGAGTATTTATTTGACTTTCCAAAATATGTTTAATTTTTTCTTCACGTTTATTATTGCAGAGATATTAAGTTTTTAATCAAAGCGGGAAAACCAGAAGTAGGTATGGAATACACCAGAAATGACCGTTAAAAGACCAAAAACCTTCAAAATTAATTTATATTTAAAACTTACTTTTTTTTTGCAAATATCATTGTAAAAATTTTTCTTAAATGTTTAAATGATTTCTCTTTTGGAAATAGTGTCAACATTTTAAATGATAAGTGAAGAACAAAATTGGTGACTCAAACAGTAAAAGCAAGAGAGAGCAAACGATACACCACAAGCTATTTTTTATACATTATTTCCTCACTTCAAATGTTTCCACATCAAAACACACAAAAAAAAATCACACACAATCAAAACACAAAAAGTTATTGATGGATTCTCGTAAAATTCTTTGAGAACTTGTTCTTTATAATGTTGTCTTGAATATGGACTACAATAATTATGTTGAGTTGAAAAGTTTTTACATTATGGCCATTATTTAAGAAATGGGACTGTAAAACTATCAAAAATCTTGCATTCATTCGCTTGTAAAATTTTTGTTCATTTAACTAACATTTTTATTCTAGTTCATTCCTTAGAAAAATGCATGCAGTTTATTTTGGTAGCATCAATTTTCAAATGGGTTGAATTGATTTTCATGTAACACATTCGAAGTGTTTGACAAATGTCTTTAAAATTTCATACATAATCATCATTTTTACAAAATTATTAATATATATTTTAAATATTTAGTGCCCAATGCTATTGTTTAATAACACTAAACATAAAACTATCATTTAAATGTTTCGATACCACATTACAAAAAAGGGTTTCGAACGTGTCCGGATAGCTAAGTCGCAAAGCGGGTTTTTCAAGTGATGGTTGACTGGTTTGTAAGAATTCTAACCTTTCAAATTGTTTCGACAAGATATTTAGTCAATCAAGGGCTGACCAATTTTGCTTGTGACGAGATCAAGATCTAATCTTTTTTTTCGGTTAGACATATCTCGTCCAACAAAATCTGATCAGTTTTTCTAATGTCGAGATCCTCTGACGTGACAACATACAAGAGGAGTGAAACATTTACAACATAGAGATCACACCTTTACAAGGAAGTTACTTTAAAAAAAAGTCCTTTACGGTATTGAAGTAATAATAAGTGGGTTCAAGGAAAAGGTATTTTCATTAACCTTTACGCTATTGCAGATTTTTACCACTAAAATTTCGTTTCCACCAGTGGCATGGTATAGATCTGTGTACGGAGGATGTTATCCCCCTTTTAAGTGACCGCTGGCATCAATCACCATTTACGAGCTTCTAGAGTAGGGATTCCCAACCGGTGGTACGCGGCAACGTTTCAGGTGGTACGCAAGGATGATACGAGCGACCCAAATATTCTACGAAGTTTGTTCGATGTTTTAGTATGTACAACCACGTTATGCTATTTCTTATGCCATTTGTTACTAGTTACTTGTGTGAGAGTGGTTTTTCTGAACTTTTGTATATAAAAAATAAATATAGAAACAGAGTAAGTGTTGAAGAGGACTCTAAGAGGGAAGTTAAGCTTCATTGCTCCTGATATTGATATTTTTATAAAAGACAACAAGTTTCGCACTAAAAATTGATTTTTGATTACATTAATCTTTGTTTGCTTAGTTCGTGCTAATTATTTAAAATTATTTGTTTTTAGACCTGTGCGTAAAAATAAAACTGTAATTTTCAATAATCGTTTTATTTTTTTCCTTTGTTAAAAAAAGCAGTAATACGAAATACAAGTGCATTAATCATAAAATATGAAGCTTTCTTAGTATTTTAATTAAAATAAAACAAACCATTGGCACTTTTCTGACATTAGATATATGTTTCTACAAAAACATAGGACTCTCTCTGGTGGTACGCCAAAAATTCCAAGTGGTACTCAGTTACTAAAAGGTTGGGAACTAGGGATGCGACATCGACAGCAAAACATCTATGTTCAAAATTAAAACATCGATGTTGATAATGCATCGCCCCCAAACTCTCGATGTTTTTAAAATTCAGTGTATTTAAACTTTTTCCCCCTTTTCTTAAAACTGGTTTAGCAACTAGTGACGCGACATCGGCTCAAATACATCGATGTTTTTTTATAAAACATCAATGTTTTGAAAACATCGACATCGATGTCACATCCCTACTTTTCAGACCCTTCACCCTTGGTCACTTTGGTCTAAAAGTATGTTCAATTTGCTGATTATGAAAATTATGCTACTTGGTTATTTTTAAAATTTTTATAACGGTACTTTTTTCATTTAAAAATAGAACATCGATGTTATAAAAAACATCGACCCCAATCACATCGATGTTAAATACAACGATGTTTAAAAAAACATCGATGTTTTGAAAACATTAACATCGATGTCGCATCGCTATTGGGAACCCCTGTTCTAGAGGATAACTCCTTTTGTTCGTTGTCCTACCCTGCCCCGTGAGGTGTGATCGCTTTTTGGGAAATGCGCTCCGGTGATATCTCTCTGAAGCAAAACGATACGCCACACAATACTATGAAAGGAAAGCGTCAGTCGTAAATGCCACACACGGCTCTATCGCTCAAGTTAGGTCCTGGGTGTCGGAGATGCCTGCGAAAGAGCCGTTCTGTAAGACGATCGAAAAAAATCTGAACGCCAGAGCGTAAAGGTTAAACACATGTATCGGTAGCATTGGCGCTACACAACGGTATATTGCAGACGGTCCGGGAACAAACCCGTAGGTAAAAAGATCCGAGGACACCACTTGATTTTGAAGCACGATCGAATGACGAGGTCACGCCTGAGTTGTGTTCTCTGTGTGTGCTGAGCCCCGTTCTCCAAACTCCACACCATACCAACTGGAGGACATTTGAGGCCTTTATCCTACTGAGTATGTATGTACTTGTAGAGTGTAAGTTTGTGAAAAAACAGTATGTGCATATGTACTGTTTTGTACTTAATGTAAATTGTTTTTGTTTGTTCCTGAAAAATAAAATACATGTATGTGCAGTGTATTTCAAGTTCTTAAAAGTGCCCTTTTTCATCATTCGTTCATATGGAATGGATGACGATGGGTTCTTGTTTCAGGTTTTTCTGTTATACGTCTATTCGATTTGCTTGCTCATTTTTAAGGTACTGGTACTAAAGATAAAGCTGACGTAAAATAAAACTATTTTTAGCAAATTGGTACTTTTACACTATTTACTTTTTCAATTTCAGTTTAGTAAATAGCTTTATAATTTAAGTTATAAGTTGAATAAGCTCAGAATACTTAACAACTGACGTTTTGAAATTGTAAAACTTCACATTACAGCAATCAAATTTTATTTTGGTGAAACTCAAAAACTACAAGCAGAGCTTTTCTTGTAATTTATTATTCGTTGATATATCTTCCCAAAGAATAGGGAGGGGGGTAAAATTGACTTTGAAAGAGGAGCGTTGAGCCAAATATGTTCGCAGAACTAAGGCTTTTGATACATACAGCCATTTTAGTGACCAAAATCGGTATGTTTTAGTCCCCTCATTGAAGTCTTTCACAGTATTTGACAGCAACGACAGATAGCAACCGCGCAATTTGTTATTTTGAGATCACACGTAATCTGACCTCAAAAGTGCGATAATCGACAAAGAAACGTTATCTCAAGTGGTGATCGGCTTATCGATGTTTTTTCAACGCCCATCTGTCATTTCGAGTTTCTTGTTTCTATTTAAAATCCCTTTCCCATTCACTCCATCCAGTTAAACCACCATTCTGTCGACTCTTCCTCCAGTAGCAAAGGAAAAAGAGTCCTCAACATGCTCGATACGGTTTTGTTTCTGGGGCCGATATCGGTCACTCTTGTGATTGGAATAACATCAGCTGTGCTCCTGTACTGGTAAGTTTCATTGTTGTTGATCCGCTTGCATTATGCGCGCACATTAAATCGATGGGTGATGAATGTATTAGGAGCAATAGCTGTTCCGAACGTTGATATAAAAAAACATAACGAACTCTAGAAATAGAGTATATTGCTACTCAACTTATCTTTTGAGTAGTAAGCGGTAAAAACTGATGTGAACATTTAAACCCTTTATTATGTTCATTGTTCACAAATTTCACAAACCAAATCTAGCACCAACCGTAGTAAACACCGGGGGTTGGCGAGCGTTAACTGTGGTCCCTCCCGATTCCACGAAAGGAACTGTCACGGTCAACGCTGTGCCGGCCACGCAATGGCTAGTCAATTAATAAATCACATAACTCGGAAATGCATCTTAGTTTCAATAATTATCTCAAAAACTCAACAACATCGGAACTCAATTAAACTCACAACTCAAAACTACACCTCAGTTATTAATTCTACTACGGTACTAAAAAAACAAACACTGGCGTTTCCAGGTATAGAATGTTCCTGGTTCGAATTCGGGTCAATGCATGGATGTTTGTTAGCGGACGGCGAATGATAGGCGACTGCTGCACCTTAAATCTGTCGTGGCCGAAAATACTCACGTTGGGTTGGTGTGGAGGTTTGGAGAGTGGGGTGCGAGCTCAGGTGTTGTCTCGTCGTTTCACCGTGGTTCAAAAGGACATGGTGTTGTCCTCGAATCTTTCAATCTCTCTCTCGTTGTCAATGGGCCGTCGTGTTGCTCCAGTACCGACGTTCATTAAAATACTTACATAAAATATCTTCACGTTGGCGTGTAGTGGAAGTTTCAAGAGTGGGCTAGCAGCTGAGGTGTGACCTCGTCATCTGACAGGGAATCACAATTGCGTGGTGTCGTCCATGTATCTTTCCCTTCGGGTTAAAAAAAATTACATAACTACCAACAATCACTTTTTTAAACGGCTGCGGTAGCCTGGTTGGAAGATTAACAGTCCAGCAACTGCGAGGTCGAAGTAAACCCAAGATAGTCGTGTACAAAAGGGGCTGGTGAACTTTAAATCTGTCGTGACTTCGTTGGAATGGTGTGGAAGTTTGGAATACAGGGTGCCAGCTCAGGAGTGAACTGGTCATCCGACCGGTGTTCAGAATTGCGTGGTGTTGGCCGCGTGTCTTTCCCTTCGGGGTTTGATACAGAACCGCAGCCACTAGCCCGTCGTGTTGCTTCAGTTCGACACAAATCACCTACCTACCAGCAATCTTATCTTAGAAACTCTCAAGATAAACTTTAAACGGTAATGGTAATTTCTGTTAACGTCGTACTAGAGCAACACAATGGGCTATTGACGACGGTCCGGGATCAGTTCCGTAAGGAAAAAAACTTTGAAAGGCAAAAACCCTCAATTTGTTTTCACAAACGCCCGAAACCGATCATCCACACAAAGACATTTCAGCTACAGTTGGAAACAACGCGAGCTAACGCTTCGTTCCAATCAACGCGAATTCCCAATTGAGAGTTTCAATTTCTGTCTTTCCCCTCACTGATACCATCTGGCAGAGACGCACATCCGCCTTTTACGCAGCTCACGTGCAATCAGCGGGAGAAGAGGGAGAGCTGTCACAACACTAAATAGGAGGCATTGGCTATTACTCGCCTCAGTCCAGAGCAGAGCGAGGGAAAAGTGCGTGAACATGATCGACACGGATCTCCTCTTCGGACCTGTGGCCATCACTCTAATTCTTGGAATCGCGTCACTTTTGCTGCTGTACTGGTAAGTAGTGCTATACCTCAAAAGTTTGGAGAGTGGGGTACCAGCTCAGGTGTTGCTTCGTCATCTGACCGTGGTTCAAAATGACATGGTGTTGTCCTCGGATCTTTCCCTTAGGGCAGTGTTTCCCAAACTTTTGACATATGTGTACCCTTTCTATAATTTTCGCCGACCAACCGGTATAGTGGTTAAGGTGTTAGCCTCTAGATAGGAAGGTTCCTGGTTCGAATCCGGGTCCGGGCATGGATGTTTGTAAACGTATGGTGTAGAGGCGGCTGGTGCACCTTAAATATGTCGTGGCCGAAAGTCCTCACGTTGGGTTGGCGTGGAAGTTTGGAGAGTGGGGTGCCAGCTCAGGTGTTGCTTCGTCATCTGACCGTGGTTCAAAATTACGAGGTGTTGTCCTCGAATCTTTCCCTTAAGGGACTGATTCCGGACCGTCGTCAATAGCCCGTTGTGTTGCTCTAGTACGACGTTAACTAAAATTACCATTACCATTACCATTCTATAATTTTCATAACGCTGAGTACCCCTCGTCAAAAAAATGGATGTATTTTAATAACAATCAAAATGTATTATTTTTCTTTTTTTTTTGTGACACACAAAATAATAAGAAGATATAAATAAAATTATTCATAATAAAATATAAATAAAAGTTACATTATAAATAACGTTTATTTGGATCAATGAGAAGGACGAAATTGTTTGTGCTGAGATAACAGATAACAGATCGTCATATTTGGTTCCCTGGTTGTTCATTTTAATCTGAGATGTGGTTCCACGTCCAATAGTCTGTTCCTTTTTTTCCACTTAATGTCTACAATGCTGAAAAAGCAACTTCACGTAAATATGAAATTGGAAAAGGCAAGATGTATTTTAAAACTTCTTCTGTTAAAACCGGATATACAAGTTGCATTTGTAACCAGAATGATGTTAAAGTACTCTCCTTATATTTATTTTTCAAGAATCCGTCTGAAGCCAATTCCAACAATTGCTCTTCTTCCGCATGCGACAAATCTTCTGGCATTGATGTTGTGTTGATGTTAAACGGATATCGTATCCATTCAATATTTTTGGTTAAATCAGGGAAATAGTTTTTCAAGCCCACTTGAAAACTCTCCAAATGCTGAGTTATGCATTTCAGAGTATCAGCATCAATTTTAGTTGTCGAACATGTTATAAACTCATGAAGAGAGGGAAATTGGTCTACTTCTCCATTATCAACTCTCTTTTGCCATAACTTTAGTTTTGCGATGGCAGCTTTCACTTTATCTTGAACGTGAAACAATGAAATTTCTTTGCCTTGTAACGATAAGTTGAAGCAATTTAAAACAGAGAATATATATGTTAAGTATGCTAGTTTACAAAGCCATTTCCAGTCATGTAAACAATTCCTCAACTCAAATATATCATTAAGAAAACATTGAAGTTCATGTCTAAGTTCAAACAATCGATTTAGAATTTTTCCTCTAGATAGTCAACAAACATCGGTATTATAAAGAAGCTGGGTATGACTACTTCCCATTTCTTTGCATATTTGTGAAAAAAGTCGTGCATTCAAAGGACGGTTTTTAATGTAGTTAACGATTTTCACGCTTTTATTCAGAACTTTCTGTAGATCAGCGGGCATCTTACGTGTTACCGAATCCTCTCTGTGTATGCAACAATGTGTGAATATGACATTTGGGGCAACATTTTGAATTCTTGCAACGAGTCCTTTATTAATTCAGATCATACTTGTTGCTCCATCTGTGCTTATTCCAACATATATATTCCAATCAATTTTGTTCTTTTGCATAAATTTTTTTATAACATTAAAGATTTCTTCTCCTGTTGTGTGACCTAATAGAGGCTGGCAAAATAAAAAATCGTCATGAATTTCTTGATTTGTTTCGTATCTAGCAAACGCTATAAGATTTGCAAAATTTGCAATATCAGTGGGCTCATCGACTTGCAATGCATAATAACAACTTTGAGAAATATCAGATAATCAGTCCACCAAACTCTGGTTCAACGCGCACCCCCACCAAACTCTTGCCTGGGGGTACGTGTACCACACTTTGGGAATCACTGCCTTATGGGATTGATACCGGACCGTCGTCAATAGCAAATTGTGTTCCTCTAGTAAGACGTTAATTATAAATTTACCAATTACCAGGTTGAGAAAATGGCGCAGACACTATTTTATCACAAATATTATCGCTTTCATTACTCGTTTCCTTGCAGTCTATGTTATGATTTAATATTTATTTTCTACTGGAGACCTATTTCTCGCGCGCATGAAACCATTTAAATATTTTATTTTAATTTAACCGGATCGAGGATAAAAGATGATTTTTGTCCTTCACATGTTATTTCGTGCAGGATAATATGGTTTGCGTCATTGCTTTATCAATGAAAATCACATGCAATTTAAAGTTGGGAATCGTGTTTGAATCTTTATCATTAACTAGCCACTGCGTGGCCAGCACGGCGTTGCCCGTGACAGTTCTTTTCGTGGGATCAGGTGTGGCCACTGCTCGCTAATCCTCAGTGATTGCTACGAATTCGTAGCCTATTGGATAGCAGCCATAATGGCGTTGTCCGTGGTGTTGGTTTGCTACGCAAAACTATGAACCAAATTATGAACTATGATTTCCTTCGCAAACCAAATGGCAATTCGTAGCCTATTGGAATGAATTCCCTGCTAATTCCAATTTGGTTTGCTTCGCAAACCAAATTATGAATATCATGAACTATGGTTTGCTTCGCAAATTGGATAACTGCAAGCCCGTGGTGGTGGTTTGTTTCTCAAACCAAATAGAATTCGGCGTGACATCACAATCTCTTGCAAAAAATATAAATATTTAATTGGAAAATTATTTATTTAAATAAAATTATAACTTTTAAGGTTGGTGTCAAATTTTCTCTCTAGTGTCAAATTTTCCGCAGTTTTCAAATCCTTGTAAATTTCAATATTTCTTTAACGATCCCGATTTTACAAAAAAGAACTAAGTAGTACCAGCCAAAATGTTTTAGATTTTCTTTGCTTTCTTTCGCTGAAATCGTAAGAGGACAGGAAATGTAATCTGTTTATTTTTAGAACACGAATGTTGGCGGGACGTCACATTCTCTTGCAAAAATATAAAAGAAATTCAATTTAAAAATTTTATTTATTTTTATATATTAAATCTGTTTATTAGGTATCGATATTTTGTGAAATTTTCTATATATTTTAAATTCGTTGAAATTTTTACTCTATCTTTAATGGACTAGATAAAAAAATTTGTTTTTTATCGTCTATTGTGGAAAATCTTTCCTCCGCGCAAAATGAAAACGGAAAAAATATATTTAGAATCTGTCACATATTTATGCTGTTGCCATTCCAAAGAAAACAATAATAATTAAATTTCATTAAATTCATTTTTAAAAGTTCTAGATTAAATTTTAAAATTCGGGCTGGACTATAACATTGCAAAATATTCTGACTGTCTGCGTGCCAAATTTCATTGTTGTAAGTTCCGTAGATACGTCAGGACTCGGCGAACACCAAATACACGAACTTGATTTTATAATAGTAGAAACTAGCCAATTCGTGGCCAACACGGCGTTGCCCATGACAGTTCTTTTCATGGGGTCACGTGGGACCAATGCCATTTAACCCCCGGTGATTAATACGAATTCCCATTTGGTTTGCTTGAATTAAAAATTTCATTTTTTAAAGAAAATCATATTTTCAAATTATGATTTTATGTAAAATTTTCCACATGTTTCAAATCCATTTGAAATTTCTACTCTTGTCTTTAGCGGTCTAGGATATAGAAAAAGAACTACATAACTAAAGGTAAAACTTTGTTTTTCATCGTCTGCTGGAAAATTATTCCTCTGCGCAAAATGAAAACGAAAAAAATAAATTTTGAATCGGTCATCTTTTTACACTGTTGCCATTCCAAAGAAAATGATAATAGTTAAATTTCATTCATTTCATTTTAAAATATTCTAGATTGAATTTTAAAAATAGTCGCAACCCTAAAAATTGCAAAATATTCGGACTACCTGTGTGTCAAATCCCATTACTGTGAGTGCAATAGATTCGTCAGGACTCTGCATGGAAGAAAAAAACAGACAAACGCTTCCTTTTATAATATTAGCGACTCATCCCTGCTGAAGTAGACGCTAATTCACTGTCTATCAATAAGTATTAAGACACCTGTGATAGAAAAAAAAATTTATTCATATTCAATAGCTGGTAGAGCCTCCACGAGAAGCAATTACAGCCTCAACCCTCCGAGGCATGCTATCCACAAGTCCTTGTATGACGACTAGTGATATTTTCTTCCACTCGGCTTGGAGAAGACATGTAAGTTTCCTTCACCGATTTTGAACGGTTGTTGCACCCCTTAATTCGTCGATCCAACTCGCCCCACAGGTTCTCGATAGGGTTCAGGTCTGGGCTCTCCATCGGCCTGTCCATTCGGTTAACCCCTTTGTCCAATCCATGTCCATGCCAATCCATGGTGGACCTCGCAACATGGCAGCTGGATTGTCGTCCTGGAAAAAACATAGTTCTAAGCCGTAAAACTGGCACAACGTAGGAAGCACACAGTCCTTCAAAATAGTGCAGTAGGCCTCGGCATTGAGTTTACCATGAATTTGGACCAATGGTCCCAGTTCATACCAGGAGAAACACCCCCAGACCATAATTCCACCCCCGCCGAACTTTACTATGTGCAAAATGCATTCTCGTAGGAGGCGTTCTTCAGGCAGACGCCAGACCAAGACTCTGTCATCCGAACAGTAGAGGGTGAACCTTGTTTCATCGTCAGAGAACCCGTTCCCATTGATCTGCAGTTCATTTTCGAAGTGCTTTGCACCACATTAACCGACCAAAGCGGTTGGACTTTGTGATCAAAGGCTTATGGGCGGAGCACGACCATGAAAACCAAGCAGATGTGCTTCCTTACGAATGCTATTGATTCAAACAACACTCCTGGATGACTGTTGAAACTCCTGGAGTATCTGGACCATCGGTTGGGTGCGGTTCTTCCGAATTTCTCTGGACAGCACCCGTCGGTCTCTATCTCCCAGTTTCGTGGGTCTGCCGACTCGGGTCACATTTCGACAATCACCGCTCACCTTCCACTTCTGAATCGTATATGCCACTGTTGTTTTTGAGTAATTCAGCTCGCTAGATATGTCCCTTAAGGATCGGCCATTTCTGTTATACCCAACGATTACACCTTTCTCGAAAGATCAGATAACTGTACTTCGTGGCATCTTGCATACGACTAATGCCAATGTCGGTTTCCAACACGATATTTAACGATGGAGGACGTCACGGATATTAGGACCGCAGATATCGTCATTTGCATGGATGTCCGAATACTTATTGGTAGATAGTGTATCAGATTTAAAAATATAGTTGTGTGATGAAAAAAATAGGTTTTATTAAAATTTCTTCAGTGGCTTAAAAGTCTAATGTTTTTAATAGAGACTTGAGCCATATCAAAAGAAGGGCATTTCCGATATTAAAAATAATTTTTTTTTTTTTTTTTTAAATGACAGTTACAGATATTTCGAAATTGACATGGTTTGTACAAAACTGTACAGGGAACAAGGTGAAGAAGATTTTCTTTTCTGATACGGCTATTAGTTTAAGGAGCATTAAGTGTTAAAACCGATAAGCGAGATTTCTAACGCGAGTGAACAAAACACGAACAAAATTTTTTCAGTCTTCAGCCGTGAGTATCTTTTCTTGTGTATCTCTAAATGTAAACTTTTGGACCTCGCCGAAATTTTTTATAAATTTCAATTTGGTTCCTAGTAATATTTTTTTGAAATTCGGGAAATTTTCGTTATTTTTGTTAAGACTGTAATATCTATAGCTTATTACTATTAGTTTTTAAAATTGAAAACATCACTGGAAACCTTGGAATGTACTTTTTCCTAGAATATGATTATTTTTTAAATTGATTAATAATTAAATTTGATGCAATTAAAAGTTGGTAACACAAATAACGTATTTTTTAGATCGTAATTTCCGATACAAAACTAAAACTGTCATATCTATAGCTTAATACTATTAGTTTTAAAATTTGAAATTACCACGTGAAAGCTTAGAATGCACTCTTTCTTATGGTATAATATTTGTAAAATTTATTCATAAATAAATTCCATGTGATCAAAGTTATAATTTCGCGATAGTGTAAAAGTTGTTCATCGTGGAGATCAAACGTGAAACGGCCATGGTAAAACTCGCTGTGACGTCATGACCCGGAAAGTCGAATCAGGAATATACGAAATATTAAGATACTTTCGCCTTCGGAGGATTGAAAACTCAATTTCTTTTCTCGATTCATAGACTGTTTCCTGAGAAAGAACTCATCAGAAAATTACGAAATTAATATGGTTTGTTCTAAATTGTATAGGAAACAAGATTGATAAGGTGGTTTTCCTATGCGGCAACTAAAACACATTCTCACCTGACCATCACCAAGAAGCTTGCGAAAGGAGTGTTAATTTGCGAAACAAACCAAATGGGATTGAGTAGCAATCACCGGGGGTTGGCGAGCGTTGGCAACCAGGGGGTGGAGCCCCTTGTTTTTTAAAATTTACTTATTTGATGCTTTGTTTCCAGGTACTCTATTCGCAACCATGATTACTGGCAGAAGAGAGGAATTCCAACAGCGAAAACTGTTCCAGTCTTGGGATCAATGCTCGAAGTTATAAATCAGGTATGCATCAAACGCTGCTAAAACATCTAAAACTTCATTTTTACCACACCTGAATCTCTTATAACGTTCCAGAATAACTTCCCCTTTTGACTACAGACTTTTCCCTTTTTGACTACAGACTTTTCCCTTTTCTCCCGCTTGTCCCTTTAATTACTGCTGTATGTTATCCCCAATACATATTATTACCACTTCGTTTTGAACTTTTTCCTTATCGCTAACCACGGCTTCAAACATAGCCACTCACTAAAGTTGCTTGTTTCTCCTTAATTTCTGATCACCTATGCATTCTACTACGACAGTTAATTCTCCTGTGTTCAACACTTAACCTCGACGAAGTATCTCCTCGTTAGCAAAATTGAAATGGATCTTGATGGACGAGATATCTCCTGTTTAGAAAACTGATCATGTCTTGATGTGGTCATCACGAAAAATCACGAAATATCCTGATGACTGACAAGAAATCGGGTCATTTGAAAAATTGGTCAGATCTTGATGGACAAGATATCTCGTCATCTGCAGAAAACTGACCTTGATCTTGTCAATCAGCTATATCTTGATGACTCAATATCTCATCATTTGCAGATTCAACTGTTCAGATTTTGTTGGATGAGATCCAGTGTGTTTCGATTTTGATAGACAAGATATCTTGTCGTTAGCAAAACTGACCAGACCTTGATGGACGATATATTTCGTCAATCGACAAAAACGGACCAGATATTGATTTAGTTTTAACAAAGAAAGTCGGCAATACCTTAAGGAAAACTCCTCATTAACAAAAATCTTCATATACAAGATTTTTGTAAAGAAACCACCTAGAAGTTGATACTTTCATCCATTAAAAGTAAAATTTGTTCAACAGTAATATTTACCATAAGAAATCTCGTATTTTCTACAGTGTTGGAGACTTGTGTAAATGTATTCTCATATGAGTTTAAAAAATTACATAGATACTGTCATGCTTACACACAGAAATACAGTTTTACAAGCAATAGACATAGGTTTTACAACAATCTGTTTCTCGGCCAATGTAAAATGTTTTTATTTTAAAAATAAATATTTTTTATTCACTTGCAGCCTCTTCATGATGTCGAGAATAGCAGGTATAAGAAACTGGGACGCATATACGGGTGAGTTCAGTGTGTGTGTGCTTATATGCCTTTAACCTTTAACTGCTGTTATGGGTCTCACAGACCCCCGAGTCATTTTTGACAGGTCGTTCCACCCCTTAAAGTGAATATTGGTCCCTGTCCTATTCAGTACCTTCCTACTACGTCCAACAGAAGCCACATTCCAAGACAGGTTTGGCTGCCCCAACTATTTCGTGTTTTACACTATTTGCATTTCCCGCGTGGTCTCTTAGACCCATTCACAGCATTTGCGTTACCGTTCTTGTTGAATGAAATTGTCTAAGTTGGAGTAGGGAATTTCGGCAGAGAGCCTAAAATGGCAACAAACTGTACTAAAAAACGACCTGCGTATCTTATAGAAAAAGAAATTCAGTATATTGTTGATAGTTGGTCGGAAATAGAGTACTGGGACAATGAAATTTCGGATAATATTATTGAAAGCGAACACGAAACGGATACGGAAATTTAGTCAGATTAAGATGAAGACATTTCAAGAGCGTCTTCACATGCAATTATATTTCTACGGACAAAATAACTTCAAATGGGATGCCCGGGGGGGTCGGATCTAATCATGCCGTTTGAACACCAAAACACATCATAGTTTTACAGTTTCCAGGGTTGAAACGTCCCACAAAATTAGGTCCGAAAGCTGAGCTTGAAGAGACATGGAATCTACTTAAATTATATAGTAATATAAAAAGTATTTCATGTTAAGAATTGAATTTATCTAAGTTTAAAATGTATAAATAATAATTATCTAAAGAATCTTTCATTAATATATTATATTAATCTACTTTAAACGCACTTTAGTGAGCGAGGTCTGAGAGACCCCTCCACACTAGTTATGAGACGGTTTGTGACACAGCAGTTAAGGGTTAATTTGTAACAAACTTTCTAATCAATTTTAGTGAATCCTATTTTTAATCCACTGGCATGTGTATTGTCAAGAACGATACTATCATATACTTTTTTTATATTTCAATGAAATAATACCGAGAAAATACGTGAGAAACAAAACTTTTAAAACTACGGAACCCTCACATCTGACCTCCGAACTCCAAATATAGTTCGACCACCTCGTATAGAGACTAAGTCCTTCCTATATAATGTGGTATAGGACGATTGCCTTTATTTAGCAAGTGTTAACAATAGAGGATATATGAAAGTACAGTGAGCAATGGAAGTCTCTTTTGTGGCCTGAATCATGTCCTCAAAACTAGTAGTGACGTGATCCTTAGACTAAACTCTATGACAAACGACGCACCAAGAAGGAGTTGTCCGATTGCGATACAAAAAAATGGTGGATGTGAAGACCATACATCGGAAAACAAACTATTCAAATTTCAGAACAATAGAATGATTTATTTCAGAGTTTTACCGTTACAAAGTGAAGAAATCATTAAGGCGTTGGTCCACCTCTGACCTGGATGCAAGCTGTCACCCGGCGTGGCATAGACTGAAAAATGTCTGCGGAATGTCTTGCCAAATTGTCTCTAACTGTCCGGCTAAATGGTCAACTTTACGTGATGGTTCCAATCGCCTTCCCATATGGGATAGAGATCAGGAGATCTAGCTGGCCAGAGAAGTATTGGGAAAGCTTGAAGACAATTCATAGCAACACGTGCCCTGTGAGGCCGGGCATTATCTTGTTGAAAAGTAGTCCGGGGACCAGGGTGTCGCAAAGGGAACGGTAATACAACCGGTCGTAGTATGTCATCTACGTACCGCTGTGCTGTAAGTGTGCCAGAAATGACTACCCAAGTGGTTCGGCTATCAAAGGAGATGGAACCCCAAACCATAACGCCCTGTTATGGGCATGTGTGGCGTGCGATAGTAAGGAAAGGATGCCAACGCTGCCCTGATCGTCTCCAGACACGTCTGCGGTTGTCGTCAGAAGTTGGAAACGGGACTCGTCAATTAAAACTATGCGTTCCCAGTCAGCGCCCTTCCAAGTGGATGAAGACCGGTACAGCGGTACAACTCCTTCTTCGTGCGTCGATTTTTTTTTGTTACAGTGTATTTACTTATTTTCAACTTTAAAAATTAAATTTCTGGTTGAGATCTACGTCTGTTTCATACTTGATTTGCACATTTTGTGCTTCAGCCGTTTCATTTTGTACCTTGAAACTAAAAAGGGTGCTAAAATAAAGTTTAAGATGATATTATTTTGCTACTAATTTTTATTTTGGGTGCTTCTATTCCATAACTACTTTGGCTATGGCAGTCCCTGATGTACGGAGCAGAGTTTCCTACTAATTTTTAGAAAAGAAAAATTCCGAGCTCGGTGAACACTGAATTATTGTCTATGGCTTGTCTATGGCTTATTGAAACCAGTTTTATTCACAAATCTGATCTTGTACACAAACAACTGCTCCCATCCTACTGTTGTGTACATTAGTTTATCCTATTGACTATCAGCTATTTCCTTTCAGACATTTTGAAGGAAGTAAACCCTTGTTGTCCGTCGCTGAACCAGAACTCTTGAGGGACATATTCGTCAAAGATTTTGCATTCTTCCACGATAGAAGAGTAGGTATCAGAGGGATTTTTTATGTAAACGAACAAACCTGACGGTATGCGAAGATTTTTATGCTGATGTACAAATATTTTGACATTATATACAGTGAGCAGTGAAACCCCAGTTTGACGTATTTCAAGGGATCGGGAAAAAAAAATGTTTTTCTTTAAATCGGGGTCTGAGAAAAACATAACCTAGAGCATAAAATAAAGACTAATTTAAGTAATATACCTTTTATTTCTTCCTTTACAATGATTGCGTTGTCGAGAGCGTAGAAAGTAACACGAGTTAAACGACAACACAATTTATTCGATCAAATGGACATCAAATGCAGAGACACGGAGAAAAGAACACGACGTAATACAAGAAAAACGACACACACAGAGTAATCCTTAAAGTAGAAGTCAAAGTTATTCGAAAGTCGTCTGCCACTTTCTGGCGTCATATCAGTATTGTTCCGCGGAGCAATAGGAGTTGGCGCAACGCGCTTTTATAACGGCATCACTCCGCAGAAGCCAACTTTGTGGAGTGAACAAAGGTTTCTAATCTGGGTTTGGAACAACAATAGTTTATTGTTTAAAGAAATCTGTTACTTTGGTTTGCGTTTTGCTTTTATTAGCTAAATCAATAAAATCATTCTCTACAGATATGAGTTTTTGTAAGTTATTTAGTATATCTAATTTGTGCAATCAACGCGATTGACGAAGGTATTCATTACGAACACAAAAACGACAGTTTGAGGTTTTCTATCTTCGCTATCGTTAAAGAGAGAGTAAAAATTCAAACGGATTTGAAATCTGCGGAAAATTTTACACCAGATCGGTATTACGGGTAGTCCGAATTTTATACGCATTTGTGCATGCCCGTGTCATATCTGGTGGTGGTGGGACTCATTTTTAAAATTATTGTTTTTTCTTTTTACTGTTTTCAGTATTAGCAAGGACACGAAAAAAACTGTCTCAAGCAACGCCGTGCTGGCCTGCTAGTATTTTCCCACTAAAAAAACGTTAAGTGCCGGAAATATTTCTATAACGTTAAATACCGGATTTTTTAATATTGAAAGTATAGGAAATTATTTGGGACCAATGAAAAATGACTTGATATGCGGGAAAAGGTTAAATGCGTGTTAAGTTAAATAGGGGTTTTACTGTATATCAGGCAAACCTTAAAATGTAGTTTATTGCCATTTTGTCTTCTAATGGGTGTTGATCCATCATCTATCATTACTCAATACAGAATTCATTCTTTCGAATTTTTAATGCCACAGGCAAAACTCCTATTCGATAAACAAGTCAACTCATATTGCATTCAGAATAAGTACAGGAAACACTTATCTCATCAGAAAACATTAAGATATTTTTATCTCGATAAAAAATGCCTCTCATAAAGCCCGACCTTATTAACCCTCTTGGTGGTTATCTCGACGGGTAGTACAAGAAACCATTAAAAAAAACTGACCACATCTTGATGAACAAAATATATCATCATTTGCAAAAAATTGAATAGATCTTGATCGATCTTATCATCATCAAAAAAATGGCAAATTTTTGATGACGAGTTAGTATCTCGTCATTAACGAAATTGGACTGATCTTGATGGACGATGAACCAATTGGAGAGTTAATGAGAGTATAGATGTAAATAAAATTAGAGTACAGAGAAAAAATAACTCTATTGGCTTTTTCAAATGTGAACCATCAACCAATATTATAGTCCAGCAGAAAAACAGTCGAGCCACATTGTTTTGAACGAGTCCTTAATTTAGGTAAGATAGGTTGGAACGTATAAACAAAGCCGTTCCACAACTGTCGTCTTTATTGCGAAACATTCTTCTGAGTTTTTCGTTGGGTGCCGAAAGCGACTGCTGTTATTACGAGTTCACGGGGAACCACAAACTACGGTGATAACCATTAAAGCCTTTGGAATGCCAGCATGCTTTTGGTATGGAAGTTTCAAAGTTCTGAGACAAATTTCTGTTTGGTGCTTTCTTTTAAATATTAGCAGTTATATTATTGAAATTATTTAAAAAGTATATCCCACTTTTAAGATCTATCATTTAAATTTTTATATTGATGAAAAAAAAATATAAGAACGAATTTTGGTCAATGTTTGCGGTCAATATATCTCAAAAACGAATAACTCCTAAAAATGACTATTTACCACACTTATCATAGGACAAATTGCCTATGAAATGTACAACAATTATAAGGACTACTGACAATTATTTTATTTATGGATTTAGAAATGCTCAAATCTTTACTCATTGGTGTATTTGTTACCGCTAAAGCTCGAAAGCCATTAATGCGCATATTGTAAAGCTAATTTGCAGATTAACTGATTTGCTCCGTTAACGTGCGGAAACAAGAGTTTTCCGCATTTAAACTAAGTAAAGTGCACATTAACAGCTTCCGTATTGTTAAAGTTCAGAATATGGATTTGGATCAGAAAACACAGCGTGATGAATCCAGGAAAGGTTTAGAAAAGCAAGCAAAGAAAATGTTAGCAGTTTCTAATGCAAAGTACCCAAATGTCAATAAAGGTGTCACTGTGAGAATTAAAGAAAAAAATTACAAAGTAGCAAAAACTGATGCCCGCTCGATTTTAGCTGTGGTTCTTAGTAAAACAGAGGATGGTTTTTATAAACTTGGTACTAAAACGCGGGTATTTGAAAACAACTGTATACAAAATCGGAATTTAGTGTTTGCAAAGAGAGATTTTTAACGAAAGAAGATGTCCCTGCTGTAGAAATATCTTCACGTCAAACAGCAATAAAACAATCCCTTCGTACTGGGCAAGGTTTCAAAAAATGTGACTGCAAATCTAAATGTACCACAAAAAGGTGTGCTTGTCGCAAAAATCAATTGCTATGTAAATCAAAGTGTCACCAATCTTTAGATTGCAGTAATAAGTAAGTATAATTTTATCATGTTTTCAAATTCATTTCTTTAATTGTAATAATATTTTAAACCAGTTGATTCTTCCTATTACAGTTTTTTAATTGATTGATGATTGATTCTACTGTATTATGATTGATTGTTTGATTGTATTAACTTGATTCTTTAGATGTCGAAAGATAAATAAATAACATTATTTAAGAGTACAAAAACGTCGCTATTGTTCCAGCAAAGATCTTATTTTCACTTTAACGAGTGCCTAGTAAGTAATGTGCAGATTATCTAGGTAATTTGCAGATTACCTAGGTAATTTGAGAAATAAAACAATTTTCTGCACTTTAACGGATTACCATAGTTAATCTGCACATTACCTAAATAATCTGCAGAAAACCTGATTACTGCACTTTAGCGGTAATATATTCATTAGACTAATATTAAAAAAAGAAAATGCGAGAAGGAAAATCCGAACTTCACACCTTCCTTCCACTTTCCATTGGTCTAACATATTCCGCAAATGGATACTAGGCTGGATGTAACGTCAGAAAATTAGTTCCTTAATTATTATAAAATAAAATTGATCACTCACTTTTCTCCATCCACTGTCCATCAAAAGGGCTGCGCTACTGTAAAATTACTTGTTGGCTCATAAAAACGATGGACGACTATTTCTTTGGAGCGACACATTTATTAATCGTCTCGAAAGGGCGCCGATGAAGAATAATGCAATAATACACACAGTAAGCGAAATACCAGACGCTATATGCTCAACGATAAGTTCAACTCGAGTCAGATCTTTGATGACTCAAGTCTGTTTGCGTGTTTTTTATACCGATAATACCAACGCCCCTCGTTACTTGCCTACGCAAATGAATCATTGTATTTAATATGCGGGAAGGTACATCCGAACTTCATGGAATGGTTTTGTATATTGCCTCCTTCCCAATTGTCAGTTATTGAGTGAGTAAGTATTATGTAAAAAATGAAATTTAAAATGTTTTATTTAAAAGGTATTCCAAGACGAAATGGTACCATTGCATAAAAATAACTGTGAAAATCACGACCAAAGAGTCAAACGGTACTAATCTTACTGAAATGTTTTCAATTCTCCTTCCAGGCAGTGAACACAGGAGACAAAATCTTCAACAGCATGTTGTCACTCGTAACAGGGGAAGATTGGAAAAGGATTCGAAGTATAGTTAGTCCTACATTCTCCACTGGAAAAATTAAGAGGGTACGTCTTGTGTGTGTTTACTAGGTATAAATAAATATATAAATAAATAAATAAAAACAAGTCTCAAGTTACATAGTACGTACCCAAAAAATGGATTTGTGTTCAATGTACTGTTATTAATATTTTGTAATGAATCATGAGGAAGTCCGATTCACTGACTCATATGTTTCAATGGCAACCAAAACTTAAATTACTTGTTACGTCACATTTTTTGCCTTTTCTCAAGTTTGTTTCGCGTACCTCTCAACTGTTCTAAAACGTGACTCAAAATATCTGCTTATCACTGGTTGGAAACCACTGTGGCACACATACCCCTCAATGAAAGCTTAAGTAAACAATTTTCGATTTTTGCAAAATTTACTGAACCAGCAACATAAAAATCAAATCAAATCTCAGGACGAGACACAACATTGAGAACCGGTGAACACATCCGATTTTTAAACTTACATATAGTCTCTGCGACACCGTAAGTACGGTCTGAGAAACAGGAGATCAGATAGTATAGTGCGCTCCGGCGATATTGAGGTGACAAAAGTCCAACTTGGGTGTAATTTGTGCCGCAATTCCCCACGTCGCCGCACGGTAGCCGCGCAAGATCCTCCGGTCTCAGCACCTTGTCCTCTATTGAGCGGTGCACACATCTTGTATTTTTATACTAAAGGCGGCGTATTATTTTAGAAGAATTGTTAATATGTTTGCGTTTATAGCGGTAAATTTTGATTATTTGGATAATGAATTATATAGAGGTCTGGAGTCTCATCCAGATATTTTGAGACATAATCTTGTCAGTAAATTTTCTTGCAAGCTCGTCAAATGATTGAACACTCATTCAGAAATAATTAAAAAGCTATCTGGATTTTCTAGTAAATCTGCAAAGATACATAAAATCTACATATTTAAGACTTAATTCAGGAAATGGATGAATCCATTAACGTTTATTTTGTTTCAAAATATATTTTTTGCACACTAAGTAATCTAAACAAAGAATTTTCGTCGGCAGATATCCATCGCAAATGGCCAAATGAGTACTTGCGTCATTTCACGGTTGTGTGTGCCTAGTTGGCTGCGGAAACATTGCGTTGCCATATGTTTAAACATACGGTACATATCTCCAAATGGACAACATAACGACTGCCCTCTCGTTTCTTAACAAAAACAGACGCTACCACTTCCAAACAGGGCTCATGCGCACATGAGAGCGCAATCAAATGTCATTGGAATCAGCTGATAAATAGTTACTTCGGAGAGGAGAGAAGACAAACGCTGTTTCCGCTGCATAATAAATTTTTTGTACGATTACTTATAACTAGAGCTCGGACTGATATGAAAAAATGTGACATAAAATATGCATTTTAAAATCCCCAAACATGCACTTAAACCCCAAAATATGCGAAATTGCAAAAAAAAAAATAATAATAATAATAATAATAAATAAATAAATTTCATTGTTACAAAAAGGATAGTGAGGAGGATAAAGTGAAATTGAACCACACATATACGCACTTTCATTCAATGAATTCACAATTTTATTTTTATAGCGCAGATAAAGATAAGTAAAAAAATATACAAAGCAACAAATATAAGAAATTAATTAGTATTACATAAATGAAAAATGTAGATTAAAATGAAAGCATTTTCATATGTCCTCAGGGGCACGAGCCCGGGTGCCGGATAGGGAAGGGGGGCTAAACAAGCCGATAATTTTTTTAAGAGTATATATACACAGTCCAGTCACATTAATGTGACCACCTGTCAAAAGCCAGAATAACACCTTTGGCAGAGCGGACCGCTGCGAGATGTGTAGGAAGAGAGAGTCAATTAGATTTCTGAAGGTGTTCTGAAGATAACGCGGTTCAGGATCCATGGCAATTGTTGCAGGGTGCAGAATGTATGAAGTGTTGCGTGAGTTTGATCTGAGTGTTTAGGATAACGGGCTCGTCTCTCGGAAGTTTTTTGTCTCTCAAAGTGGCTTTGATGCTCCGGCAAACCAAACTGATCTCTGTTAGCTTTGAGAGTGTCCAGTTGAGACGTCAGTTTTGCGGTCCTATTATTTGTCAATGAAATATCTTGGAATTAATTTGTTATTTTATTTTGTACTAAAAATGAAATTTCTGCAAATTAATCAATTTACCTTTAAAATTAAGTCTTTACCATCTAAACTGAATTTTAAAAAAAATTTTGGAATAGTGGATTTAATGTGTGGTGGCGATTACCTGTGTTGTGAGTTTGCTTCGTCGGTGAGGGGTGTGTGTGTGCCAAGGTTTGCTTCTGAAAATCTTCCTTCCCAACGCACTAAGCAAAGTTCTTCAAAAAAAATTGAATTTTTGTAAAAATGTTTGAAAATAGAAAAAATTGTCCAAATATGCACAAAACATGCAAAGAAATTCCAAATATGCAAAATAGTACCAAATATGCAAAAACATGCAAAATAATTTCGGGGTTTTTTTGGTTGCAAGTTGCTAAAAAAAACGCTCAATGCAGATTTCTATAAACATTAGAGGTTAAAAAAAGGATATGCAAAATACAAGCTCTACTTATAACAGTTGATTGAATAATTTTTTTAGCGTGCGATTCAGTTTTAAACAACGAAACCTTGTTTCTTTAGATGATGAACATTTTCAAGGAGTGCTCCAAAACATTGATTCAGAATTTCAGAAGTGCCTCTGAATCTGACCAAAACATCGATGCCAAAAGGTAAACAGAACTTCATATAACCTCAAAGTTCTAAACTTCAAAATTTACATTTTTTGAATCTTGGAAGATCTAGCAATAGTTGAAAGGTTAAGTCAGTAAATCGATTACTTGTTTTCGTGTA
Organism: Metellina segmentata; assembly: GCA_947359465.1. Lineage (NCBI taxonomy): Eukaryota > Metazoa > Arthropoda > Arachnida > Araneae > Tetragnathidae > Metellina > Metellina segmentata. The sequence continues at coordinate 120,372,609 of OX375879.1, read as the reverse complement.
ATTACTAACACCTTCTTTAACCCTAAAAGTGGTTTCGACGAGATATCTCGTTCATCAAGATTTTACCCATTTTGCTTATGACGAGATATCTCGTTATAAAGATATTGCTGATGTTTTCATGATGAATAGATCTGGATCTAGTTAGTTTTCTTCTAATGAGATATTTTCTTCAAAGATATCAGGTCAGTTTTGAAAATGACGAGACACCTCGTCGACAGAAGCACCTGGAGGGTTAATCAAAACGTGAAATGGTCAAATAATTGTATTTCGACAATTCCGAAGAAGTAAAATTAAGTTATTTCGTTTTAAAACTAAAAAAGTAGTTTGATTAGAGATCATTGCATTTTTTTTGCATGTGTTCGAAGCTTAACGCCAACTTCACGATGTTTCTATAAACCAATGAATTAGCAATATACATGAAATTAACATAAGAAGTAACATTAAGAATAGAAGATGAATCAAAAATTTTCTTTAAAGGGGCCCGGTACACAAATTTCTAAAATCTTTTTTTTTTAAGGAATTGTCTTCGTGGAATTTTTAAAAATTTGAATTCAATTTTTAAAAAAATTTAATTTCAAATGTACAAAAAAAAAATTACAACAGAAAACATTTGAAAAATTATAGAAGTATAAATAATATACATATACATAATTGCCGAAGACAAATTAAAGATATATAGGTATTTGGTAAGCATGTGCAGAAAATTTCATACAATTATGACAAATAGTTTTTCATTTATATCAATTTAAACTAAGAAAATTGCGTAAAACACAAACATCACTGAGAAAACCGTCGTTAAAGTTTTAAATTGATAAAAAAAAAACGCTGTACATGCTTAAATTGTATTTAAAATCCTCTTGGAAGGTATTGTGCCTTGCTTCCTTCATTTAATTTAATTTTGGCCAAGTTGAACTTTTTTCTGTAGGTTTTGTAGGCAATAGTTGACTTTCTCGCAGTTTTCCTGAATCGTCTGCAGTCCTTTCGTTTGGCCAGCATTAGACAAGTTTTCGCAGTTACAAGACACGAGCAGATTCCAGCACATATTTTATACTAGACGTTAGTCTAATTGTTGAAGTCCATAATAGCTCTGGCTGCAGCATTCTGGACTCGGAACTTTCAAAGCATTTAAGTTTTTAGGACAATGGCTCCAAACCATGTTATGAAGTGATTCGTTTCGATTTTGAGTTTCCCCTTTTCTACATCTTTACAACAAAGAATCTGAAGCTGGTCTTTAAAATATTGGCATCATTTGAACAATGATATCAGATGTCAAAGGGATTTTAAAACCCGCTTTGTGCGATTCTGTATGTTTTCTTAAAAATGGCGCGATTGTAAAAACAAAACACGAACCACTTCTGCATGGGCTCGTCCGATGCGCAGATGTCAAATTACTAAATTCCAAATTCCGCAGGCTCTTTAAAAGACATAAAAAACATTGTTGTGTCATTTTATTCAGAAATATCTGTAGTATTTTTTAATGTAACTACGGGGCTCCGCCCCCTGCTCGCTTACGCTCGCCAACCCCCGCCAATTAAAAAATAATGATTTTTGCCGTAGACATAATGGTTTTAACAAAAAGTAGCGAAAATATCCAAAGAGTCCGAATTTTGTATGACTAACTTTTGATCGCATCCAATTTAATTATTAACCGATTTAAAAAGTAATAGTACCGTAATAAAGAGTATATTCTGAGGTATACTGCGATATTTAAAAAATTAAAAACTAATAGTAATAAGATATAGATACGGCAGTTTTAAAAAAAAAGTAACAAAAATGTCCCGATTTTTCCTGAATTTCAAAAAAATATGTGATCAAGAACCAAATTGAAATTTCAAAAAGAACTCGACGAGCTGCAAAAATTTACGTTGAGAGGTACTCTTTAAAAAAACTCACGGCTGAAGACTGAAAATTTGTACGTGTTTTGTTCCCTCTCGGAAGAAATTTCGCTTCTTCAATTTTGACACTTAATAAACCCTAAACTAATAGCCGCATCGGAAAAAAATCTTAATAATTGTCCAGGGAATACGATGAAGAACAAACCACGTTAATTTCATATTTTTCTGATCCGAACTTTCTAGGGAAACCGTCTAAGAATCGAGCTAAACAGCACAGTTTTCAATCCTGCGGCGGCGGAAACGTTTTTTTAATATAGAGAGATAAAAATTAAAAAAAAAAAATAATTTGGGTACTGGACCCCTTTAATGGAAATAAAGCACCTGTTGAAGTCAATTTGGTTAAAACGATTATGGTGCCAGGGTAACAATGAGGCTTGTTTTGTTTTTAACAGTAAAAGTGGCGATGCCTCTACGTTTTTTGGAAGTTATGGAGTTGAAAAAGATAATATTCATTGCAATGTTCCTCCATAAAGTGCAATAAAGTGATCAGGACTCTCTTCTGACCTATTCATACACATATAGATGGTAGTTCTGGACAAATGTGATTGCAAATTTAGCTAACTTATGAGCCATTTCATTGCCATTGCCAGATGATCTAAGGAGTTTTTTAAAGTAATGGAGATTATTAGGCTAACTCCGTTTAAGCTCATCCGATTGGATTCAAGGGGACTTTCAATTAATACTAAAATATTGAATACTAAAATCAAAAATTAGCCAATTAAGGGTTGAAATAATGTTCTCTTAAAAAAATGACATGGCTCTTCCTTCAGATATTTTAGATCCAAAGTAGTTTAATTCATCTCCCTCGACAGACTAAAATAATGAATTTAAACGGCAATGTTACTAAGCCCAGAAGATTGCCCAGTGTAAAATTAGAATTTTGTAAAGACTAAGTATTATTGCATCCAATCAAGCTTCGAAAAACCACTTGTATTTTCTTCTGCATCGTGTATAAAGTACCATCGATACATCCAAAATATGTAATCAATTCTCCTTAGATTGTACGGAGCTTTCACAATGGACATCATCGCTAGTTCAGCTTTCTCCACGAAAATCGACTCGCACAACGATCCAGATAACAGGTTTGTCCAAATGGCCAAAAGAATTTTCAGCAACAACTTCGGTTGGAGATTTATGTTCTTCTGCAAGTATTTTCTTCGTTTATTTTTATCTTTTTTCTTGCTACAAATAACCATAAAGCTAGCACTTGTACAGGTTGGCTTGCGGTTAATATCAAGATTGCGACCTATTTATGTCATGGGTAGTTGGCTGTAAATCATAGTTAAAGCGAAGTTAGACGTAGTCCTACGTCACAAAAAGCCTAAATCCTGGGCTAAGCAGTACTTGATTTAACAAGATTTGTTTTTCTCATACTTGTTAACCTTTCTGCTGGTTACCTCATCATTGGGAAAATTTATATCATCTTGTAGAATGAGACAGCTCATCACTAGATAAAAATCGATCAATTTTTCATTTCCTCATCATAAGAGAACTCGGTTGGTTTTTGTAAAGGGCCCTATTTGGCCAGGCTGCGCTAAACGCAAGGCAGAAACTTCAAATAATAACTGTCGTGAAAAGAGAAATAAGAGGGATTGTGATAAGAATAATGGGATGAAAAGAGTAAATGAGTGATCGGGGAACAAATTAATGGCTTGGAAGCACAAAATAAAGGAATGTGGAATAGAATAATGGAATGAAAGCAGTAAATGAGCGATTGGGGAACAAATTAATGGCTTGGAAGCACAAAATAAAGGATTGTGAAATAGAATAATGGGATGAAAGCAGTAAATGAGTGATCGAGGAACAAATTAATGGCTTGGAAGCACAAAATAAAGGATTGTGAGATAGAATAATGGGATGAAAGCAGTAAATGAGTGATCGAGGAACAAATTAATGGCTTGGAAGCACAAAATAAAGGATTGTGAAATAGAATAATGGGATGAAAGCAGTAAATGAGTGATCGAGGAACAAATTAATGGCTTGGAAGCACAAAATAAAGGATTGTGAAATAGAATAATGGGATGAAAGCAGTAAATGAGCGATTGGGGAACAAATTAATGGCTTGGAAGCACAAAATAAAGGATTGTGAAATAGAATAATGGGATGAAAGCAGTAAATGAGTGATCGAGGAACAAATTAATGGCTTGGAAGCACAAAATAAAGGATTGTGAAATAGAATAATGGAATGAAAGCAGTAAATGAGCGATCGAGGAACAAATTAATGGCTTGGAAGCACAAAATAAAGGATTGTGAAATAGAATAATGGGATGAAAGCAGTAAATGAGTGATCGAGGAACAAATTAATGGCATGGAAGCACAAAATAAAGGATTGTGGAATAGAATAATGGAATGAAAGCAGAAAAAGATCGCTTGGGTATCGTGGGTGCGTGACACTCGTGTTTACTGAAGACATTAAACCCATGGGTACTGAAAAGATTACTATAGCACCTCGGTAACGTGGGAACGAAGTTATGGATTAATATTTTTGTAAAGTAAGTAGGAAGATATTAATTTAAAATCAATGCGGGGACAATGCTCAACCACGTAGAAGTGTGTATGAGTGTATCCAGAAGCTTATAAGAGGCCGGACAAGCGTGATGCACGAAGACGTTCGTCAACCTAAACCACTGACGAGAAGATTCAGCACGCTAGAATAATGTTACTGGCAAACCGGCGAGTTACTATCGACAATGTAGTTTGTTCTCTGTAGGCAAATAAGTTGGGAAAACGGTGGACAAATGATGGGATAACCAACGGTAAACCTTCTTTTGGAAGGAATACGCAAGCTTGTGAACCGATGGACCAAGTGCATCGTTGAGAAAGGAGACAATGCAGAAAAATTACAACCTTGTTCAACCCCCTACATTTGTGTAAATAAATTGAAAAAATAAAGCTCTCAAGTTCGTGTCTTGTAATATAGTAGTGTTCTATGACGAATGGCAGAAAGTTGACCTTCTATGTCTTGTCTTTGCAGTCCTTGCCCCACGTCTGATGAAACTTCTTAGAATTCCTGTCTTCGACAAAGAAACGATGGACTTCTTCATCGGTGTCACTAATCAGATCATGGAAGATAGAAAAAAAACGGGGAAGGTAATGACAAAATACAAATTTTGGTTTTTATCTAATTCAGTGAAACCCCGATTTAACGTATTTCAGGGGACCTGAAATTAATAACGTTATATGTGGGAAAACGTTAAATCAGGAGTCGGAGAAAAACAACATAGAGCATGAAATAAAGGCTAATTTAAGTAACATACTTTTATTTTTTCCTTTGCAATAGTTTAGGGGTTAAGGTGTATGTATACACACTAGAAATCCTGAAAATCTATCAGAAAGTCTAAATTTTCTTATTGCTTCAAAATAGTCTTCAATTTTTTAACTTTCAAACGCTGCCAAGATCTTGCAAATACTCGAAAAAGTTTGCAACGGATTTTAAATCTATGGAAAATTTTACACCATATGAATAACCTCAGGCCGTCTGAATTGTATGCGAATTTGCGACAAGCTCGTGTCATGTCGGGTGAAGGTGGGACTCATTCTGAAAATTATTGTTATTTCTCTTTAATTTTTTCAGTATCAGTAAGGATACGAAAAGAATTCACAGGCAACGCCTTGCTGGCCTGCTAGTATCTGTTTATATTAAGAAAATCGATTTGAACTCACGGTGAATAAACGTTAAATGCGGGAAATATTTCGAAGTGATAACGTTAAATACGGGATTCCTTTCACATTAAAAGCATAGGAAATTATTTGGTACCAAAGAAAAATAACGTTGTATGCGGGAAATCTTTAAATACGGATTCCGTTAATATGGGATTTCATTGTACTATAGCAAATCGAACTTCGCACGCTGAAAGGGAACTGAATTCTTAGCGTGCTGGATAGCCATCTACGTCATATACTCTCAACCCTTTCTTGGCACTTTGTTGCCAATTGTGTCGTTGAACCGATAACCCTTTTCTTCTTTATAAAAAGAGGAGTTCTGTCGGTTCATTCCACGCGCGCAACTTAGCTGTGGTCCTTGCCTACTAAATGTTCTTTCTTATTATAAAATTATAAATCAATTATGTTAATTTTAAACCCGAGATGCTTACTCCTGTTCATCTACTTGTAACAATACTATAGCAAGTGCTTCGCCAGTTGCATCACTGCTATATTGAGGCTATTTGATCATAGCATTTCAATATAAAAAGGCTATTGGAAAGGTTTGGGATTGACTTTAGTTATATTCATAATTTAAATGATGTTTTCAAATTCCGCAATGCTGAAAGGCATATATTGAGCATTTTAGAAAGAGTTACTTATTGCAAACGCTCCAATCTCAAAATGTTTCAAAATATTTTTCCGAGATCAAGATTACCATAGTAATAATTGTAGTGTTTGAGTGTCGTAGTAATGAGAGGATTTCGTTTCATAGTCCCGCAATGATTTCCTTCAATTGCTGATGGATACGGCCAAAGAAGTCTCCGAAGAAGAGAAGTGGGACTCAAAAGACAAGGAAAAGGGAGACATCGCATCCAATTATGGAGAAGACGTTGGACAACAGATTTTGAAAACTGCCACTTCCAAACGTAAGCTATCTTGCGAGTACTTTATTCATGAGTAAAAAACTGTTCTCTTTCATACAGGGACGAATCCACACAGGATATACTATAACTAGATGTTAAGATCAAGGGAAAATATTACAAACTAGGGGGCCCGCCCCCTGCTCGCAAACGCTCGCCAACCCCCGGAGGATTTCTTCGCAATCCTCATTGGTTCGCTGCGCGAACCTATGCTCGCTTCGCTCGCATCAATGAAGACATGTGTCCTAGCAGAAGGGATTGTTTACAAAATATGATATTCCAAAAAAAAATATTTTTCAAATCTAAATTTTTGTGCTATTTTTCAGAAAAGATATATACAGTACCGATGGAATCTGAATTCAAATGAAAACTTTGAGAAAATTTTGACTCGGAAATGTGAGGGCTGATTTGGAAATTGAATATCCAGCATGTTGTTAGAGTGTATATTTACCCCTGCACTCGAGCCACCCACGCATTTTCATTGAGTTTGCTGCTGTCGAAAGTTATTGTGCAAGCGTCTCGTTGAACTATAATTGTTGGCCCTGAAAAGGACCTTTTCTTAAATGGCCCTGAAAAGATCCTCCGCTTTCTTTGATTTCTATTATTAACTGCAACAGTTCAACTAAAATTCTTCTTTTTTTTTCAATAAAATTTCATCCGATAACGCTATAAATTTAATTCAAGCGCGAGGCTTCGTGAAAAACAAATAATCGTACAATGTTGCCAAAACGCGATAACAAATAACATCTTTTTTGCGTGCCACGTAAGAGAATTATATATATAGATCGTTAATTAGGTCGAACTAACATTGTAGCCAACGTACACTAGAGGGTAACCACCTTAATCTATGAGACACGCTGTATTGATTGGTTGGTTTGGGGTTTTATGGTGTAATGGCTATATTTGGCCAAGTCCTTTAAAAAAATATCCTTCTTGTATACAAATCTTTCAACACAACATTATTTGCTTCATTCTCTTTTACTAATATCCAACAAATAAACATATATTTTCGTGCAACACATTTTTCTTCACTCTATTTTACTAAAATCCAATGGATATATAGATTTTTCAGTGGAAACATTTTTGTCATTTTCTTTCTACTAATATCCATCGATTATACAGATATTTCAAAGCAACACAGTTTTATTCATTCTCTTTTATACATGATGTTCTATTTATATGCAGATCTTTCGACGGATGAGTTGGTGGCCCAGTGTGTTATTTTCTTCCTCGCCGGTTATGATACTACCGCTTCAACGCTAGCCTTCGCTACTTACAGCCTCGCCCTGCATCCAGAAGTCCAGGACAGGTTAAGGAAAGAAGTGGATCAGGCTTTAAAAGAAGAAAACGTGAGTACTTGTTGGAATACCATCAAACGTTAAAGAAAATGCATTCATTTTTGCTGTTTCCTTTTAGAACTGCTCCAAATATAAAGTCTAAGTACTGGTGGTTACTATAGAAACAGATCTAGTGCATTTTGATAGAGACGATTCGAATAAAGCTTCGGAGTGGTTTGGCGACGTTTCAAGAAAGAAACGGAAATAAAAATAACTTTATTATTTTTTACAACTTTGTTTCCTTAACATTAAATGCCATATTTAAAAAAATGTTTTATAGCATAAATTGTATCATGCTTGGGTAAAGCTGGTTCGATGTGGGAAATTCAAGTGGAAACACTCGGAGACTTTTCTTATGAATCAACAAGTTTATTGAAACAAAACAGCACGGGACTGGACAGACATAAAGATCTAAAAGATAAAAACAAAGAATTAGTTTAACATGATTACAATTAGTCAGTCCTGAGAACCCCCGGTTCTCCCATAGCTCGCTTCTACCGCCAAACTCTTTCGTCTTCTTCTCTTTTTACATATTTCTTTTTAATCATAGCGTTGCCAGGTTCTGGGTGCTAAACGAACAGTAGTCTTGTTGGAGCCACGGGGTACTGAGTGCAAACCCGACAACTGCTCTGCACGTATAACGGAAGTATCAAAGTTCACAAATTGCTTAAAACATAGGGACATTTAAGAAAATTCATGAAATATTCCTGAAATTACATTAAAATTACCGAAACGTATGATTACAGAGGTTGACATATCCGTGGGGTGTTATCACCCACGGGGATCCATTCTCTCAACGCAAAATACAAAACATTTTTAATCACTGGATATATCTTAAAAAACTAGTGTAACAATGTGTTCCAATGTGACAAACTCGAATACTTCACGAATCTAATTCCCTAGTGAACTGAACTGGACGTAACATTTACGGAGCACCCGCCGCGCACTTTTGAATACCATTTATGGTTTGGAAAACTTAAATTTGGTAGCTGGCTAAAGTTCACCACCGCACACACACACACACACATCAACTCTTACGATTACTGAACACTACCGACGATACTTGGCTCTTGGAGATAGACTCTCTATCTACAAAGAAATGTCTACAGACGAAAAAACTGGAGCTTACTACTGAGAAACAAACTCTTATCCCATGTACCTTGCTTAGAGGTGTAGAAGTCGCTTGCTTTCGACATTTTTACCCGACATGACTACCTACAAAAACACTGTTACGTCGTGAGGAACTCTGTCGTGTTTGACCTTTAGGAATGGTCACTTGCAGGAGGTGCCTATTCCATCGAGTCAGCGGAATCTGTATATTATAAAAGGAAGTGTTTGTCTGTTTTTTTCGTGGTCGCAAAATCCTGACGATTCTATGGCACTTACAGTAATGAGATTTGGCACACAGGTAGTCCAAATTTTTTTCAACTTTTGGGTCGCGGCGAATTTTAAAATTCAATCTAGAACATTTCTAAATGAATTTAATGAAATTAATTCAACGGATTTGAAATCTGCTGAAAATTTCATTTTAGATCGATACCTAAAAATAGATTTTCTTTAAATAAATAATTTTCAAATTGAATATATCTTGAATATTTTCGCAAGAGATTGTGCCGTCATGTAAAGTGTCTCTTTCCAAAAAAAAAAAAAAAAGCAAATTGCATCTTTTGACCTTTGCGTTAAAAAAAATGGAAACAGATTACATTTCCTATCCCATTCCATTTCCGGGAATGAGAGCAAGAAATAAAAAACATATTGACTGGGATTATTAAGTTTGTTTTCGTAAATTCGGAATCGCTAAAGATAGATTGAAAATTTCAACGGATTTGAAATCTGTGGAAAATTTTACTTTAGATTGCTACCTAAAAATATGATTTTATTTAAATAAATAATTTTTAAATTGAATGTATCTTCAACGGATTTGAAATCTGCGGAAAATTCTACACCAGATTTATACCTTACACCAGGGATGGGCAAACTACGGCCCGCGGGCCAACTCCGGCCCCCCAGAAGGTTTTATCCGGCCCGCGGATAGAATTTCGAGATTTTCTTCAGTCCGTACAATCTGAATACTCTGATGTACTGTATTACACGAAAGTAAGGTGGCTTAGTGCAGGATGTGTTTTCGAGCGAGTTTGGCAGCTGAAAGACGACATTGTGTCGTTCTTCGATGAGAAACAGTGTTCTGCGGAGTGCGAAATGTTCGAAGATACAGAATGGCTTTCGGACTTTGCATTTTTCACAGATCTTCTTTGTCATATGAGCAACTTGAATGTCAAGATGCAACGGGAAAATCAATTTATCGACGATATCTGGGCCCATCTCAAAGCTTTTAAACTAAAACTTAATCTGTTGGCTGGGTAGCTAGCTAAGAACGACCTGTCTCATTTCTCGAGGTTAAATTCAATACCCTCAGTAAATGAAGAGAAACTTGAGAATTATGAAGATGGCTTGAAAAAACTGCATTTTGAGTTCGAACACAGATTTCAAGATTTCAGTGCCATTCAAACAATTTATTATTGGATATTGGATATTTTTACCATACCTTTCAACGTAAATTGTGAACAATTGAGGTCAGATTTGCAGCTTGAATTAATTGAGTTGCAATCTAACTATCATCTCAAGCAGTTGTTTTTAAATATGCCAAAGTTAGAGCTTTACAAATCATTATTAAAAGTAAATTTCCCAAATTTAATATCTCACGCCCAGAAAATCAGTGCTATGTTTGCTTCATCTTAAATATGTGAACAAGTGTTTTCAACTATGAACCTTAGAAAGAATTATTTCAGAAGTATACTGACAGATGAGCATTTAGCCTCGTTCCTTAGAATCAGTACATCTCACTTCGAACCTCAATATAAGGAACTTTTAAAAATGAAATCGCAATTTCATTCATCTCATTAACATATTTAAATTGTAATGCTTGTATATTGTTTTTAAAATTTTAGAAAAATTTATAATGGCCCGCCAAACTTTTTTTTTTTCGATTTTTGGCCCGCGACCGAAAACGTTTGCCCATCCCTGCCTTACACCATGCGCAATGTCGGGCTAGCCATCGCATGGCTAGTGCTTAATATATTCTGATTTTTCATTTTGGCGCCTAACTATCCCAAATTGAGATTGACTTGAGACTCATCACTATGTTCAACTTGATTCAAAGTTATTCTCTTTGAGGTTTATCCTGAAATGTAAATTGTTTTGTTTTCTAGGGTGAGCTGACGTACGAAGCCATCCAGAGTATGAAATATCTTGACAATGTTATCTCCGAAACTCTGCGTCTGTACCCACCAGCAGTCAGGTACAGCACATTTGTACTGAATCGAAATAGATAGGAGTGAAAAATATTTTCGTGTGTTGCTATTTACCACCGTTGCTATTTACCATTTTTCGTTTTAAAAATATTAAAAAAATGTCGTGTGTTTCTGTCTTGGAGGTTGACAGGTATGGCAGTATTTAAATAAAACTTTATTTGAGAACACAAAAAAGTCATTAACCTGTTTTCCACTCTTGGAACAAGTAAGTATTCGATTCCTTTCGCAAAAATTTAAATTATTAATTTTTTTTATTTAATTGCTATTTCTGAGCAGAAAAATATACAGTTATACAGAGAATAAAATAAATTATCCAAAAAACTGAAACAGACATTATTTTTTTAAAAAGGGTCAACAGAATATAATTTTCAATTTCCGGTGATATACGTGGAACCTGGTTATAAAAGAGCGAAACAATTATATTACGTAGTAGTCTGTAAAAGTTTTGTTAGGATTATGTTCCTATCTAGATTACATGTAATTAAACCTCAATGACTTACCTATTCATAGGAATGTACATTTGAACAATTAATTGTAAATACATGGCATTCATAATAAAGATTCCAAATTTCCGATCATATTCCAGTAATAACATGTATAATAATCTCTATCAATAAGTGAAAATAAAGTAGACAGTTGTGTAAGGAGTATTTTTAAAGTTTTTTTTATTCCCATATTTTTTTTAAAATATTGACAAACTTTGACTTTTGTTCCATAAATATCATTTTATTTTCAGCTTATAAAATATTAAATATTATTCGTGGTTTGAGAACAAAACGTGTTCTTCGGTTTTAGGTTGGAGAGACTGGCCACAGCTGACTATAAGCTAGGCGACACCGGAATCACCATCCCCAAAGGAATGATCGTAACCATTCCAAACTATGCCATGCACAGAGATCCAGAATTCTATCCAGAACCAGAGAAATTTGACCCGGACAGGTAAAATCATCAACTTTCTTGTAGAATAAAATGTGCTTCATGTTGGGTATTTATTCGTCTTGTATTGCATTACCACATTTTATTCAACCCTCCTCGTGTCTGTAATGACGAAATATCTCGTCATTAGAAAATCTGACCAGGTTTGCAAATAACGAGATGTGTCCTCATCAAGATTGCGATGATGACGAGGTATTGAGATGGCATCAGTTGTTTTCCTAATAACGAGATGATATCTCATCCATCAAGATCGGATCAGTTTTGATGATGGCGAGCCACCTCGTTGAGACAACCACCGGAAGGGTTAAAAGAAATCTGACCATATCTTGATATCGTCATCATCACAAATTGATATTACCTTGGTAACGAGCTATATCTTCAAGTATTAGCAAGATTGGTCAGATCCTGATGGACAAGCAATCTCATCGTAACCATTTGGAGGGTTAAGTTTTGTACAATATACTGGCATGCAAAACGAATAGGTCAGTAAGTTTCATCTGTTACTCAGAAGTTAAGGTTTTCAGCTGTAATTTTGAAGTGACACCAACCTGATCAGCATCTTGACCACCAGCTGACAAATCAGTCTGGTGGTAAGTGCTAAATCACGTAGAAGTGTGTATGAGTGTATCCAGGAGCTTATAAGAGGCCGGACAAGCGTGATGCACGAAGACGTTCGTCAACCTAAACCACTGACGAGAAGATTCAGCACGCTAGAGTAATGTTACTGGCAAACCGGCGAGTTACTATCGACAATGTAGTTTGCCCTATGCAGGCAAATAAGTTGGGAAAGCGGTGGACAAATGATGGGATTGGTAATTCTTAATTAACGTCGTACTAGAGCAATACAGCGGTTTATTAACGCCTGGCTTAGATCAATCCCCTAAGTGGGTCCCTATACGATCAATATCGATAATATTGTCAATGATGCACATTAAAGCACCCAATTAATTGATCGAGTAGGAGCAGATTGTCGAACATTGATAGAAATTTTGACTGACGGACATTGAAGTACGCCATCGACGGCGCCGATTGTAAAAAAAATACGCAATTCGAAATACAATTGTCGTTTAAAATACGCAATTATCAATCATTCGAGCAGTAGGGCTTTTTTATTCTCTTATCATGTTTCTATCTTCGCGGTCGTTAAATATAGAGTAAAAATTCCATCGGATTTGAAATCTGCGGAAAATTTTACACCAAATGTTTACAGAAATTACCTTAAAGGTAAATTTCTGTTAATAAATAATTTTTCAATTGAGACTTATATTTTCGCAATACGAATGTAAGTCAAGGTATCACTCTTTACATACAAATATGTATAAATATTATTTATTAGGAACAGCAGACTAACAAAAACACTAGTTTAGAAGAAAACTATTTAATAAACTTTTTTTTTATACATATTCTGATATGCCAACTACTGCGGATTGTCGGTAGTTTCTATGGAAGGGAATCGGGTAGTACACAAATTACGGAATCGATGATTTTTTCTACGGAAAAATTCAATTTTATTTATTTTTCACAACACATCAATTAGTTTACTTATTTCTGTATTTTTTTCATTACTTTTTTTTGGTAAATGAGAAAGAGTGCTTAAATTAAACTATTAAATGTTTTTATGAACAAAATTTTCAATTTTTAGTAATGTCATATAATTCTTTCATACATAATTATTGCTTTATTGCTCCTATATATGTATGTGTTTTCATCTATATAAATAAGAATGGAGTGTTTGTTTGTACATTCAATATTTTCGACCCATTTCAAGTTTTCTATCCGTTTTGGACCCTTCTGATGCCGAATCCGCCTTTTTCTCGTTTGGTGTCTGTCTGTCTGTCTGTCTGTCTGTCTGTCTGTATGTTGTGCCCTATACACGTCCACACGGCTTAAGATATTTTCATGGAAATTTGCATACAGAGAGTACTTATCTTGATTTAGTGAGTGGAATTGGTTGCGAAAGTCTGTCTGTCCGTCTTTCTGTTCTATGCTCGATTTTGTGTTTGTGTGTTTGTGTAGGCATCACATGAATTGTATTCCAGATATTTGATTCCATTGTATTTTATTTTATACATTATCTAATAATTTAGTGAATGCAATATTAAACATTTCTTTATTGTTATATTTAGACGAGTTTTATGCTAAAACACCTGAGTAAGTATACTTAAATCAACCATAATTTGGTAGTTTTGGAAAAATTGGAATGTCTATTGAATAATACGATTAATTCGATTGCTTTACCAGTACTGCTGAAAAAGTAATTATTCTTCAAAAAAAATTTTTTTTTTATGGAATTTCATTTCTGATACGTCATTTATTTCGAGTCTTATTTTTATTCTTTGCGCAATGAAAACGATTTCCGAAAATTTGGGACAGACGATATTTTTCAATGAAACGAGAATGAACACGATCGCGCGAGCAGTGATATTTTTTCTGGTTCTTTCGCTCTGAATTAATTTCACATTTCTAAATTTTGTACAATTTTAGTTGTAAGTTGTGGCAACTGTGCGAGATCAAGAGATAAAATTGAATCACAAATTAATATCTTTGGAACAATTTTTTACGACATCTTTTATTTTGTTTTACTTTGCTGTTTCCTGTTTTAAATATTTATTATTTTAATAAATGTGTTTTCCTTCTCATCACACCCAACAGCACCACAAAGTATTAGACTTGAAAATGTTAGGTAAGTCAGTATAAATTTTCAGTAAATTTTAAGTGTAGTTATGCCGTTATTTAAAGAATAATGCCTTTATTTAAAGAATACTGCCGTTATTTAAAGAATAATGCCGTTATTTAAAGAATAATGTCGTTATTGAAATAATAATAATGTTTAAAAATCCAAACTAGAACTTTTTCCAACATTAAAAAATTCGTTGTAGTAATGACAGGAGAAGATTGCAAAATTTCACAATGTCGCATACCGGAGGCAAGAGTGCCACAGGTAAAAAAATATTGTTTTGTTGACTATGAGTGCGAGAGCACTCGCCGTAAATCGTAATTTTAATTAATTGAGTTGCACATGAAAACAACTTAAGAAAGGGAATTCCAAATCTTCCTATAAATCGTCTTTTATAGTAGTAACCTTAGTATCACCTTTCGCTTTTTTGAGCTTTGTCATACAGCAATTGTGCGATGTATGTGAAATGTATTACATGAATGGATATGCATGTGTAGGATTTGTGTCCAAAGTAAGTTGTAGAAAATATAAAGATGGCGAAAGGTGTTAAAATAAATTTTTACTCTACAAAAAACGTAAGTCATTATATATTTTGATTATCTCTTCAATCTAGAGTAAACGAATTCAAACCGAGTAAGGTCGGGTATTTTGCTAGTGTATGATATAATTTACTGTAATTATAAATAATATAATGCATTGCATATATGTTTCAAATTTGTAATTGAATATTGAAATTAATGATATATCCGTCTTATTAAAGTCAATTTCATAAATTTTTACTTGACTACTGAAATATTTTTAAACTGATGTTTTCCTTTGGTATTACTGAAAGATTCCATCGCAGGTTAAAAAGTTATTTCGATGTCGATGGCTTCATAAAATATAACAAATTCGTCTACGACACAGTGACTTCTTTTTTTTTTTTTCACGCAGAATTTCTTCGTAGCAAGCTAATGATTTTTTTATTCTTTGCTTTGTATCTATAACGCTTTCTTCGTTGGAGATTATGTTTCTAGGATTTTTCGCCCCTTTCAATTAAGCTGAGACCTTCTGTCATCTGCTCGAGCCGCGCAGATGATCTTTAACAGCCGTCCCTGTTGGTTTTGAGTGAGTGCAGGTGATTTTTAACTGATTCACTTAAGGCATAGGGATCTGGGATTCAAATTTCTATTGTAATAAAGCGTACATATAGTTTTTTGTAACATAAACGTAAGTTAACTATAAATTAGGCTGTTTCGTTGTGTTACAGACACACCACGCATCCCACTAATTAAAATACGCAATTGTCAATCGTTCTGCATTTTCGCTCAAGACAGCAGACATAACGGATGCATCGAGCATCACGAGAAGCGATTAAGTATGGGAACTGGAGTTTGGACGCTTTTAATTCCTTTGTGTAGTGATTATCCTTAGTTGTGGAAGAAAAGTAAATATTTAAATAAAACCAAAAAAAATAATTGCTTTGCAAAAAATATGATTAATATGTTAAGGGGTTAGGTATCTTTTAAATTTTCAAAAAAAAAATCACAAAAATTATTATGATCTAATTTTAATGCTCTGTCTCTTAGTAACGTTTTAAAATAAACCTGTTGTAAAATTTCACTCTAGAACGGAAGTTATGGTTAAAAGAGTGAAGCCCTTAATAAACATTTAGAGCCAAATGGTTTGTTTACATTTTGTACTTCGTCGATATCAGTGATCACAAAAATGTAATTTGACTACGCTCTATATTGCTAAAGCCATCTCCGTGTACATTGTTTAATTAATTATATTTTTTATCTGGGAACAATATATTTGCCTTCTACTTTTAGTTTCATTTGTTTCCTTCCTTTAATGCGAAAGAATTTCGCAAGCGAATTGTTTTTAACGACGATATCTCAAAACTGTGATTTTCCCACTTGCGCGCAAGATTTCTCTGGAATGGTTGGTTAGAATTACATGAAATTTTAATTGATTATGTAAACCATATATATGTTTAAAATGACCAACTTTTTTGTCTATCCTGTAGAAAGTTTTTGAAAAAAAGTTAATTTTGTGTTAATAAAAAAAAAATTTCAATTTTTGTTTATTAAAATTTTTTTTTGTGAGAATTTTTTTTTTTAAATACAAGAGTTTGTTATCGTCATTATATTATATATTTTTAAGTATATAAAAAAATTCAGCTCAGAATAATAATTATTTTGCCCAGAATACTGCGCGCAATGCACCATATAATATTCTAACAACAAAAACAATGCATTTCATTTTGGTCCAATTTACAATATATTTAAGGGGTAATAATTTTTTTTAAATAGCTTACAAAAGATAAAGGTAGTTAAAATCTGCATACAAAATTTCATTTATGTAAATATCTTTTTCATGGATATATTAAGATTCGAAATGTAGTGATTTTTTTTCATATTTTGACTACTTAAAACAATAAAATCAGATTATACTGCGGAAAATTAAAACAGAAAAGTAATACACTGCTGGCCACCGTAAATGCAACACCCGGAAGGAAGCATGTAAATAATATGAAATTTACAAAATGCAATAGCGGAGGTGAGATATGCGAATGATTAGAATTTCAGCGCAGACGCACATCACGCGCGCCTGTGGCGCCAATTCAAAGCGCTATTTAAGGTTTGGAGATTTCGACGATTTCAAGTACGGCAATTGTGTTTTTCTTGTGGTTTTTTCAAAAAAAAACGATCAATTATGCCTCGTAGAAAACAGCGATCATCTTTTGATCAAGTATCCGAGTTCGACAGAGAAAGGATAGTGGCCTACCGAGATTGTGGATTATCTTTCAGGGAAATCGGTAGTCGTGTTGGACGAAACCAAACAACTGTAATGCGGATATGTAATCGTTGGATGCAGGAGGGTACGACAGACCGACGTGTTCGATCGCATCCACCTCAATGCACCACTTCACGTGATGACAGGCATATTGTGCGGATAGCAGTGACGGATAGCTCAGCCACATCACGAACCATAGTACAGCACATTCAGTCTGTAACGCATCATCCAGTGTCTGCGCGTACCATTCGACGCCGTTTACAGCAGAGTGGTCTGTCCGCAAGACGTCCATTGCTTCGTCTACCCTTGACGCAAAACCACAGACGTCTCCGCCGCCAATGGTGCGATGAAAGAAGGATGTGGACGGCAGAATGGAATGAAATTGTCTTTACTGACAAGTCATGCTTCTGTCTGTAACACCACGATGGTCGGATTGGAGTCTGGAGACACCGTGGAGAGAGGGTGCTGAAAAGCTGCGTTATGCACCGCCACACTGGTTATGTACCGGGTATTATGGTATGGGGCTGTATTGGATATCACTCTCGCACTCCTCTAGTACGCATTGCCGGTACTTTAAACAGCCAGCGCTACATCTCCGAGGTGTTGGAGCCAGTTGTCATTCCTTACCTTCAGGGCTTGCCCACAGCCATATTTCAACAGGATAATGCGCGACCACACGTGGCACGCATTGTCCAAGGGTTCTTCGTCAATCGCCAGATTGAATTGCTTCCCTGACCAGCTCGCTCTCCGGATCTTTCGCCGATAGAAAACATGTGGTCCATGGTTGCTCAACGATTGACCCAGATTACATCCCCAGCTGCCGCACCAGATCAACTTTGGCAACGTGCGGAAGCTGCTTGATCTGCTGTACCCCAAGAACACATCCAAAGTCTCTTTGAATCAATGCCGAGGCGTGTGGCGGCGGTGATCTCCAACAATGGCGGCTACTCTGGCTACTGATTTTTTCAGGAACCACACTTCACAGATGTCTATAAATTTAATCATTTGATACTTGGTCAACATGTTATCTACAAAATAAATTTTGTTGTGATATCTCTTGTCTTTCTTGGTGTTGCAATTTGGGTGGCCTCTTCCGATTGCAGACAGCCAAAGACAAAGCAAGAAAGCCAAAATCTGAATTCGAAACCATTTTGAAACTCAAAATTGAATCCCTTCGAAACACATTGACCGAATGAGATTGACGGATTGATTGAAACTATTGAAATACCTAAGAATCGAAACCATCAATCACATTGACAATAACATTGGTAGTCTAGGGAGCCCTTATGGGAAAGATCAGAGTTGGATTTCCAGAATTTGTGTTCGTATTCAGAACTATTCGCATCAAATATTCTTTGATTGACTTAATGATTGGACTAGTAGATCAATCAGTATCGCATTCCGTTTTATTTGTATGTGTGAAATTTGGATTGAGAATTGTTATTCCGAGAGTTGTTTCTCAGTTCAAGTTCTTGTCACCTAGGGCTTTTGATAAGCCGATCAGGTTGCTAAATTATTATGTTGTGTTTGTAATAATGTGTGTTTGCCATGTATGAACTGTTTGCAGCTGTGGCGGACATAGTGCGGCACCATTGTTTTCATCAATCGATAGTTGTTGCTCCTGGGGTTACAAGCAAATGGAAATACTGCATGATTTGTTGAAATCGATTTCTGCACATTGCAGAACTTATTGCAGTAATGTTGACATCAATTTCAGCAGACCAGTAAAGACGTCTATGAGGCAAAATAGCATACTTGCTGATTAGAAGAATGCTAAAGAACAAACGCAATTTCAAAATTTCGTAAACTAACGGAATTCTACAGTAATTTTTTTTTTCATTTCTATAAAAATCTAAAGAGAAACAAAAATTAAGCTTTGCAAAATCATTCTAATTGTTGTTTACAACAAAATATTTAACCCCGAGAAGAAACGTCTGGATATTCGCCACGTTTGCGCACATCAATTATACGTGCCCTCCTGTGCCTAGCGTCCCTTTTTAGGGACGTTTCTAAAGTGCTAAAAACATCACCAAAATTTTAAAATTAAAACAATTCTAAAAATACGTAACACAAAATTTGCATTTAGTGCCACATTTATCTAATACTGAGATCAATTTATTTATAAATTATAAGAAAATCTAACATCTCTAGATTCGACACTGTAAATTTTGCGTTTTGAGTAGAAAATTAAAATAATAAAAATCTACGACACCAACTTTACTACCGTCAAATTCTGTCATCTGCTGAAAAAAATTGAAACAACTGCTTAGAAAAGCTTCTTCATGATTTTTAAGTTGAAAACTGCATTTATGTGAAAGTGAGGCTCTTTTTTTAAGCGTCCTTTAAAAGGGACCCTAGGCATTAATGGGTAAATATTATTTCTATGGCAATTTCGAATTGTATTTGGCTTAGGCCTTAGATATATTCAAGGCCTCTTAAGGGTCGAATTTTTAAAAATCCTTTCTTCGTGCACCTCTACAGTATACGAAGCATCATACTGAAAACTTTCAGCTTCCTAGGACTTGTAACTCTTGAGAAACAGTGACCAGTGAGTGAATGAGTGATTTTATATATACGTATATAGATTGTGAAGTAAATATTTTGTTCACACTTCTGCCTCGTTGAATGTATCTCGTCAGTGGCAAAACTGACCAGGTCTTGGTGGACGTGACATTAGAAGAAAGTAGTTACCCTATATTGATCTCGTCATCTTAAAAAAATGGGCAGTATAAAGATGACAAGATATCTCGTCATTAGCAAATTGGTCTGAACTTGATGGGCGAGATATCACGTTGAAACCACTTGAAGTGTTAAGCTCTACTGTGAAGGAAGTGTAGGTAGCATTAACCATGGTAGGTCCATGTAGTTATTACTCAATACTTTTTTCCCACCGGCAGAATACAAAGGTGTGGACTCTTTATTCCTATTTTCTATTCGGATTGACTATATTACATTGTAAAATTTCCCTCTGGGTATATCTTTTGTTGTGTTTGGGCATCATAACCTTCTAAGAATCCGAGTTATCTGTCCTCTCTTCTGCTTTACCCTCGCCAACCCTTGTTTTTGCTTTTCTTCCTTCCCTTGTTTTAAAACTTATGTTTAGTGGAGCTTGACGAAATATGACCCTTTCGTCCTAAAACCGAAATCGAACAAACCTTTGTAAATCCACGATGTATCTGTAGTAAAAGTTTTGTTTAAGCTATCGTCTCCTTTCTTAACTTTCGCAAAATTCATTTTTTAGAAAGCAGGTCAGGTATATAACGCTAGTTTAAGCTATTCTGTCCCAACCAGTGATCCTTTGAAATACAGTCTGCATTCAGTTTTTGATCTTTCTGTTCCAATAGATTCACTACAGAAGAGAGAGGCAACCGTGACCAATACACCTACCTACCTTTCGGGGCAGGTCCCAGGAACTGTGTGGCAATGAGGTTCGCCCTCATGGAGGTCAAAATGTGCCTCGCCCATGTCATTGCCCACTTCAACATCAAGAGATGTCCCGAAACAAAGGTAAGACTGAAGAACCTGACAATTGCTTTAACTCCATTGCCCGGAAGACATTTCATCTTACCTCAGAAAAAAATCGAAGACAAACAAATAAACTAATCTAAAAGCTACGATTTACTTCAGCTTCACTACATATCATTTACTACATATATTCACTACATATGCTCACACGACATATCGAGACTACGCTTGAATATTATAAACCATTTTAGAATTTTATGACGATGACCATAAATTACCATCATTATGCTATTCGATCTCGTCATTAGCAAAACCGAATAAATCCTGATGGACGAGATATTTCGTCATTAACCCTGTGGGACGTTAATAGAGAATACGGGATTCATCTTCCATTCTTATTTTTTTCCCGTCAAGCTCATTTTATGTATTTGTCTTCGCTGGTTTATAGATGACATCGTGAAATCGAAGTTAATACGTGGGACATATATGTATATTAAGATGGAATGTAAGAGAAAATAATTCATCTGCAAATGGATAATAAAGATATTTGCTTTTATTCAAAGGTTCAAATATTTAAACGAAGAAGTGAATGAGCAAGTTTGGTTTGATGAAACCGGTTTATCTAATGCTTCCTTTATTCGATTTCGTCGCGAAGCAATATTGTGTACATTTTCATTCTTCTCAGTCAGCCCCCAGTCAGCAATTTAATCCAAAACCAGGAAGTTCACGATTTGGATCATATTTTCTTATGTTCAAATATTTAATTTAGGCTATTGCAAATCACGTGTTGAAACAGTTGTACTCGCCATTATTTTGCATTACCTACAAGAATTTCGACAAAATGGTGGTGTCTGTGCGCCGTCAATTACAAATCTTATCGCTTCTTTCTTTCATTGTTTCTCAACGGTGTGCAGTAATGATAGTTAATCGCTCGTTAAAGCAATTTTTGTTTATCACATAAAGATAGCTGATAGGGTTTTACGTGAAAGAAATCCTCTGATAACTATTTGCTGAATAATGATGTTTTTGCGAGGACACGCACATTTCCTTTTAGGGATAAATTTGAGTATTTAAAAAACAGCATTTTTCTGTATGGATTAAAAAAAAGTGACAGAGGTTCGTGTTTTAGTGAAGGAAATTAAGCAGCGCTTCTTCATTATGCTATTTGAAAGAAATTGTTGAAGCTAAATTGCGACAAGTGTCATGTAAAGGTTTGATTAGATCTGTAAATATCTTATTTTCAGAAACTTGGACTGTGGCCTAGAGTGTAGAAGATATGCTGCACACCTTCGAGATAAATATGTTAATACACATTTTTTTTGTCTTAGATAACTAGATTGCGGAGAATGCAGTTTAGTTTCGACCTATAGGGCATGTGTACAAAGAACCGTGTTGATAGTTGATAGTTCATTAACGTCGCACTATTGGTGACATTTCGGGATCCACCCTGAAGGGAAAGATATAAGAACTACTCTTAATTTTACACATTGGTCAGATGACGAGATCAACAACAAAGCTGGCATACCCTCTTTAAACTTCCATGCTACGCCAACATGAAGACATTTGAGGCCATGACGTGCACCAGTCCCCCGTGTACACGACGGTCTTCGGATTGACTGAGTATCGAACTCAGAATGCTCCGCTTGCTAATCCATTACCCTGCCAACTGGTCCACCTCTTCCCCACAAAGAACCAGATATTATTAAATATTTGAGGTAGAGAGAATATAACATGGGCTAGGTACATCATACGTGAATGTTCCATAAAGTTAAGCACCCCAAAAACTTTAGTCCAAAATAAAAATCTGGCCTCCTTGCTATGAATATATATGAGCATTAAAAAAATTGACTCACATGCAATTGCTTAGTCTGTTAGTTTTATTAATGTGATTCATTTTGCAAATAAATTTGTTTCTTGTAGGTGCCGTTGGAATTCAACCTGAGTCAAAATCTTCTACAACCAAAGGAAATAATTGTCCAAGTGGAAATCAGGGAAGACTGCCCCCTTGTCAAGTAAAATGAAGATCAACTCCCGTACCGTGGCATAATTTTAAATTGGAGCGGTTTTCATCTACTCATGAAAACGCTACGCGTTGTGATACTATGTGTGGACGTAATAACATACATTGAGACTGATATCTCAACCTTGAGGTATACAATGTGTTTGATACTATAATCATTTGTCTTGGAAAATAACAAGCGATTGCATGATGTTATGCGGGTACAATGTATAAAATGCTAACGAAAGCCTTTCGTGAAATAAATTTTTACATTTCAGCTGTATTTCTCTTATTCTATTTCCCATTTTAGATTACCTCACTTTCCTCTCAATATCGTGGTTTATGTACTTAATTTACGTCTGATTATAAATAAATATGTCCAACTGTTTAGTGCTCTGTATTTATACAATTAAGGGGGCTTGTTGGGTTAGCCAAGCTGTAGATACAAGCTCGTTGATTATGACTTACAAAGGGTGTGTTTTCTATCTTCAGTGTCAGGGAGGGATATGAGTTTTTAGTGTGCATCCATTACTTGATGATGATTTATTAGCGGATTCGAACTTCGGAATATGCGCGTATTGAAACAATCAATCAAACACTATTTCAACTTCTAGTTGCTAATTTGAAGTTACATTTCATAAACCCATCCAGCCCTAAAATAAGATAAAAAAATAACAATGAAAAAATGTGTATTTAAACTTTTGTGTTAACGTAAAAGGTTAACATATTTTTAAAATTGAGACTTGAAAAATCTGTAATGGCACCCCTAGAATTATAAAAGGAACTGTTTGTGTTGTGCTAGCAGTATCCTGACGAATCTCTGGCACGCACAATAGTGAAATTTGGCACTCAGGTAGTCCTAATATTTTGCGATTTTTGTGTCCAGCCCGAATTTTAATATTTAATCTAGAACATTTTTTAATTAGTTTTTTGGCATTTAATTATTATTGTTTTCCTCAGAATGGCAACATAATAAACACAGTACGGAACAGATTCTAAATTCAGTTTTTCCGTTTCATTTTCAGAGCAACCATTTCAGCCGACGAACAAAACCAACAAACAGTTTAACTGGAGTTCGTTTTACTATATCATGGGTCGTTAAAGAAGAGTACAAATTTCAATGGACTTTAAATCTAAGGAAAATTTTACATCAGATCGATACATAAAAATGTGACTTTCT
The DNA here is from genome assembly GCA_947359465.1 of Metellina segmentata. Classification (NCBI taxonomy): domain Eukaryota; kingdom Metazoa; phylum Arthropoda; class Arachnida; order Araneae; family Tetragnathidae; genus Metellina; species Metellina segmentata. The sequence goes on along the minus strand of OX375879.1, from coordinate 120,348,466 downwards.
TCAAACAAATCATTTTTCAACTGTAACTTTCATATTTTTTCCAATACGAATTTGGCCTTCGCGATCGTTAGGCACTGTTCGCATGAGGCGTTTCAACGCACGTATGGCGAGGCTAGCAATGTCCCGCCACTAAATTATGTTTATATATTCCTTTAATTCAAGTATCTATCTTTGAGACCTTGAGGAGCGGGGTGCTATTTTCCAAACCCTCATAGGTAAGGCTCAACTGGGGGAGGGGTTAACCATAACGGCCAATGATACTACAACTGGGGGCGGGGCTAACCATAACGGCCAATGAGACTGAAATCAACCAAATATAAAATGATCTCTTTTTTTAAAGAGCTTCTTTTCGTGAAGCAACAATGGCCTAATGGCTAAAGTCACCTGCTTTCAGTTTGGCGTCGGCAGAGGAGGATGACTTCCCGAGTTCGAATCCAGCTGGCAAAAAAAACTCTTAGATCCTCCAAATTATTTAAAAAAAATTCCAATTTAATTCCTTTTGATTCTAAATTACTTTTCCTAATTTTTAATACCCTTCTTATATTTTTAAAAGCTTCCGTTGATTTTACATAAATAATCCAAGAACCACTCCAGAACACACTACCAGCTGATATTTTTCCGCCCCTCTGTCGTCCCCTTTGCTTTAGGATGATGGTGTCGTATCCAACCCTGGTTTATGACCATTCTGATGTAACAAAAAGCATACATAAAACACTAACTTAGATAATTATTACACTGCAAACAGGATCACAGACAGGATTTCAGTTGTCTTTAGCGTAGTGAAGGAGATTCCTATGCAGCGCTCGCGATCATTGGCCGTTACGGTTAGCCCCGCCCCCAGTTGTAGTCCCTATGAGGGTTTGGAAAATCGCGAGCGGGGTAAGTATTTAATAAACGCCGGACCAATATATTGGCCTATTGCGATCGTTTTTGGAATTGTGTAGCTCTTACCGGGGGTTGGCGAGCTTTTTTGTTTTTAATTTTTATGAAAATGAAATTTGGCACACATGTAGGCCTAATTTTTTGCACATTTTTGTCGAATGGGAATTTTTAAACAAAATCCAGAACGATATAAAATGAACTGATTAGTTTTTTTCTCCCTTGAACCAACATTTTCGAACTTTTTGGAAATGTGCCGAGTTTGACGTCGGTGTTCGCTGCGGAGAATTTGACCTTCACGATCGTTTAAGAGATCAGATTCATTTTTGCCCGTGTAATGCGGGTGGAAGTGGTCCTCATTCTTTAAATTCATGTTTTTTCTCCCACACAGATGGGGCTGTGGTGGAAGGAATTAGGCGACATGCTCGGGTCATATTTGTTTGCAAATTTACTCTGTCCAGCCCGATTTTTAAATTTTAATCTAAAATATTTTAAAATAAATTTACTGGCATTTATTTATAACAAGCCACTTTGTGGCCATCGTGGCGTTGCCTATGGTGTTGGTTTGCTTTGCAAACCAAATGGGAACGAGTAGCAATCCCAGGGGGTTGGCGAGCGTTAATGAGCAATGGTCCCACCTGACCCCACGAAAAGAACTGTCATGGGCAACGCCGTGCTGGCCACGCAGTGGCTAATGTCAGATATATGTGAGGGAAAAAAAAAACATTTTTCTTTCTTAAATGATGTCTACAGATGAACCCCAATAAAATTTCTTAACACTTTTAAAAATTGAGGTATTGACACACATATATCAGTTCTGCAACTTGCAGTCTTCACTGTGTGACTTCTAACGAATTTTCTTTCTTGATCCATACAATGTTTTCTGTGATTCTTTCAAAAAAATAGATGCGGTTATTTAGTTATGTGAGTTGTAAGGAAAAAAAAATGCTTCATCACTCTGATATCTTGTTTCTCTCGGAGGACCAATGCTCTGATGACGTGTGTCAGGAAGCTGTCGTTCAACTGGAGAGATTGGCAAGTGCCAACTGGAGCGGTTGGCGAGTGACGAGAGCGACAACCAGGAGAAGGGTTGCCAGGATCAGGGAGAGTCTTGAGAAAGACGAGTGGGAAGAAACGGAATAGTTGCTTTTTTTCCCTCCGGATTAAGTTAATGTACGCTACCGTCATTTATAACCAGACAATATTTTCTGTTCATGTAATATCTAGGTTATGTATCGTGTCCCTTTTCATCTAATAAATTATCTTGGGACAAAAGACTGCTGGCTTGATTTTTTATAATTTTGGAAGCAACAAAAAGAACCCACCCAACAACGTGATTTTCAAGCTTTTTCATCTCAACCATTGAAATGAGATAAACATTGAAACGGAAGTGTCAAAAATTGAAAACAAATGTGTGACAATGGTGTGTCTTTCATTAACAATGACTGTGATGAAAAATGAAATTTTTTTTGAAGTTTTATTTGATGACTAATTAAAATGCACATAAGTTTTGTGAATATAAGTTACCAAAGGATTGCAACAGTAGTGTCATTTTCATCTCTTCCAGTTGATATGCCAGCCATGGACACATTGGAGAAGAGATAAACTTATTTTAAATAGTCAGTAGAGAATATACGTTTAAAACAGTACATTTTTCTTTATAAATGCAAGGGCTGTGGTAAGTCAATTGAGAAGTAACGGATTAGCAATCGCAGAGTTGCGAGTTCGAAACTCGGTCCAACTAATGCTCATCGTGCAAGGGGGAGGGGGGTTCGTTCCGGCGAAATTTGTGTGCACAACGGGCTATTGGTGTCTGTCTGGGATCAATTTGGAAGAAAATACCTTGTAATTTTCGTACCACGGTCAAATGGCTAGGACGACACCTGACATGGCACCCCACTCTCCAAATTTCCACATCGAACCAACGTCAGGACATTTGAGACTTTCTGCGAGTTTCTTGTATTGCTCTTTTGCTAGCCTATTTTTTCGTCCCCTGTTTCATTTTCTATTTGATTTATATCTTTCCGAATTGTGAAGATATTTCCCTTTCCAAAGAGAAGACTTTGGATAAAACGTCTTTTATGAATTGAAAAATTGGCAACCAATTTTATTTTCATACATGTTTAAAAGGCCATTTTAATCCTCAGAAAACAAATTTATTCACTACTATCCGTTCTTTTTCATGAGATTTGGAATCCATCGTACACAAATCACAATCTCTTGAGCGTTTCAAATCAACGATTCTCAAAGCAAGGACTTTCTTCAATTTCATTGACGGCAATTTGTGTTTAATTTACGAAGTTTCGAAACCTATGACCTTGCGACGGCATCAATGAAGTTCTAGCGTGTCGTGAAGGCATAGAATTAGTGGGAGAAGTATGTTATTATGTGCACTTTTGACAGACCCAATTGTAAGCTACGAGTTTGATATGAGACATGTAAACAATCGACCACTTTCAAGGACAGATTACATTTTGTTTAATTCTTCTATGAGTCATTACCAAACCAGTTTAAACTACTCTCGCGTCTTTACATCCGTGACGTAGTTCCACCCAGTCATACAAATCTGGTACTGTCCAAAATTGAAGATATAGAACCCGGTTTGAGAAAAATGTAACTTTACTGGAACCCTCATTAGACATGACCTATTCTATATTTTGCAGAATAAATAAGAAGAAATACACTAAAACCATTGTAACACAGTAGATATGTTTCAAAATTTGTCTATTTTTACGTTCTGATTCCAGGTATTCTATTCGCAACCATGATTACTGGCAGAAGAGTGGAATTCCAACAGCCAAAACTGTTCCATTGTTGGGATAAGTGTTCGAAATTTTTAGACTGGTATGCATCAAACGATACTAAAACTTCTAAAGCATCATTTCTACCACACATATGTCGCATCGAGTTCCAGACTACTGCACTTTTGTTTCTTCTATTTTCACCCTGTAGTCTGTTTCCTTGCAGTTGCATGTTTTTCCCAATACACCTTGTTACCACTTTCACCTTTTGAACTTCCCCTTCTCGCTAACCATGACTTCAACCAGATCTACTTACCAAAGCTGCTTGTTTCTTCTTCCTTTCTGATCGCCGACGTTTCCCTCCGCAACACTTAACCCTCCTGGTATTTGTCTCGACGAAGTATCTCGTCCTTAGCAAGACTGACCTGATCTTGATGGACGAGATGTCTCGTCATTAGAAAACTGATCAGATCTTGATTTGGTCACCACAAAAATAAGTTATACCGTGACAACAAGAATTGTGGTCATTAAGTGTGGTCAATTAAGGGCCCCTTCACATGAAGGAGATCGATCGCTCAGACAAGTCGCCTGAGATTGTCGCACAGATTCATTTCCTGCACATAAACGATTCGAGAGAAGAAAAGCAAAACAAAATGTTTGTCTGGCATTGTTTAGTTCTTTTTTGTAAAATCGGCATCGTTAAAGATAGATTAAAAATTTCAACTAATTTAAAATCTGGGGGAAATTTTTCACCAGATCGATACCTTAAATGTGATTTCCTTTAAATAAATAATTTTTCTATTGTAAATTTTATATTTTCGCAATACGAATTTAGCCGCATTTGACGAAGATATTGATTACGAACACAAAAAAGGCTATTTACCTCGATTTATAGAAAAGATATAACTTGAATGGAGTACTTAGTTGCCTTAATTTACAGCTTTATAACATGCACCGACAACGGTTCCTATACGTTTTCATGCGTGGCAAATGTCTTTAAAACAAAGCTAAATTCAAACAATCAATTTGAAGTTATTTTTCTAATGTCTTTGTTTTAAAGACATTTGTCACGCATGAAAACTTAAACGGACCATTGTCGGTATACGTTATCTCAGAAATAATATTACCTACTATCCCCTTTGTTGTAAACTCTTCAAAACATCGAATACAATTAAATATTCGTCCTATTTTTAGTTGCTAAAAATAAAAAGCAGCCACACACTCTTCTTTGCCACTTATGAAGGTCAATAGGTATGTCCACACTTGTGCGCTTTTGCTTGCGCTAAGCGCATGACTCAGCGCATGCCTCGACGCAAGAGACGCATGCGTCAAGGCATGCCCGAGATGAGTCAGAAGTAGCAGTTTTTCATAGCGCACAGCGTAGCGCAAGGAGTTCCAACAGCCTTGGATCTCTATTCGCTTCAACTTTCAATTTTCAGTGTTTTGGTGAACCGAAGTTGTTGTGTTTGTGTTTTTTTTTTTTTTAGTGTGTTTCATGAATAACGAACAAACTCTTGAATTTATAGAAGACTACAAGTCTTATGAGTGCTTGTGGAACATTCACTGTAAATCTTATACGAAAAAAATTAAACACGTCATAATTAATAAATTAATTAAAAACGTGATAATAAATTTTAAATCAAATTAAAAAATAATTTAAAACATCATTTATTTAAAACTCGTAAAGAGCATTTATTAAATTTCCCTAGCGAAATAAGAACACAAGAGCCTTTAACTTTATTATGGTTGCATTTAAAATATTTCTGTTCAAATTATTGTTTGTTGAAACACTATATGAGTTAATCTTTTTTGATAGTGTATCGGCATTAATGAAACATATTTTCTGAAATGAATTAAAAACTGACAAATTAAGCTTTGTGTATTATACCAGTGTAATATTAACATAATGTTGAATTCATTAAAGTTTTCTTAGTTATGGTGCATATTTAAAGATGTATAAGGATTAATATGAAACAAATTTATTTTTAAGCCGGCAAGGAGAAATATGATAAATGTACTTCGTTTAAACACTTATTTATCCTTTAATTATTAAAATAATTATTTGTAAACTAAAAGTCATCTAAGTTCATAAGCATAGATTATTTGCAAATTATTATTCATATTTAACTCAAATATTTATAAGTACTCACGTGTAATGAAATGCACAATTAGGTTTTATCTTCAGATTTCAGCAGTAAAATTTTGAAATCCAGCTAATTGGTAACGACGATTATTTACAACTGTTTTGTAACCACTTTATACATTGTGTTTCGAATTTATTTTTATTGATTCCACAACACATAAGGTCTAAATAACCACATCTCTTGGTCGAAAGAAAAAGAAGAAATATTTAAATTATTATTAAATTTTAATAATGATCAGCGGGTGGGATAAAGATAAACTAAAGTCTAACAGTAACAACAAGAATTTAATCAACTAAAGCAAAGGAAGGCATACATGTTAGCTGCATCCAAGGCGAGAGACATTCGTACTCTGACTAGAGATGGGCGATCCGCTCAGGAGCTGACTCAAAGAGTTAGCTCTCTTGACGGAGTCAGCGAGCGCTGATTCGTCAAAAAAGAGCTATAGCTCTTTTTTAACCAATCAGAGTTGAAGAGCGGTAACTCTTTTTTAACGAATCAGCGCTTCCACTCTCGAAGAGTCATTTCCGCATGCGATCACCAGCTCAGTGATTCTTTTGGGAGTTGATTCTTTGGGAGTTGATTCTTTTCGAGCGTTGGCTCTTTCGAAGAATCATTTACGCATTCGATCGTTTGCGCTGACTGATTCTTTTGGGAGTTGATTCTTTTGGGAGTTAACTCTTTGGCTCTTTTCGATAACTATCGCTCTCGAAGAGTCAATTCTGCATTCGTTCTTTTGCGCTCCCTAGCTTTTTGTTACTTTTTTGAAGTTTCAAATTTTTAAATATCTATGTATTATCATAAATGTTATTTTTTAAATTTAATTCAATTTTAGATTGAAAGGGTGTTTTTACGGCTTAAGTCCTATAACGCCTTTTAGCACTAATTAAAACTAGTCTTAAGGTTGTTATCAAAACATATTCTAACAGTTATTATGTTATTCACTTAACATTAATATAATAATTATAATAAAACCTTGATTTCTCGGGAGTGATATCATTTTAATAAAGCTACACAAAATTAAATTAAACGTAACTCGTTTTTATTGCATTGCCTTCACAAAACAAGGCATTTTGAAAATATTTTATTAAAAGACAGGGAGGGGACTTGGATTTTGAAAACCTTGGGGACAACGAGTATTCGAGGGTATTATATACCTATATCTTAAAATAAATAGTTAAAAATCTTAAGTACTTAAATAAATTATTAATATTTTTATTATTTGATTTTAAAATATCGTTTAAATTATTAGGAAGTCTCATTTGGTAACTAAGTGGTTTTAGAAAGAAATCTTAATGTATCCAAACACGTCCAAGACACTTTTTTTAAATGTGGTATAGAAACATTTTAATGATATTTTTATGTTTTGTGTTTTAAACAATAGCAATGGGCTATAAATATTAAAAGTATATATTAATAATTTTGTAAAAATATGATAATTATGTATGAAATTTTAAAGAAATGTGTCAAAAACTTCAAATGTGCTACATGAAAATCTATTCAACCAATTTGAAAAATGATGCTACCAAAATAAACTACATGCATATTTCTAGGGAATGAACTAGAATAAAAGGATATTTAAAAAAACAACAATTTTACAAGTGATTGAAAAATAAATAGAAGATTTTTTATAGTTTTACAGTCCTATTTCTTAAATAAATAGTAATAATTTAGAAACTTTTGAACTCAGCATAATTATTCTAGTTCATTCACTTGACAACATTATAAATAACAAACTCTCAAAAGTTTACTAGAATCCAGTTATAAGTTTTTGTATTATAACATTTGAAGTGAAGAAATAATGCAAAAATATTAATTTAGAGTTAAAGGTAGTTTCAAGTGCATCGCTTGCTCCCTTGCGTTTGCTCTTTGTGTAAACAATTTTGTTCTTCCTTCTCTTTAAAAAAGTTCACTCCATTTTCAAAAGAGAAACCATTTAAATATTTGAAAAAACTTTCTAAAATTATATTTGCAAAAAAAAGTAAGGTTTAAATTTAGATTTTGCCATGTTTTTGGCCTTTTAATGGCCATTTCCAGTGTTTTCCATTCTTACTTCTTGTTTTCCCGCCTTGATTAAAATCTTAATACTTCTTCAAGTAATTAACAGAGAAAAAGTTAAATATGTTTTGGAAAGTCAAATAAATACTCTATCTAATACAATTGAAAACTTTTTTAGAATTCTTGGTCAAAAATGAGATTTTTAACTTGTTTGGATATTTTAATTGCTACTTCTGTAATCTCAACGGGTTCATGACGGGAATTACAAAAGTAGAAGTGTCCTCAAAGTAATTTATTCTTTATGGACAATTTCAAAGTTATATGAATTGACATGGTTTTGGGCCATCTTATGCCTTAGCAATTAAATTTTACAGATTAGCAGCCCTATGCTGCAATGCCTATCGTCCTCGGGGCCCCGTCTCCCTCCTTTTATTGATTTTAGAGGTAAACTGCGCAATTGCTGGATGAGTGAGTGTTTCAAGTGTTGTGTACGTGAGTGTTTCAAGCACGCTTGGCGCCTCTTCGTCTGGACACATGCGCTCACGTGACAACGAGGGATGTTCGATGGCCCAAACATATTGTATACATTTCGATATGTAATATACATTATTATATATCTCAAAGGAGCGGTGAGTCATCAAAAAGAGCTAGCTCTTTTTAGTGAGTGAGCGGTTCCGATCCGATCCCTGAAAAGAGTCATTTTCCCTATCACCGACTCTGACCCGAGATCGAATAAAACATCAGAGCAAATTCACGCCTTCCTCATTTTTTCTAACAACTTATTAAAGGGGGAAATTTCGTTCCGATTTTAAGCAGATTGATCTGTTAGTCGCTGCGAGAAACAGGAAACACGTGCAAACGATTCCAGCGAAATAAATCAAAGAAAATATAAACATAGCGTTTGAACGTGTGCTCCAACAAATAATAGTAAATTTTAACGTAAATAAATAAATGCTCATTATGCGTTTTGAAATATTCTTTCATCCAAATCGCTCGCCTTGATTTCCTACGTTTATTTACTTGCCGGATCACAAATTATGCCGCACTGATTTAACATCCAGAAACAGTCCTAACAGAATAGCATCATTTTCATTTATCTTGAAACTGAAGTAAGGCACAAGTGTGGACATGTAAAGGGCATGCCTCTAAGCGCATGCAATAAGGCATGCGTTGACGCATGTTGAATTGAATGTTGAAAGGCAAGTTGAAAATGAAAGCGCACAAGTGTAGACATACCTAATGAACAAAAAGTTACCTTCCATCGATACAAATCGATCTTCAAAGAAATTTTAAGTGATGCTACAGACACACTCCAATTTTCGTCGATTGTGCAAGAATTATTTACCACTTTCATTGTTGCCACCTGATTGATTCAGCATTCTGCAATCTTGACAGTTCTGTAGTTGAAGACATCGATCATGTCCTCTTTCATTGCCCATTATTTCATTCTGATAGATTTACTTTTCGACTTGCTGTTTCTCTTGGCCACTCCAGTATCATCTGCTTCCTAGAGATTATTACTTTAGTATCATAAAAAACTTTGTTTCTAAAACAACTATTTTTTTCAAAATTACCTCAATGCTTTACTTTTTTCCAACCCTTCTGCTTGTTGACACGTCGAGGTATCTCGTCATTAGCAAAACCCGCCAGATCTTGATGGACGAGATATTATGTCAATAGAAAAACAAAACAAACCGGATCTTTATTACAAGTCCGATCTTGATGGACGAGGTACTATGTCAATAGAAAAAAAAAACCAGATCTTGATGGACGAAATACTATGTCAATTGAAAAACCAAACAAACCAGATCTTGATTACAAGTCAGATCTTGATGGACGAGATACTATGTCAATAGAAAAACAAAACAAACCAGATCTTGATTACAAGTCAGATCTAGATGGACGAGATATTATGTCAATAGAAAAACAAAACAAACCAGATCTTTATTACAAGTCAGATCTTGATGGACGAGGTACTATGTCAATAGAAAAAAAAAACAGATCTTGATGGACGAGATACTATGTCAATTGAAAAACCAAACAAACCAGATCTTTATTACAAGTCAGATCTTGATGGACGAGATACTATGTCAATAGAAAAACAAAACAAACCAGATCTTGATTATAAGTCAGATCTAGATGGACGAGATATTATGTCAATAGAAAAACAAAACAAACCAGATCTTTATTACAAGTCAGATCTTGATGGACGAGGTACTATGTCAATAGAAAAAAATACAGATCTTGATGGACGAGATACTATGTCAATTGAAAAACCAAACAAACCAGATCTTGATGGACGAGATACTATGTGAATAGAAAAACAAAACAAACCAGATCTTGATTATAAGTCAGATCTAGATGGACGAGATATTATGTCAATAGAAAAACAAAACAAACCAGATCTTTATTACAAGTCAGATCTTGATGGACGAGGTACTATGTCAATAGAAAAAAAAAACAGATCTTGATGGACGAGATACTATGTCAATTGAAAAACCAAACAAACCAGATCTTGATTACAAGTCAGATCTTGATGGACGAGATATTATGTCAATAGAAAAACAAAACAAACCAGATCTTGATTATAAGTCAGATCTAGATGGACGAGATATTATGTCAATAGAAAAACAAAACAAACCAGATCTTTATTACAAGTCAGATCTTGATGGACGAGATACTATGTCAATAGAAAAACAAAACAAACCAGATCTTGATTATAAGTCAGATCTAGATGGACGAGATATTATGTCAATAGAAAAACAAAACAAACCAGATCTTTATTACAAGTCAGATCTTGATGGACGAGGTACTATGTCAATAGAAAAAAAAAACAGATCTTGATGGACGAGATACTATGTCAATTGAAAAACCAAACAAACCAGATCTTGATTACAAGTCAGATCTTGATGGACGAGATACTATGTCAATAGAAAAACAAAACAAACCAGATCTTGATTATAAGTCAGATCTAGATGGACGAGATATTATGTCAATAGAAAAACAAAACAAACCAGATCTTTATTACAAGTCAGATCTTGATGGACGAGATACTATGTCAATAGAAAAACAAAACAAACCAGATCTTGATTATAAGTCAGATCTAGATGGACGAGATATTATGTCAATAGAAAAACAAAACAAACCAGATCTTTATTACAAGTCAGATCTTGATGGACGAGGTACTATGTCAATAGAAAAAAAAACAGATCTTGATGGACGAGATACTATGTCAATTGAAAAACCAAACAAACCAGATCTTGATGGACGAGATACTATGTGAATAGAAAAACAAAACAAACCAGATCTTGATTATAAGTCAGATCTAGATGGACGAGATATTATGTCAATAGAAAAACAAAACAAACCAGATCTTTATTACAAGTCAGATCTTGATGGACGAGGTACTATGTCAATAGAAAAAAAAAACAGATCTTGATGGACGAGATACTATGTCAATTGAAAAACCAAACAAACCAGATCTTGATTACAAGTCAGATCTTGATGGACGAGATATTATGTCAATAGAAAAACAAAACAAACCAGATCTTGATTATAAGTCAGATCTAGATGGACGAGATATTATGTCAATAGAAAAACAAAACAAACCAGATCTTTATTACAAGTCAGATCTTGATGGACGAGATACTATGTCAATAGAAAAACAAAACAAACCAGATCTTGATTATAAGTCAGATCTAGATGGACGAGATATTATGTCAATAGAAAAACAAAACAAACCAGATCTTTATTACAAGTCAGATCTTGATGGACGAGGTACTATGTCAATAGAAAAAAAAACAGATCTTGATGGACGAGATACTATGTCAATTGAAAAACCAAACAAACCAGATCTTGATTACAAGTCAGATCTTGATGGACGAGATACTATGTCAATAGAAAAACAAAACAAACCAGATCTTGATTATAAGTCAGATCTAGATGGACGAGATATTATGTCAATAGAAAAACAAAACAAACCAGATCTTTATTACAAGTCAGATCTTGATGGACGAGATACTATGTCAATAGAAAAACAAAACAAACCAGATCTTGATTATAAGTCAGATCTAGATGGACGAGATATTATGTCAATAGAAAAACAAAACAAACCAGATCTTTATTACAAGTCAGATCTTGATGGACGAGGTACTATGTCAATAGAAAAAAAAAACAGATCTTGATGGACGAGATACTATGTCAATTGAAAAACCAAACAAACCAGATCTTGATTACAAGTCAGATCTTGATGGACGAGATACTATGTCAATAGAAAAACAAAACAAACCAGATCTTGATTATAAGTCAGATCTAGATGGACGAGATATTATGTCAATAGAAAAACAAAACAAACCAGATCTTTATTACAAGTCAGATCTTGATGGACGAGGTACTATGTCAATAGAAAAAAAAACCAGATCTTGATGGACGAGATACTATGTCAATTGAAAAACCAAACAAACCAGATCTCGATGGACGAGATACTATGTCAATAGAAAAACAAAACAAACCAGATCTTGATTACAAGTCAGATCTAGATGGACGAGATATTATGTCAATAGAAAAACAAAACAAACCAGATCTTGATTACAAGTCAGATCTTGATGGACGAGATACTATGTTAATAGAAAAAACAAAACAGACCAGATCTTGACTTCGTCACAAACAAAATTGTTCATTTTGATGGCATAGATATTTCGTCGAAACCACTTGGGAAGGTTAGAATCTTAGGAAACCAATCAACCATCAATTGCGAAATCCGTCTGGTTGCTTCGTCGAGGTATCTTGTCATCAGCAAAACTAACCAGATCCTGATGGACTAGATATGTTGTCAAGAGATAAAAAAAACGGTTATTAAATTTATCTCTAAATCATAAAAAGGTCGTTAATGTCTTGATGGGTGAGATATATAGTCAAAACCGCTAGTAGGTTTAGCAATTAACTAAACTTGTTCTAACTGACCTAAGCTATACTAGATTGGAAAATACAGAATCGTCTCGTCCTTCGATATATCTTCAATAATCTAATTGTGATCTAGATAATACTCTAAATCAGGGCTCGAAATACCCGGGTGCACAGGTGCACGTGAAAATATAACTGTGCACCTAATGTTTTCCCACTGTACATAACTGTGCACCTAATTTAAAATCTTAGGTGCACCTTGTGCACCTGTATTAAAAAATCTATTTCGAGGCCTGCTCTAAATAAAGGCTGAGCGACTAGTTCAATGTCTGTAATACACGCATTCTCTAAGATAATGTTAAAAATGTTTTAGTGGACAATTTAATCTATAAATGAAAAATTATTCTATTTATTAATGAACCAGACTCAAATTCCAACGTTTACATCTCAGGTTATTAAAGTAGGAACAAAAACAATTATTATTTTTTCCTTATTTCAAATTGTTTTTAATATTCTGAAATCTTTATGGCATTCAAAATAATATTTTTGAAAAAGTTTATTATGAATAAGATAATTTCTAAACATGCTTCTGCGTAAAGATGAAACTTGCTAGACTTCACGATGATAGTAATATTTCAACTTTGACAAGTTGCATTACATCTCACACACATTTTTCCTCGTGCATTAGTGTGGAAGAGGAATTTATGTCGTAAAACAGTCGAACAACTCATTGTCGAGCTTGAAAAGAATCCGACTTGTCCATCACAGGGGCTGTAACGTCATCCAACACTTAGGCGTACAACTGATTACATTTACACATTATTCATCTAAAGGAAATTGAATATTATGTGCAGAGTTATATTTACATTGATTCAAAGTCGAGGTTACAGCAATTGACATTGAACCGCCTAGGAGCAAAGAACGTGGTTCCAAAATCAAAGTCTGGAGGATATGTCTGTTCCTCTCAAATGTCTCAGTTGCATCTCTCGAAAAATCTTGTCAGAACAACAAGCTCAATTGCCCACGCAAACACATGCGAAGGGGGTTTTCAGCTTGTACTTCGTAACCTGACATCTACAAGAAAAGGTTTTGAAGTTCCCCGGCGTTCCGACTGGAGTTCATAAGGTCGTCATCTTAGGGTGGCTTATTTTCCGTTTTCTCACGAAGACCTAAGTGTTGAAGACTTCTTTATTTCGTCGGGCGTAAAACAGGCTGAATTCCAGATGTGGGGGTGCGAGACCGACCGGCACAGGTGGTTATATGAAAACTATGAAGTGTTTCTTTATGCTCACGTTGAAGGCGTAATTCTCGTCTAAATGGTGAAACAGCCGACTCTCTATGGTATCGCCATCGACGGGCTTATGATTACTTGCCTGATTTTCTTATAAATGTATATTCTTGTCACATCAAACGCATGATACTAGGGTTTAACGGCGTGTTTAGCGAAACGTGTAGCAAGCGCGCTTGTATTAACGCTCGTAATCCATGCACTGAATCAACTCGGTCATGTCACCCTGCTGTCCAGTTCCACTCGGCTCAGACATCAGGTGGTTTTCGGCTGCAGCCACGTTCATGCTGCAAGGAGATCCCACTCGGCTCAGACATCAGGTGGTTTTCGGCTGCAGCCACGTTCATGCTGCAAGGAGATCCCACTCGGCTCAGACATCAGGTGGTTTTCGGCTGCAGCCACGTTCATGCTGCAAGGAGATGTAGGATGATCGAGAAGATGATGGCTACTTTAGCGGTTTTTGCAGCTTTCCGCTCCAACTTCTCCATGGCCACGATACTTACGTTTTCGTTCATCCGGTACCTGGTCTGAAGTCTGGAATCACACAGGCTTTGGCTTCCTCCTTAAGTGCACCTCGTCGGTCGCAATAGTTCTTAGCGTAGCATTATTTGAGCATCTTTGAAAATTTTCAAATCGACGATGTCTTCGAACCCCAAACCTAAATTTATGTTTCGTTTCGGACGTAATACGCATCCGGAATAGTGACTCTTTAGATACAATTTAATATGATGAGATTAACTTATTGTTTAAACATGGTGAAACCTAAAAATATGGGTCACATGTGGGTCTCTTTTCCCGAAGTTATAAGCACGCTTAGTTTCAACCGCCAACAGCCGTTTCTATTTCGATTGACGTGGGCTTCTTTCCGCTATCCAACTGTATACGCAGCCGACCAACCGGTATAGTGGTTAAGGTGTTAGCCTCTAGATCGGAAGGTTCCTGGTTCGAATCCGGGTCTGGGCATGGATGTTTGTAATCGTATGGTGTAGAGGCGGCTGGTGCACCTTAAATCTGTCGTGGCCGAAAGTCCTCACGTTGGGTTGGCGTGGAAGTTTGGAGAGTGGGGTGCCAGCTCAGGTGTTGCTTCGTCATCTGACCGTGGTTCAAAATTACGAGGTGTTGTCCTCGGATCTTTCCCTTAAGGGACTGATCCCGGACCGTCGTCAATAGCCCGTTGTGTAGCTCTAGTACGACGTTAACTAAAATTACCAATTACCAACTGTATACGCACTCCATCTCAATTCATCTATCCATTTGTGAGCAGAATGGACGCTCAATTCCCACGTTTCTTCCCCTGCTGAAGAAGAAAACGTAATTCTACGTCAAAAGAAACTAAAATTGACGATATTAACTCAAAAATAATTTTCATCGGACTTATTTAGTTTTAAAAATTGAGTCGTTCTAAGTAATAGTTTAAGATATTTTTTAAAATAAAGTTTCCTTGAATCCCAAATGCCCCACAAGTTAGTCGACCCACCGGTCTTGTGGTTAAGGTGTTTGCCTGTAGATCGGAAGGTTCCTGGTTCGAATCCGGGTCAGAGCATGGATATTTGTAAGAGTATGGTATAGAGGCAGCTGTTGCATCTTAAATAGGTCGTGGCCGAAAGTTCTCACGTTGGGTTGGTGTGGAGAGTAGGGTGCCAGCTCAGGTGTTGCCTCGTCATCTGACCGAGGTTCAAAATGACGTGGTGTTGTCCTGGGATCTCTCCCTTAGGGGATTGATCCCGGACCTACGTCAATAGCACGTTGTGCTGCTCCAATACGACGTTAATTAAAATTACCTTACCATGCCCCATAAGTTATGATTAGCAACTAGAAGTTAAATGAATATTTGATTGTTTGAATACGCGTACACTCCGAAGGAGAATCCGCTTATAAATCATCGCCAATTAACCTTTTGACTACGGCTATAGATATAACAGTCGCGATTCTTATAACTTCCGAGGTACAACTACTGTACTAGCCGTAGTCTAAATTCTTTCTTAGCGCGATTCTTATAACTTGCAAAGTACAACTGCTGTACTGTACGTGGTCTAATTTCCTTCCTGGCGTGTTCAAGGTACAACTGCTGTACCGGTCGTAGTCTAAAGGTTAATGGATGTACACACAGGAAGAGCTCATCTTACCCTTGGTAAGTTAAATTCACCGAAACAGCGTCACTACTGCTCGCAAGTTGCTGGAGCAATTTGCAAACTCACTGATCCCCCTTTAATGACTGAATGCAAAGCACTAAAAATTGGACATATTTATTCGTAATCAGACGTAAATCAATACATAAACCACGGCATTGAGAGGAAAGTGAGGTACATAAAATAAGAAATAGAGTACGAGATATACAACTGAAATGTAAAAACTGATTTCACGAAAGGCATTGGTTAACATTTTGTATATTGGACCCGTATAACATCATATAAGCGCTTGTTATTTTCCAAGACAAATTATTATAGCATCAAACACATTGTATACCTGAAGGATGAGATATCAGTCTCAATGTATGTTATTACGTCCACACATAGTATTACAACGCGTAGCGTTTTCATGAGAAGATGAAAACCGCTCCAATCTCAAATTACGCCACGGTCTTCACTTCATTTGACAAGGGGGCAGTCTTCCCTGATTTCCATTTCGAGAATGATTTCCTTTGGTTGTAGAAGACCTTGACCCAGGTAGAATTCCAAAGGCACCTATAAGAAACAAAGTCATTTGTAAAATGCAACAAAATAGTAAACTAGCAGACATTAGCACTAGTATCTACATCAAACTTTCTTAATTGCTTATATATGTTGATGTCAAAATGGCCAGAATTTTTTCGGGGTGCTTATTTCATGAAACATTCCTAAGAACCCCGTGTACACGACGGTCTTTGGTTGGACCGAGTTTCGAACTCGCAATGCTCCGCTTGCTTATCCATTATTTATTCAACTGGGCAGCCGCGACTCACAAAGGACCATATATGGTTAAATACATGTAGACAGAATGAGCTGGGTATATATATCAGTACCTTGGAGCTAAAAGAGCCAATGTCCAAATCGTGGGGAAATTCCAAATTAATTATTTTAATTTTTAAAACACTCCGTCCATTTGAAAATAATTCGTTTTCTTCATATTTTAGGTAGTAATGGAATGTTGTTTACTCTCTCTGCTGGTTTAACAGGATTAAGTTCTATTTCAAGTTGTTATATTTTTCTTAAATTAAATTTGAATTCAGGACTTTTGAACATTGGCCTTTTAGCTCCAATTTACAGATATATACCCAGCTCATTCTCTCTATTTCATGTAGTTAACCATATATGGTTCTTTGTGAGTCGCGGTTGCCCAGTTGATGAAGTAATGGATTAGCATGCGAAGCATTGCAAGTTCGAAACTCGGTCCAATCAAAGACTGTAGAGTACACGGGGGCTGGTGCACGTTAAATATCCTCAAATGTCCTCACGTTTACAAGGCATCGATGTTTGGAGAGTAGAGAGCTTGCTGAGGTGTTGATCTCGTCATCTGACCATGGTTCAAAATTACGAGACGTTGTTCTTATATCTTAACCTTTGGGATGGATTCCGGACTGTCGCCAATAGATCCAGTCCGACGTTAATGAACTACCGACTAGCTAGGTGGTCGTTTGTATTTAAACCACCTTCTCCACACTTAAGTTAAGTTTGTGGAAAGGTAGGAAAAGTGGGTAAAATATATCGGTGTACGTCTACAGCACATCAACAACACTCAACGTCACGGTCCAAGTTTCTTTGCCTCCCAATGAGGGTACAGATCCAATTAAAATTTCTTTATAATACTTGTAATACACTCATTGCCATAAAAATTTGCGCACCAAGAAAATGTCGTCAAAATGAAACGAAATTTTACACATGTAAGTACTACTTTGATATAAGAAAGATTAGAAAATCAAAGAAAAAGGATCATTTATTGCAGAAAAAAGCACAAATGAACGGAAGTTTTAGTACTCTGTTGGACCTCCTCTAGCGCGAATGCACGATGTGGTACGAGCGGGCATTGAGGCACACAAGTTCCGTATGATGTCCTGAGACATCTCGTTCCACAGTTGCTGTAAACGCGCCTCTAGTTCGACCAAACTCGTAGGGTGTCCAACTTGCCGTCCCAAATGATCCCAGATATGCTCGATTGGTGACAAATCTGGGGATCGAGCAGGCCAGGGAAGGGTGCTAATGTGGCGGAAGCAGTCTTGTGACATCCTTGCTGTGTGTGGTCGAGCATTGTCTTGTTGAAAAATGGCTCTTGGGAGCCCTGCCATGAGTGGCATCACATGTGGCTGAAGGATGTCATGGATGTACCGCTGGGCTGCCATTGTGCCATGGATCAATATTAGGGGTGACCGTGTATCGTAAGCAACGGCACCCCATACCATCACACCGGCTGTGGGAGCGGTGTGTCGCTGTAAAGCTAAGGCAGGATTGAATCGTTCACCACGGGGCCTACACACACGAACACGATTGTCATCACTGCTCAAATTGAATCTATACTCTGTTTCACCTTAACTTGTCAGTAGAGTAAAGGCTACGTTGACCGCATCACAGCCGTTGTCGTAGAAACTAGGGTTACAATGTCAGAAGAAGTCAGCTATAAGCGAGGAAATTCGCCCTTTTTGGCAAGGAGAGATAAAATGCACGTGGAAATTCTATACGTTTCACAGATCTTTAATTTCTAATGGCTCTTGCATTACATTTGTTAATTAAACAAAAAGCTACTCTATGTTAATATAAATGCGTTTTGATTTTTCTAAATGAGTATTATTTTTAGTTATTTAAAAATATATATATTTAAAATTTTTTTACAATAAATGTTGTTTAAAAAAACAGTCTATTTAAAGATGTGATGAACCATAAAATTCATTTTTTGAATTTACTTACCTGAAAGCTAAACACCTTGATTAATACTTCTTTTTTCAATTTTAATAATTTTATTAAAGGAAATTAATCCAATTTAATTACTCCTTTGGTCTTACATTTGGTTGGACAAGGTAGGGGAGAGTGCGTCGTCTGCTAAAATATGTGTTTTTCTTAACAGCAAAATATAGTCTCCAAATTAAATCAAATTTATTCTGATATTAAAGAAAGTAAATAACAAATAAAAATACATATAACATAGAGGATATAAAATACATTCACAATAAATAAATAGAATATAAAAAATACAAATATAGTGAATACACATACAATAATAAAAAAAATGAAACCATTTTAAAAATTAGAGTTAAAAAAAATAAACCTTATATGTGTGAAACATATTCTGAAACTCGCGGAACGGTGTCGGGTTGATTAGTAGTAAATTATTAATTTTATGAATAATTTAAAATAGTTTACAAGAAAGTGTACAGAAGAAACCAATCTCTTTCATGAATAGTAGTTACAATGAGAAAACTATATTTACGTTTTACTTATTCATCACATGCATTTATACATCATCAATATATGTAAAACATAGCAAACATCATAACAAATCTATTTACATTATAATATACTGTGATGTCAACACTGGAATGGCACTGTAGCTATTACTTGATATGGTATTTTGGAATGAGTCCACGTGTTGTAAAACATAACATTTATTAAAATAATTGAAGATGGTACACATATGAGCCACAGAGGTCTCAATAGATTCGCATAAAAAAAGCACGGAAGAGCGGCCACACAGGTCTCGACTCTCTCCGATCACACAAAAAACTGAAGACCCTCCGCCGCGTGCAAGGGATCAAGCCTTTTCCCCTTAGCGTTCGTGGTGTTCCGTTTCCTGGATGAAATAGTCCCTTTCTCCTTTCGATAGTAGGTGGGGAGACGAAAGAATTCCGTTCCTACACTGGGGCATCCTGACGGTGTTCGCCCCGAACATCACTGCACTCATTTAGGCACGTACAATGGGACCTGAAAAAAATAAAAAAAAACAAAAAAAAGTATCTATTTCACTTTTGAGAGAATTGCTGAAAATAAACATAATTTTTCTCTCCACATTAGTTTCTCTTTCCCAGAGTTCTTTAAAGTTAATTAGTCCATGGTTTCATGTGTTCGGCAGCAGTGGACGTGTTGATAGGTCCTTCGTGACTGCCCACTTTCCTCACCTCGTAACGGTCGTGGGGTTTCCTGTTGATAATTTCGTATGGGCCCAGATATTTTGGTCGTAATTTGAGTCCTGCTCCAAATTGGGTCCTCTGTATCGCTACCAGGTCTCCTTCTGCATACTTTCTTGCAGGTTTCCGCTTCCGATTATACTGTTTTCGGTTTTCTTCTTGCATCCTTAGGATTTGTTCCTTAGCTTCTTCCCTAAGTCCTTCTCGGTTTCTTATGAACCATTCTTCATATTCTTGTTCCAACATTTCTCTGACCTTCAGATCTTCTTTGTTCTTCATTGATACTCCTGTTAGCAATTCAAATGGTGTGATTTTTGTACTTTTACTAGAGGTGCTGTTCAAAATTCTTTGAATTGAGTTGACATATTTAAACCACTTTTCTGGTTCGTTGATCGCTAATTTCGTCAGTACCGGTATCACAGTTTCAAATATTCGTTCGATTTGACCATTTCCTCGAGGTACTCCTGTGGTGATTTTGAAGTGTTCAATGCTTCTTTCGTCGCAGTAACCTTCGAATTCTTTGGATGTGAATGCGGTGCCTCGATCTGAAATTATTCTTGACGGATTTCCGAAAATATGTGACTGCGATTCTAGCTTCTCCAACGCATCACGTGTAGAAGTTGATTTTACTGGATATAGCCAAGTAAATTTAGTGAAGGCATCTATCACAGCGAAGATGTGTTGATAGTGTTTATCTGTTGTCGCCAGAGGTCCCAGAAAATCAATATGGTATGTACTAAGCGGTACACTCCCTTTGGGTATTGGATTTAATTGACCCTCTTGCTTGCCCCTTTTCTTATTCGTCAAGATGCACTTAACGCAGTTCATTATGACGTTCTCCACTTTTTTCCCGAGTCCTGGAATGGAAAAATCTCTTTTCACTAACTCCTCGGTCTTCGCCACGGCAAAATGTCCTTTTTGATGGAATTCCTTTATAATATCTGATTGCATCCTCTCGGGGACGACAGGCAGTTCACTTCCATTTTCATATCGATATAATACATCGTTTTTGATCAAGTAGTCGTTCTTCTCCCCTCTCATCAATAATTCTTTAATAACTTGAATATACTCATCTTGTCGTTGGGCTGCTGCTAATTTGCACGTTATTTCTTCACCCGTTGGTTGCGGTACTATCACAGCGACATTTCGGCTCAAAGCATCTGCATGTCTCATTTGAGCACTTGGTCGATGAATTATTTCGTATTCGAATTCCTCCATGATTAACGCCCATCTCGCTATCTTAGGGGTTAAGTCCTTCTTGCTCATGGTTTGCTGGAAGGCTGAGCAATCCGTCATTATTTTAAATTTGGTTCCGAGTAGATAATTCCGGAATTTTTTCAAAGCTTCGATCACTGCTAGAATTTCTAATTCATAGCTGCCGTATTTTTCTTGTTGTGCTGTTGTCTTCTTACTCATGTATTGAATTGGATACATCTTTCCGTCATCTGCCTGTTGCAATAGTACTGCTCCGAATCCGTGTGAGCTTGCATCACAATGAAGTTCCAGTGGCGGTCCTTGTCTGAAAATTTGTAGCACCGGCTCGCCAGTCAAGGCCTGCTTTAATTCGTGAAATGCAGTTTTCTCCTTCGACCCAAAATGGAATTCCCTGTTATCACGAAGTAAATCACTGAGGGGCTTCGCTATCTTGGCATAATCTCGAACAAACTTTCGAAAATAACCGGTCAACCCCAGAAAACTCTGTATTGGTTTGGCATTTTTGGGTTGTGGGAAGTTCCGTACGGCTGCAGTTTTTAAAGGTGAAGGCTTTATAGTTCCTTTTTCTACTACGTAACCCAAGAATTCTATCTTTCGTTTCAGAAACTGACACTTTTTTAAGTTTAGTTCTAATCCGTACATTGACGCCGTATTTAAAACACGTTCTAATTTTTCTAAACCCTCTACCTCATTCATGGCTGGTATGATAATATCATCTACATAAATAATAACAGTTTTATCTTTTAACAAATCCTTAAAAACGTGAAAAATATATCTTTCAAATACACTTGGACTGGTTGACAATCCAAAAGGTGTCTTTAAAAACTCATACTGTCCCTCGTGGGTAACAAAAGAGGTGTACTTTGTACTCTCCTTTTCTATGTCGACGTGAAAAAAGCCGTTTTTCAAATCTAACGTTGTGAAGACTTGCGAGTCCTCCAATTTGTCCAACACGTCTTCGATTAGAGGTAACGGGAAACGGTCCTTAATTATTTTTTCGTTGAGCTTTCGGAAATCGACACAAAGTCTGTGATTCCCATCTTTTTTCTTACAAAGCACTATAGGGGCAGAATATTCCGAACAGCTGTTTTTAATTATCCCTTTTTCTAACCACTCTTGGATTTGTTTTTCAACTATAAGTTGTTCAGTAATCGGCAACCGCCGAGCACGCTGACTAACTGGAACTTCGTCCGTCAGAAGAATTCTCATCTTAACATCCGTGTTTGTTACTTGCTGAGGCACATAATTTCCTACAATTTGACAGATTCTTTCTCGTAAACAGGGATTCATTATATGGGAGAGATCTGTCTCTTCGCTAGACATATCCAACGCTACGGCGCCTAAAGTGTAAACAAAAGCACCTGCTGATGAGTCATTTTCATGCGCCTTCGATACTTGAAAGTCTACGAGGGGATGTTGAGGGAAACTCACGCGCTCTTCTTCCCCGTGATTTATGACAACGCCTGAAGTTGTTGTTGCTTTGTTTTTTATTTCGCTTCCGTTTTCGCCCCTTACTTCTGACTTCCTTATTTCATTTATGTCTCTATCGGTAACGTTTAATGTTCCCCCAGAAAATGCAAACTTTACCCTTGATAATACGTTCATACCAATTATTGCTTCAAATTGTAAATTCTTAACGACATGCACATCAGAACACAAAGAAATATTATCAATAACAATTTCTGATCGGAAAAACCCTTCGGTACTTATTTTGTGTTGACTTATTCCATTTAAATATATCTTACTACCATTCAATATAGGAGATCCTATTTTATGATAACATTCCTCATTAATTAGAGTTATTTCAGATCCAGTGTCTATTACTGCATTAATATAACACTTTTCAATATAAACACTCTTTTCAATTTTCTTAGGAGTTGCTACATATATTTGATTTACAGTTTTATTCACATTTGCATTTTCACCTTTAAAATTATATGTACAAGTATTACTCTTATGCCCATAATTTCCACATGCATAACACTTAATTCTATTACTTTTATATGGATCTCTATTTGGTACATCATAATCAACCTTATTAACATACTTATTGACATTTGTACTATAACCAACAGTTTTATAACAATTATCATAATTTCTACTATTCTGGTTAGCACGAAAGTTCGACGATTCACCTTTATATCGAGTTTCATCTTGCGAAACATTTTTTCTGTATTTATTTACATTCCGTATCTCCATTTTTCCTAATTGCAACCTCGCACTCTCACATATTCCTCTAACTTTTTCACTATAACTTCTGCGCATTTTAATTGATGCCAGTCATCTATGAAGTGTGTTTTGATTTCAAACGGCGCTCTACGTTTTATCTGCTCGGATACCATTAGTTCCCTGAGCTCGTCAAAATTTGTTATTTTGAGTCCTCTTAACCATTCGTCAAAATAATGACTTATTTCAAACGCAAAATCTCGCCAAGTGGCTGTACTTTCCTTTTTATGATTCAGGAATTTTTGTTTGAATTGTTCAGACGCGTAAGTTTAAATCTTTTGAGTAAGATTTCTTTTATGTGTTCATAGTCATTAGATCTTTCCTCCGGTTCGCGAGTTATAATCTGTGCTATCTCTAAGGGTAATAAACCTAGTAAATGCGTTACAAAATCTTCACTTTCGATTTTGATTTTCGTCGCTTGTCTCTCGAACAGCGCTAAATACGTACTTATATCATTGGATTCATTCGAATCAAAACATTTAATTATCTTTGATAATTCCTTTCCTCTATCCCATGCAGTGTTCGATTCTGTCATGTGATTTTCCCTAACTGTTTGTGTCGCATTTTGCAGTTTCAGTTTTTCCAATTCAAATTGGCGTAATTCTTTTTCTTTTTCCCTCTCTAACTGCTGTTTGTCTTTCTCCAGCTGCTCTTTTTCGATTCTTTCAACTATTATTGTATCCAGAAGTGTTTTTGTATACTCCTCATCGTAATCGAGTTGTTTCGTCACTAACTTTTTTAATTTCGAAATTGTCGCATTTGAGGGTATTTCTATATCTAATTCCGTTGCAAGACGGTAAATATCGTCCTTTCTTGCTTTACCAAAATATGACATCTTTATCTTAAAAATGAGCAAAATGTACTCACAGTTTGCGATGATGATGATGATGATGGCTCTCTAGGGTTCTAGTCCACGTTCAATTTGCATGGGGCAATCCCGGCACCAGCCCCCATTTTGTGATGTCAACACTGGAATGGCACTGTAGCTATTACTTGATATGGTATTTTGGAATGAGTCCACGTGTTGTAAAACATAACATTTATTAAAATAATTGAAGATGGTACACATATGAGCCACAGAGGTCTCAATAGATTCGCATAAAAAAAGCACGGAAGAGCGGCCACACAGGTCTCGACTCTCTCCGATCACACAAAAAACTGAAGACCCTCCGCCGCGTGCAAGGGATCAAGCCTTTTCCCCTTAGCGTTCGTGGTGTTCCGTTTCCTGGATGAAATAGTCCCTTTCTCCTTTCGATAGTAGGTGGGGAGACGAAAGAATTCCGTTCCTACAATACTTATTCATCACATGAATTTACACATCATCATCACTTAACATTTCCGAATCGCTATCAGACTCACTATTAAAAGAAATTACCAAGTTCTTACTTTCCCAAATATCATCCACAAGTCCATCTACTTCCCACATGTATTTCTCTTTTTCAGTAACATGGTTTATGCAGTTTTTCCAATTTTGTACAGAGACCTTTTCAATCCCTTGGATGACTAAATCCTTCACATCGTTCAGTTTAAAAGTCTTGTTTTCCCTGGCAACGTGTCCTTTTACTTGACTCCATATCATTTCAATGGGATTAAGCTCACAGTGATACGGGGGAAGTCTCAAAACCTTATGTCCAAATTTTTCGGCAATTTCTTCAACTCTGTATTTATCAAACATATGTTTGATTTCGCTAACTTTTTTCAACAGTTCAATCTTGATCATGTCCTGGTTCCACGTAATGTTTTTCAACGATAGCCATTCTTGAATTGCACTTTTTTTCCAAGATGTCGTCGGAATTTTTTCTTTCTTCACCGAGTGATAGGGGGCATTGTCCATCACTACAAAGCTGTTTCGTTTCAATTTAGGCATGATATCTTCAAACCACTTCTCAAAATGGTTACCATCCATTTCTTCGTGGTAGTCACCGGATTTTTTTCCTACAAAAATGTCAGCCGCATCAGGTACAAATCCTTCATCACTTCCGATATGGGTAATGATGAGTCTTCTTCCTTTTCCTTTTGGTGCAGCCAAGCCTGTTGTCAAACTTGAAGAGGAAGCTTCATTGGTGCTTTTGATGTTTTTGTCTTGCCATACTCGACTTTGTGAGTGTCCTTCATTCACCCATGTTTCATCTAAATAATAGATTGAAGCATTTTCATTCTTCAGTTCTCTAATTTTTCGTAAATAATTTCTTCGCCATAAAATTATGTCGTGTCTTTCTAAAAGCATAGCCTGCCTTTTTCGCTTTTCAAAGGAAAATCCCAAATCTTTCAGTATCCTGTACAGTGTACTTCGGCTAATGTTTGTCGAAAAAATATCCTTATCATTGTTAATTTCATTTAGAACTTTGTCCAATGTAGGAATTTCATTTCGACGAAAACAATCATGAATTTTTCGTCGGATGCACGATAAAGTAAAGTTGTCATATTTCATCATTCTTGTTCTTTTTCCAACGGCATAAGGTCGTTTTTTTCCTGGAGTACTCAAAGGACTTGTCGTCTTCTTTTCTTTTTTCAAACGAAAAACAGTTCTTTTGGAAACACCAGTTAGTTGAGACGCCTTTCCGACGATTTGGTTAATGGAATCACTATGGTTTTCTTCTCGAAGTCTAGAATAAACATTCAATATGTTCCTGCGA
The DNA here is from genome assembly GCA_947359465.1 of Metellina segmentata. Lineage (NCBI taxonomy): Eukaryota > Metazoa > Arthropoda > Arachnida > Araneae > Tetragnathidae > Metellina > Metellina segmentata. Next base: position 120,322,349 of record OX375879.1, on the reverse strand, counting down.
GCTCCACTACCAATTGATTTTCCTTGCTTTGATGGCGTATACAGCTTGGATGGTGACGTTCCTTTTTCAGCCATGTTCAGAGTATCAAACACACTCCAATAAAATAGCACAAGAGAGATATGAACGTAAATACACACGCTAGCAAAGACGCAGAGCGAAATGGCGCAGACTTGGCCGGAAAGCGTATTTAGCTCGCCAGAAATGTTACCATGGAAACCGGTTTAGAATTCCGTTTCGGATATATTCATTCGCTTCGGTCAAAAAAAAATGCTTTTTACAAATAAATAACCGATTATAAAGGTTCAAAAATCACTCCTTCATTGTAGGACAATTTTTACACGTTTATATGCATTTTCTTTATTTTAAATTCCAAATCAAGTTGGAATTATTTTTCATGCGGATGAACATCATTTCTGCCTTTCCCAATACTGACAAGTTAAGGTGAAACAGAGTATAGATTCGTCGCTGAAGACGACCTGGTTCCATTCCGTTGCAGTCCAATCCCGTAGTGCGCGACACCACTCCAAACGGAGGCGACGGTAGGTGGGTGTCATTGTCAGCACACGTGATGGGCGCCGCGATACCAGATGTCCTTCAGCCAGGCGCCTTGCGATGGTTTCGGGAAGACACAGGGGCCCGTAGTGAAGGTGCTGCCTGTGTCTGGATAGCGGCCAATGAGGCAGTTGGCTCTACGCGTGCGTTTCGTTTGATGTGACGGTCTTCTCGACGACTGGTCTGTCGAGGGCGTCCTGAGCCTGGTCGCCGTGTAAATAACATCTCTTCTGTCCACTGGTCCCAATACCTCCTCACAGTAAAATCAGAATGTCCTGCATGACGAACTATTCGCCGAGCTGACCACCCAGCTTCCATCATTCCGATGATTCTACCCCTCTCGAACTCTGACAGCTGCTCATATTGTCTTCGATGGCGGCGTAACGGCATGTCTACCTCAGCGTTTCCTTTGCAAAATATTAAGTACACTCAAACAAGCTCTGCTTACTTGTTTTATACTCCAAGGAGAACGAAGTTCAACACCCTCTAGTGGCATAAAGCAATGCGTAATCACGCTGCATTTCTAATCATTTGCATATCTGGCCTACATGTACCTTCATGCCAAATTTCATTACGATCCCGCAATTATTTCTTGGTGCCCAAATTTTTATGGCAATGAGTGTATAAAGCTTCAACAATAAATTTCAAATTGCATTATAAAGAAACGTACTTCGATTTTCTTCACAAAACACAAACCTCTTTCAATTATCGAATCCATACAGGAAAAGGATGTTTTTAAAAACTTAAATGAACCCCCACTATAAGGGAAAGTAAAAACCTCAAAATCAAGAGAATCATTTTCAAAGGATTTCTTCCTTAATAAACCTATCAGATACATTGACGTGAGCAACAAAAATATCATTAATGTTCGATTAACTATCATTACTGTACACCGTTGAGAAACAATGAAAGAAAGGAGCGATAAGATTTGTAATTGACGGCGCACAGACACCACCATTTTGTCGAAATTCTTGTAGGTAATGCAAAATAATGACGAGTATATCTATTTCAACAAGTGATTTGTAATCGACTGAATTAAATAATCCAATAAAGGTAAATAGGCATACACAATCGGGAACTTCCTGGTTTTGAATGAAATTGCTGACTGGCTGGAGAATAATGAAAATGTACACAAAACCTTGTGACAAATTGAATTTACGTATCCTCAGATAAACCGGTTTCGTTAAAAACAAACACTCATTCGCTTCTTCGTTTAAATATTTGAATCTTTGAAAAAAAAAATTATCTTTGATTATCCATTTGCAGATCAATACTCCACTCTTACGTTCCGTCCTCTCTTCTTTTTAAAGGAAGTGTTTGTCTGTGTCTCTTTTTCTTTGTGATCAGTATCCTGACGAATCTATGGCACTTACAATACTGAAATTTGGCACACAGGTAGTCCGAATTTTGTAACTAATTTATTAGTTTTTTCACTTTTCAATCTTCTCTCCGGAATGCGATGTCATTGAAGAAGCGAGCGGATTTTGCAATTTTCGACCGCTGACGTCACAAGCGTTTTTAGACCGATTGCCTTTGGAACCATAGTTTTCCGAGTCTAGCGTGTTTTGGTATACGTTGTTCATAATAGTCACTTCGAGGTCATCACAGCCCCCAAGTGGTTTCGACGAGATATCTCGTTCATCATGACCTGATCAATTTTACGAATGACGAGCTGTCTCGTCATCAAGACATTGCTGATTTTCGTACGACGAGGATATCATAAACTGGTCAGATATCTTCGAATGACGATATTTCTCGTTAATCCAAATCTAGTCAGTTTTGCTAATGGCAGGATTTCCGGTCAAGAGAACCACCAGGAGGGTTAAGAGAATAAATGTTATTTCCTGTGCAGTCGAACAGGGTATGCTCTAAAATTTCTTCCTTATCAAAGCAAGTAAGATACTTGCTGAAGTAAGCTATGGATTTGGATTGGATTGGATTTTGTGGCATTGAGTCCTCTTGGGACATATTATGCCAAACTCAAGATAAAAATCAGATACATAATATAATAATGAAATGAGATGAGTCAAAACGTAATGAGTAAATATTATATAAAGTTATATGTGATGGATAAAACCAATGTCATATAAGAAGTTAAAAATATTTGGATGAGGATTCTCTCCAATCATGTCTTCTAAAACCAAGGTATATGAATTAAAATGTTTAAGTCGTTGCCTATTAAAATTAGAACATTCTACTAAAATGTGTTTTACGGTTAGTGGACAAATACAGTAGTTGCAGATGGGATGATCTTCTCCGAGGAGGAGGTGTCTATGTGTTATACGAGTATGTCCAATACGGAGACGTGTTAGTATTACCTGCTGTCTTCTTAAAGGTGGTGACTGCCATTGAGTTATATTTGATTTAATAGCGTGGAGTTTGTTCTCCGTTTGATCACTCCATTCGCTCTGCCATTTCTCTTCTAAAAACTTGTAAATACTGGTTTTTAAGTCACGATAAGGGATTTTATGGTTAATATTATTTACTGCCGTTTTGGCGGCTTGGTCAACAATTTCATTTCCTGCTATCCCAACATGGGATGGGATCCAACAAAATATTAAGTTAAAATTTTTGGATGAAAGATTATAAATTGTTTTTAGTGACTCCAAAACAACGGGATGACTGGCATGATCAGGATGTTTCAATGACTGTAAAACACTTAATGAATCTGTGAAAATGATATATTCTTTATGACTATGATCAGATATATTTTCTAATGCTTTGTAAATGGCCATTATTTCAGCAGTAAAAACAGAACATGAAGAATGAAGTTTAAAACTGTGAAGGGAATCATTAATAGTGAACGCAGCTCCAACATAGTTTGCCCTTTTAGATCCGTCCGTGTAAACTTGTATAAAATTAGAGTAATTTTCTAAATGCTTTTGAAATAGCTGTTTATATATAATATCAGAGGTATCTGCTTTATTAAAATTTTGGAACGGGTTTTGAAATTCAAAATCATGATTAAACCAAGGAGAGAAAGAACACAGTTTTTTCTGTGTGACGTCAAGTGAAGAAATATCGGATCCGTTCATCAAATCTAGCATTCTTAAGTGGAATGTAGGAATGAAGGATGTTTTAGCTTGATAGAGGCGTTTTATATATGGACTGTGATGAATGGTATGCAATGGGTGATGAGGGGTTGAGGTAATTCTAAAATAGTATTCCAGTGATAACAACTGTCGTCTTAAGTCCAGGGGAGGTTCAAAAGATTCTACATACAAGCTGTTAACGGGTGAGGTTCTAAAGGCACCAGAACATAAACGTAAAGCTGTGTGGTGGATGGTGTTCAGAGTTTGAAGAGCAGATTTCCTTGCTGAACCATACACCACGCAGCCGTAGTCCAATTTAGATCGTATTAAAGCTCTATATATTTTTAAAAGACACGCTCGATCAGATCTCCATGATAATTTTGATAAAACTCTTAATATGTTGAGAGCCTTTTCGCAACGTTTGCGTAAATTTAAAATATGCGGTTGAAAAGTCAACTCCTTGTCAAAAATGATACCTAAAAATTTAAAATTGTCCACAACATTAATTAAAATATATTTGAAAAATATTTCAGGGTCAAGATGAAGATTTCGCTTTCTGCAAAAATGAACACAAGCGGTTTTAGAAGGTGAGAAACTGAAACCATTTTCATTAGTCCAATGAGTAATTTTGTTAACTGCCTGTTGAAGTTGTCTCTCTATTAAACGAATGTCTTTAGCTGTGCATGAAATTTGCAGATCGTCAACGTAAATAAGACCCTTAACTGATGGAGGCAATTGAGAAACAATGTTGTTAATTTTTAAAATAAATAGAGTCACACTTAAAACACTGCCTTGCGGCACTCCCTCCTCTTGAATAAAAACACCGGATAAAATCGATCCAATCCTTATTTTAAAATACCTTTTCTCTAAGAAATTTTGGATAAAAATAGGCAGATTTCCTCTTATATCATTATTAAAAATATCCCTTAAAATCCCATGTCTCCATGTTCGGTCATAGGCTTTTTCGATGTCGAAGAAAATTGAGACGATATGTTTATTTTGTACAAATGCAGTTCTGATTTCAGACTCGAAAGCAACAAGGTTGTCAAGAGTACAACGATTTTTTCTGAAGCCACTTTGAAGTGGAGAGAGACATTTATCTTTTTCTAAAATATACATTAGCCTTCCGTTGACCATCTTTTCAAGAACTTTACATAAGCAGCTTGTCAAGGCTATTGGACGGTAGTTCGAAGGATTCTTGGGGTCTTTGTTCGGTTTCAGTATGGGTATTATAGTAGCATATCGCCATGACTGCGGAAAAGTGTGCTCGGTCCAAATTCTGTTATAAAATTTCAGGAGATAATTTAAAGAACTATTAGATAGATGTTTGAGCATGATGTAACTAATATTATCTGGGCCAGGGGTTGATTTGTGAACTAAGGATAAAGCCTTTGTCAATTCGGGAAAAGTAAAATCACAATTATAAGATAGTATACGGTTCGAGGTAAAATTAACTTTATTCTTTTCAGATGCGATTTTAATTTTCTTAAAACTTTCAGAGTAGTTGTTGGAGCTGGATATTTCGGAAAGACATGAAGCAATTGTGTTTGCTATGTTTTTGGGTGCCGATAGTATTACATTATTATTTTCAAGAATAGGAATCTGTCTATTTGAGTAGACACCAGAAATCCTTTTAATTCGGTTCCATAATTGTTTACTAGTGACTTTACTATTAATACTATTGATATAATTCATCCAAGAATCCCTCTTACTACGTCGTTGTATTTTTCGAAAGGCAGCTTTTGTGTTTTTATAAAAAATATAGTTTTCACTCTCGTCGGGTATCTATTGAAGATATTCCAGGCTTTCCTCTGTTTCCGATAGGCATCGCTACAATCCTCATTCCACCACGGTTTCTTTTGTTTTTTAGGCCTATTAATAACTTTTTTAATGGAAGCGTCAGCACTTGCTATAATTATATCTGTTACTTTTAAAGTTACTTCATCGATGTCACCAATTTCTACTGCGTTTGAAATATCTGCGAGGCTGGTAAAAAGTGGCCAGTTGGCAGTTTCAAAAATATAGTTGGATTGGCTGTCAGTGTTAGGTTGGTATTGGCCTGCATATTTTAGTTTAATTGGATAATGGTCGCTATTGTAAAGGTAAGGATCCACAGAAAAAGTCCAAAATGGCAAAATTGAAGGAGCGCAAATTGACAGATCTATTGAATGGTAAGTAAGTGAAGGTGAGTGAAAGTAAGTAGGGTGGCCATCATTCATAATACATAAATCATTATCTGTTATTACTTTTTCAATTTGCTTGCCTCTAGAATTAATATCTGAACTGCCCCAGAGAATATGATGGCCATTTAGGTCACCAAGTATGATGAATGGTTGCGGAAGTTGATCTATTATATTATTTAAGTCAGAAGTGGCGATATGGGTATTAGGAGGTAGGTATAAGTTACATATTGTAATTAGAATATTGACATGAAGTCTTACAGCAACAGCTTGGAGATTTGTTTTGAGATTAATTTGAGTAACTGGTAACTCATGGGAGGTAAGCAATGCAACACCTCCACATGCTCTTTGGCCTTCATCGTAATATTTTCTGAATATAGTGAAATGACGGATGTTGGTGGTATCATTGTTTTTTAGATAGGTCTCCTGGAGGGCGATTGCAGCTGGTTTGTGTTTGTTTATGATGTATTTGACATCATCAATTTTTTGTCGAAAACCCCGGCAGTTCCAGGAAAGAAAGGAAGCCATAAAAATAAAGGATAAAGGAAAAGAAAAACTACTTGTGCCTTTTCGTCCTAGGACGAGGTTTGTCTTGCCGAAGATCTTTCTTGGACTTGGGTGGCGAAGTCTCCAAGTCATCACCTTCTACAGAGGAGATATCACTTTCGCTGTTGTATAAATTTATGAGGTCACTGGTAGAAGGATCAGTTGCTATGTTTCTGGATGAAACATGAGGTTGAAGAGATGTTTGAGAAGAATTTTTTGGTACTTTAATGTTACTTTGTTCAGATGATATGGCTCTTTTTAAAGAAGTATTTATAGATCGATTTGATTGGTTTATGATTTTTGTATTTGATGAGGTTGTAGTAGCTGATGCTTTAGAAAAAAGAGGCGTTATGGGTTGTGTCGTTGAAATTTTATGTTGGTCAGGTGGCTTAGACACAGTTACATCGGTTTGAGTACCGATAGTTTTGAAGGTTTTTTTAACTATTGAAGAGTATGATATTCCAGGTTTTGGGGTGCGATCATTAACAATTTTTCGGGCCTCCGGAAATGAAATATTTTGTTGAACTTTAATTGTTTGTATTTCTTTTTCTATTTGAAATTTAGGGCAAGACCTGGCAAAAGCTGGATGGTCACCTTTGCAGTTCACACAGCAAAGGGACGATGACGTACAGACATCGGTCTTATGGTCTGTACTACAGCATTTTGCGCAGGTTTTTCTTTGCCACGGCAAGCTATGAAAGAGTGTCCGAATCTCTGGCATTTAAAGCAACGAACAGGATTAGGTATATAATGTCTAACTGGGCAATTCATATAAGCTATTTTGACGTGTTTTGGTATAGTTGGAGTGTTGAAAGTTAATATTAAGTGTTTGGTGGGTATTTTTTGACCGTTTTTTGTAATTATTATTCTTTTGACGTTAATAACATATTGTTCGGATAGGGATTCAAGGATATCTTGTTCGGTGTCATGAACTAGGTCCGATTCAGAGATAACACCTCTGGAGGAATTCAAAGTTCTGTGAGGTGAAACAGTAACTTCTATTGGACCAACGGTTTTTATTTTTAGGATGTTTATTGCCTGGGTTCTATTGGATACTTCAACGAGTACATCACCTGCTAGTGTTTTTTTTTATATTTTTGGTCTCTCCAACCATTCCTAATATTGTTTTGTGAAGCAGAATTGCGGATAAGTTTTTTAAATTTCCCTGGTTACTCTTCATTATAAAATTTTTTTGTTCTGGTATATTTTTGTTATGTTCATCAGATAAGTGCTCCACTGAAGGAGAAGTAGGTTTTGAGTTTTCCATGATTGAAAATTAAATATTCAGTCCCCGGCGGCACCACCCACCATGGAGTCCAACGAGGGGATACAGGTTCCTGCACCGGTGCTAGCCAGGGACTATACGGACCCAACTCACCTCTATGACTGCCTAAGGAGCTAGTTGGTGAGCAGGTCCTTAGTCCTAGCAGGATATACCCACCAGCCGATCAATGTACTGGGACCAAAGTACACCTCCTGTTTATTCGAAGCAGGAGCCGAAGCAATGTATTGGGGCGTTATGTTGTCCCTCAATCACCAGGATCACCTTTTCCGAAGACACAGGTCTCCACGCACGGCAAACACGTGGGTGATATAATCCCCAAGAGGAGCAAAAAGCTTCTCAAGGGGAGCCCTCACCTCCGAAGAGGCAACCACAACGAGGGAGGAAGAAAGAGCAAAAAGCAAAGGGTAGAGGAGGAGAAGAACGAAAGGGAGAAAATATCACTCAGGTACCCCGGGGTTGTGAAGCCCGTACAAACCTAAAGAAGGAATGCCCCTGGGGGCGAAGTAAGCTATGTAAAATCGGTTTAGGTTTGCCTGAGTTACAATGTGACCTATTCTGGCTTCGGCAGATTAAGTGTCGAATGCTCTAGGGATTTTGTGAAGTAATTTTGTCACTAGGCTTACTCTGGAATTGAAAAAAGATGGCGAATCATTCCAGTTTTCCTCCATAAAGTATACAAAAGTGATCGAGCCTTTCCGGTGATCCTGTCCAGACACCTAGTGAGGGTAGTTGCGGATAAATGTACTGGGTCTATTGTGGTTGGCAAATTAGCTGAACTATTAGAGCCATTACATTGCCATACACTACGCAATGCAAAGTTATGTATTTGTCTTTTAATTTAACAAGAAGCTTTCTGATTTCCTCAATTCAAAAAGGTTCCCTTTACTCCACCCCAAGTGTTTCCGACGAGATTTCTCGTCCATCAAAATCTTGTCAGTTTTGCTAAAGACAATTGCCTGGACAATGCTGGCAAAATCAGTAAAGAACAGCCATGAAGTCTGTCAGAATACAAATAGAACGATTACAATACACATGGATAGAGAACGCATTAAAGCAGCATCAGAATTTTTCTCTGAAAAGGAATAAAAATACAACAGGTTTTAGGAAATTCGAAGCGTAATCCCGATGTGTATCATACGAGAGCGTTTGGTATAATATGAAGCAAAATCTCCATCTACGGTTTGGTTGTACTTGTTTTCACTGAAAATTTCAATTGATAAAGAAACGAAGAAAATATAAATTTATAAAATTAGTTCCTGGTAATGAATCTTAACGAGTTTGTCCAGTTCTCCAGCCTTACCTTCGTTTCGGGGCACCTCTTGATGTTGAAGTTGGCGATGACATGGGCTAGACACATTTTGATCTCCATGAGGGCGAATCTCATTCCAACGCAGTTCCTGGGTCCGGCCCCGAACGGCAGGTAGGTGTATTGGTCACGGTTACCTCTCTCTTCTGGAGTGAATCTATTGGAACAGAAAGTTCAAAAACGGTATCCAAATTGTATTTCAAAGGATGCGCATATACACTATCTACAAATAAATATTTGGACACACATGCAAATGACAATATCTGCTGTCCTGATATACGTCATGCCCTCTGCCGTTAAATATCGCGTGGAAACAACAATGGCATGAGTCGCATACAAGATGCCACTAAGTGCAGAGTTATCTGATCTTTCGAGAAAGGTGTAATCGTCGGGTATCACAGAAAGGGCCGATCCTTAAGGGACTTATCTAGCGAGCTGAATCATCCAAAATCGACAGTAGCCTATGTGATTCATAAGTGGAAGGTGAGCGGTGATTTCGGAATGTGCCGAGTCGGCAGACCCACGAAACTGGGAGATAGAGACCTACGGATACTGTCCAGAGAAATTCGGAAGGACCACACCCATCGAAGGCCCAAATATTCCGGGAGTTTCAACAGGTATCGGGGAGTGTTGTTTCAATTAATACCATTCGTAAGGAAGCACATCTGCTTGGTTTTCGGGCTGCCGTCCATAAGCCTTTGAACACAAAGTCCAACCGCGCTCGTCGGTTAATGTGGTGCAAAGCACGTCGAAAGTGGACCGTAGATCAGTGGGAACGGGTTTTATATAACGACGAATCAAGGTTCACCCTCTACCGTTCGGATGGCAGAATCTGGCGTGTGCCTGGAGAACGCCTCCTGCCAGAATGCATTGTGCCCACAGTAAAGTGCGACGGAGGTGTAATTATGGTTTGGGCATGTTTCCCCTGGTATGAACTGGGCCTGTAAATTCATGGTAGGCTCAATACCGAAATCTACTGCTCTATTTTGGATGACAGAGTGCTTCCTACGTTGTGGCAGTTTTACGGGTTGAACTTATGTTACTTCCAGGACAACGCCAGCTGCCACGTTACGAGGTCCACCATGGATTGGTATGATGACAATGGGGTTAACCGAATGGACTGGCCTGTCCAGAGCCCAGACCTGAACCCTATCGAGAAACTCTGGGACGAGTTGGATCGCCGAATTAAGGGATGAAACAACCGTCCAAAATCGGTAAAGGAACTAACATGTTTTCTCCAAGCCGAGTGGAAGAAAATACCACAAGGACTTGTGGAAAGCATGCCCCGGACGGTAGAGGCTGTAATTTCCTGTCGTAGAGGCTCTAGCAACTATTGAATTTGAAAAAAAATTTCCGTCACAGGTGTCGAAATATTTATTGGTAGATAGTGTATATAATATAGTATATCTCTATATTTAAGAAAAAGTTACTGCCACAGCCGCCACAGAATTAAAAGCTCGCTTTTTTCGCTCGATTCTCAAACGGTTCTCCGAGAAAGCACGCATCAGAAATTTACGAAGTGAACATGGTTTGTTCAAAATTGTACAGGGAACAAGATGGAGAATGTTTCTTCCGTTGTGGCCATTAGTTTAGGATGCATATAGTGTTAACGTTAAAAAAAGCGAAATTTCTTTTGCGTTTGAGCACAACACGTACAAATTTTCAGCCATGAGGCTTTTCTTAAGAGTACCTTTAAACGTGCACCTCAACGAGGTGTTTTAGAAATTTCATTTGGTTCTTAGAAATATTTGTTTGAAATTCGTGAAATTTAATACATCTAGTATACAACAAAGTCTAAAATTTTGTGTCGAAATTTGAAACACTTAGTTCAGATTTTCTCATAGTAGCATTTCCATATCTCATTAAAATATATAATACAGGACATTCAAAAATCAAATTAAGGTTGTAAGATATATCCTAATCGTATTTTACAATAATTTAATTCAATTGAAATTACTAAATCGCTGGAAATTGAATTTTAATTTTTATACAAGAACACTAAGAGGATAGGGCTTTTCTTCATTTTGAATGGTAGTTTTTCCAAATTATGATTTATTTGCGAGGTTCCAAATATGTTTTAAGCGACCGTGTTGGTCTTTATGTAAATCGGGGGCCTAAACTAGTGAGCAAAACTTTAAGAAGCATCACTGCTAACAACTTCAAATGCGAACGCAACAGCCTGTAGCGATTTGCTTAACCGACAATATTCAGTAGAAAGCTGTTGCGTATTTAAATTTTGGAATCGTTACGTCAAAGGCAGTGACAGAGTAATGGGGTTCTTTTCACAAAGCAAATCATTTCCAACTTCCTTCTCGGCATGCAAAAAAAGTGCATAATCTGAATGAGTGTTCGAGGTGGTCCAACAGCGTACGAAAGATCGCCTCCTCCCTTTGTTCAAGTTTTCGTAGTTGCCCTAACTTCTTATTGCACTCAGTTCAGCGTCACCACTTGGGTTTAAAGACTCCTTTTCACCGCTTTGCCACTACTCACCACTTTGGTAATTCAAACGTATCTTTGTATCTTTTTTTCCACATTTTTACAATTCCGCTACAAGGGCGGAATTGCAAAAATAGTAAAACTGCTGATCCTCAACCCAATTGGTCAGCTGGTGGTCAAGATGCTGGTCAAGGGGATTTCACTTCAAAGAAACAGCTGAAAAACTACAACTTTAAAGTAACAGCTGAAACATACTGTTCGTTACGTTTCGCACGCCAGTGTATTTCATAACGAAAACAATTACTTAACCCTCCAAATGGTTACGATGAGATATGTCGTACGCCAAGACAAATACGATATCGAGATCTGGTCTGTTTTCTTTTAACCCTCCTGGTGGTTGCCTTGACGAGGTGTCTCGTCGTTATCAAAACTGATCACATCTTGATGGATGAGATATTAGAAAAACATCGGAGCCCATCTTAATATGTCGTCGTCATCACACAATCGCCAATATATCGATGCGACACATCTCGTTATTTGTAAACTTTGTCAGCTTTGCTAATGACGAGAAATCTCGTTATTTGTAAACTTGGTCAGCTTCGCTAATGACGAGATATCTCGTTATTTGTAAACTTTGTCAGCTTTGCTAATGACGAGATATCTCGTTATTTGTAAACTTGGTAAGCATTGCTAATGACGAGATGTGCCTTTATTTGTAAGCCTGGTCAGCGTCGCTAATGACGAGATATCTCGTTATTTGTAAACTTGGTCAGCTTTGCTAATGACGAGAAATCTCGTTATTTGTAAACTTGGTCAGCTTTGCTAATGACGAGATGTGCCTTTATTTGTAAGCCTGGTCAGCTTCGCTAATGACGAGATATCTCGTTATTTGTAAACTTGGTCAGCTTTGCTAATGACGAGAAATCTCGTTATTTGTAAACTTGGTCAGCATTGCTAATGACGAGATGTGCCTTTATTTGTAAGCCTGGTCAGCTTCGCTAATGACGAGATATCTCGTTATTTGTAAACTTGGTCAGCTTTGCTAATGACGAGAAATCTCGTTATTTGTAAACTTGGTCAGCTTTGCTAATGACGAGATATCTCGTCGAGACAGCCACGAGGAGGGTTAAATAGAATATGGTAATACAAAACAAGACGAATAAATTCCCAAAATGAAACATTTGTTTTCACAAGGGAGTAATGGTTGATGATTTTACCTGTCTGGGTCAAATTTCTCTGGTTCTGGATAGAATTCTGGATCTCTGTGCATGGCATAGTTCGGAATGGTTACGATCATTCCTTTGGGGATGGTGATTCCGGTGTCGCCTAGCTTATAGTCAGCTGTGGCCAGTCTCTCTAACCTAAAACCCAGGAATGCGCTTTGTTCAGAAGCACTGATACAATACTTAATAAGCTCAATAAACATCTGATTTGTTTGTACAAAACTTAAAGTTTGTCAATATCAATTGTAATAAGGAACTATTGATATTGCGACCAACCGGTTTAGTGATCAAGGTGTTGGCCTCTGGATTGGAAGGTTCCTGGTTTGGTTCCAATCGTGGGTCAGGGCATGGATGTAAATTGTGCTGTTCTTTGTTAGGGGCAATGATGGTCCACCCACTGGGTGCCCCTTCACAAGTGATCATCACTTCCGGCCTTGTAGTGGCCAAGGAATAAGTCCAATGCCCGCCATTGGAAAAAAAATAGCGATAAAGAAACACAAAAAGCTACAACAATTTTTTTCTGGTTCACTGGTAAATTATGATGCATATTATAACAGGAATATGGATCCTTAATTTGGAATCTTCATTGCTAATGCCGATATTATAGCAGGGCTCGAAATACCCGGGTGCACAGGTGCACTGTGCACATGAAAATATAATTGTGCACCTAATTTTTACCACTAAGTGCACGCAGTGCACCTTATTTAAAAACTCAGGTGAACGCAGTGCACCTGTATTAAAAAATCTATTTCGAGGCCTGTATTATAGGATATGGTGATGGAATTAACGTCGCACTGGAGCAATACAACGGTTTAGTGGCGACTGTCCGGGATCAAACCCGTAGGGATCCGAGAACAACACCTCGACACCAAGACAGATTGAACATGTTCTTATCCCCGTGTACACTGCAGTCTTTGAGGATTTCCGAGTTTAGTCTCTAATTTAGCTATATTTAAAGAAAAAGTATGATTCCTTTTATAGGTCGATATATAATTTAATGATTTCTATTCCATAAGTAATATGCTACAATGAAGTGTTTTGTTTTATCTATTATCTAACCGTACGTTTATTTAGTTAAATTTTTTTTAAATAAGCTATTGACATAAAATTCTCTTACGTGGTACACACAAACCACGTTATTTTTTATCGTGTTTTGGCATCACTCTACGATTGTTTGTTTACTACGAAATCTCGCGCCTCAATTTAATTTATAGCGTTATCGGATGAAATTTTATTGAAAAAAAATGGCTATTAGTCGAGCTGTTGCAGCTTACAGACAACTTGCTGGGTATTCGATTTCCAAAGCAGCGCTCACATTTCAAGTCAAAATTTGCTCAAAGTTTTAATTTGAATTTCAAATTGTGTTCCAGTTTTGATACCAGAGGTACTGTATACTGTTTTTTTACCACCAAATTTTATTTGAAAAATATATTTTTTTTTAAATTATATTTTGTAAACAATCCCTTCTGTTAGGACACATGTCTTCATTGATGGGAGCGAAGCGAGTAAAGTTTGCGCAGTGAACTAATGATGATTGTAAAGCAATCCCCCGGTTGTTGGCAAGCATCAGAGAGCCCCATAGTTTATATTTTGTTCTCTGTAGTAGGATATTATCCTGTAGGAAAACAAGAATTAAATAAAAAATATTTCATTTTACCGGAAGGAATCAGAGAATCAATTGGTCAATGAATTGAAAGCAGGTTATAATGTGTCCTTGCGCGTTCTCCTCAAATAACCGTTTTGAATTAAAATCATGTCTACTAAACTTTAAGAAAAACACTTCGGAATATTTTTACAAGAAACGCAATTCCAATTAACATAAACAAATACGTGTCCATTTGTATTTTTGGAAAACGTACTGTACCTGACTGCTGGAGGATAAATACGCAAAGTTTCAGAGATGACATTATCAAGGTATTTCATACTCTGGATGGCTTCGTACGTCAGCTCACCCTGCAACAAAAGAATTTGAGACTCGGGAAAAATCTCAAAACGTGATGTTGAATTCAGTCTAACATAGAGGATACCTTCTTTAAGTAAGTTAAATATCCAGTATCCCATTTGAGCCTCTCTTTCGAATACTTTTTCTTCGATTTTGAAGTGAACTGTACCAACGAGGGACTATATTTCCGTACTTCGGTAGACAACGGACCAAAGTCCATTTTGTAAATTTGTGTTCCAGCTGATTTAATAATATTAATTTAATTTAAATTTTTAATACAGCGTACAAAAAATACTTTGAAATGCTTTGATTGTTTTGGAATGTATTGAAACGTCCTAGTAGCAGATCGGGATGATCAGGGATCAACCCCACTGACCTCCGACAATAAATCCCGAACCATAAATCCAAATCCCGTGGTGGTCTTCCACGGTAGTTCCATTGCCGTCCAGATGGTTTTTCGCCCACAAAGAGTACACAAAGCCCCACTGTTGTCGAACAGTCTCACAGTGAAACTGGCGGCAGAGAAGAGAGCTGTTGGAAGCTGAGTTGAGATGTTTTTGTGGGACTCGTTTCGAGTCCACCGTTGAGTATATTTCACTCTTCCTTGATTGCAGCGTCCACGACATCGAGATTCACGTTTCACACACTGTAACATATTGCATTGTCAAATAAAAACGGTAGTTTTATTAATTTAGTTGTGTCGTTGATTTCATTGTCACTCCACTCGGCCCACTACGTTACAGTATTGACAGGAGATGGGAAGTGAATTAACGTAGCAGGGTAGCGACACAACCGGATATCGGTGACGGTCCGGGATCCATCCCGAATGGAAAGATCTTAGAACACCTCCTCAAAATGACTACCTCTCCAAACTGTCACATGAAGCCAAAATGAGGACATCTGAGCCCATGACCGATTTAACGTGCACCAGTCCCCGTGTACACACCTGTCTTGTGTTGAATCGAGTTTTGAACTCTCAACCCTCCGATCGCCAATCCGTTACTCTTCCAATGGGTCGAACGAGGCACTGTATTGATAGATGGATATTGCCATTCCCCCTCTTCTAACTTTCATTGCCTTGATGTAATTGGTAAACAATAACACAAAATTTGCGAATTTGGGCATTGACCTTTTCTTTACCAATGAACATATTTGTTCATGATATAAGGCAACCCAAGCATGCCTCATTTGTTTTGTAAACAAAGGCAGGTAAAGCATCGAAAAAGAGGAACTTTTTTATTTGAGAAATATCATCAACATCTGAAATGCGTTTGAAAGTGTCATGATGTCAGGTAAAAGTACTGCCTTCATAATTGAACACATCAAGAAAGAAAACTGAAGACATGGAATTAGCTTTCCATGTAATATTGACTGTTTTCCTGAAGCTATATTAAAAGCCAGAGTGTCTAAATGTCACCCGTTGGAAAACGAATGACTCAGAGAACGCATTTGACTGAAGCAGCATGTTTTCTACCTAAATTATTAAAATACAGGGGGCTCTTCATTTCATTAAGAAACCGAAAGTGTCAAAATTGGCAAGTTCATTATTGAAACTTTAAATTTGTTTTGTGTATTTGGGAATGGGGGGACTGGACACGAAGTTTCATGTATGTGCGTAATATCACTGTTCGTTGCCGTTGAAAAGAAACTCATTTTCAGTAGGGGATTCTAGAAGCACTTGCGTTTGTCACATTAGCGCAGTTGGGAACAATATACTCTCCAGGTTTCTGTGAGATACTAGGACACAAAACTTGCTAGGGCCTGTATTCAAAACGTCACAAAACCACATATCTAAAAAGCCTCACCCCTCTGAAAATGTGCGACGCCGGTGTCTAAGATGACCGCCAGTACTTAAAGACTTAGTGCAGGAGTTCTGGTGGACAGTCACAGTGCCTGATGATTTTAGCTGAAAGAGCACAACAAGAGTTAATGAATATTCTTTAACGTTTTATGGTACCCTACAGAATGCTCTGAAAACAAATACCCACGTTGGTTTCTGTTTCTATAGTGACCGCCAGTACCTAGACTTTATGTCTGGAGCAGTTCACCTAATAGACAGACAGTACCGTAGGCTATTATCTACAAGGAAACAGCAAAGATGAATGAATATACTTGAACGTTTAATGGTATTTTAACAAGTACTCACATTGGTTTCTTTTAAAACCTGGTCCACTTCTTTCCTTAACCTGTCCTGGACCTCTGGATGCAAGGCGAGGCTGTAAGTAGCGAAGGCTAGCGTTGAAGCTGTAGTATCATATCCGGCGAGGAAGAAAATAACACACTGGGCCACCAGCTCATCCGTGGTAAGATCTACATTTTAGTAAAAGATAATTAATAAAACTGCGTTGCCTTAAAATATATGTATATTCGTTGGATATTAGTAAAAGGAAGTCCAGAATTAATCCCGAAGGGAAATAAAATATACAGACAACCCCTTGTAATATTGGACATTGTAAATTAAACTGCTAATCATTGTAAATTTAACTGCTAACTAATAATCAACTGGTTCCGTTCAAAACGGTACATGTGGCCTGTTGGAGTACCATACTGTATCAGCTATACACAAGTGCGATAATTTTTCAAAACTCGTGGATTATTGTCTTCTATATTGTTTGCCTCATTGATCATGATCGGTGCGAGATTTTCGCTTGGTGAGATCAGATGCAACTGGTTACACAAGTAACCAGCCCGGGAGCAGAAAGTTCTCAAAACTGAGACGTACGTCTCAGAACAAAGTCTTTGCAGAACAATTTTTTCTTAATTTTTATCAAAATTGTGGCTTTTTTTTTTCTTCAATCATAAGTTACGATGTTCTGCAAAGCGCGATCCTTGCCACACCTTTTCTTCTCTAGCTACAGAACAACCTCTCTACACAGCCCCAAATTACCACTAACACTTTATAAATAACATATCTTCTATGTCAATGACGGAATATTTAACTTCAAAAGTGATCGACAGAATTGCAAATTCTGAAAGTATGTTTTGGTTTTAAATTGAATAAGTTAGTTAATTTTGATGTTTTATGATAAATATTTACTACATCTCTAGCCGATAATTGTGGTTTACGTCTGTTTTTGATTTGACTGCAGTTTACAAAATGCCTGCTGAACAATGGCAATTGCTTGGAGTAGTGTTGCAGAACACTGAACATAATTCTGTATGTGGGGTAACCAGGTTAGTTAGGTATAATGAGTTTGCTATTAGTAATATTAAGCCCTTGTCCTTAAGATTTTGTACGGTTTCATCAGTGAGATTTGCCAATTTAAATTGCTTAGTGGCCAAATATGGCCCTTGTGCCACAAAACACCAACCAACCAAATAGCTTGGCTGTTAGTTGCATCGCGCTGGAGCAATGCGACTGGCAATTGAAAACGGTCCGCGATCAATCCCAAAGGTAGAAAAATACGAGGACAACATCTTGTAATTGTGAACTCTCCGGTTGCTAATACGCAACAACTGGTTCATTTCAAAACGGTCAGCCTAGTTGAAATAGCATACTGTTACACACAAGTGCAATGACTTTTCGAAACACGTGGACTTTTATCTCAATAAAGATTGTCTCATTGATCATGGTCAGTTACATTATAGTACGGTGGTTACCAGGTTAGTTAAGTCTCAAGAGTTTACTATTTGTAATAATTTCCCTGGAACTTAGGTTTTGCATTAGTTCTTGTATGCGATTGGTTCCATAATAAATAGAGAAAACCTTTTAGTCATGAATAAAGTACTCGACAAGATAGCTTACGTTTGGAAGTGACTGTTTTCAAAATCTGTTGTCCAAGGTCCTCTTCTCCATAATTGGATGTGATGTCTTCCTTTTCCTTAGAGTCCCACTTTTCTTCTTCTGAAACTTCTTTGGCCGTGTCCATCAGCAATTGAAGGAAATCATTTCGGGACTATGAAACGAAATTCTCTCATTACACTAGGATCATTTCAACTATAAATAGTGTGGTAAAATAGTCCCCTCGGTTCCCATCCCACACGAAGGAAGTATACATTATCGGTAGCACGTCCCATTATTGCTAATCAGACTACATTTGGACGCCGCGTATGCAGGAGCTTCGCGCTACAATTAAATGAGCAAACACGTGCTCTTTTGTATGGTATATCGGAGCCGACGTTTCTTACCCTTTTTGTAGCTGTTCATTGTTTTGTCCCATGTCCCTTTTAAGCAATAAAGTTATTAATTAGTTAACTTTCAGTTCTTTATTTGATCCCATAATATGGTAATCTAAATCTCAGAAAAGTATTTTGAAACATTTTGAGATTTGGGCGTTTGCAATAAGTAACTTTTCCTAAAATGCGGAACATTAGTCTTTCAGTATTACGGGATTTGAAAACATCAGTTAAGTTATATTTTTAATCCGAAACGTCTCTCCAATAGCAGTGTAATATTGAAATATGATCAAAAATAATTAATATTGCAGGGCTGCAACATACCAAGTACTTGTTAAATAGTAGTATAAGTAAACGCCAGAATTTGCATTACCTTCCCCGTTCTCTTTCTTTCTTCCATAATCTGATAAGTGACACCGACGAAGAAGTCCATGCTGCCTCTGTCGAAGACGGGGATTCCAAGAGCTCTCATCAGACGTGGGGCAACGACTGCAAAGACGAGACATGCGAACTCAAAACTCTGGGGATAGTGTTATATTTTGATTCAAACCGAATAGAGTACGACAATTTATTTCTCATGATCATGAAAGTAATAATTCAGTGTCAAAAAATGAGTTTTCAAAAAATGTCAGTTAATGAGTTTCTGCTACGATATAACTCTGATCATATAAGAAATTCTGGAATACACTCTATAACAAAAATCAACGCACCAAGAAGGAGTTGTCCTATTGAAATTAAAATGCGAAGAACATATATAGGAAAACAAACGATTCAAATTTCAGAACAATTGAATGATTTATTTCACAGTTTGAGCCCTACAAAGGGAGGAGTCAAAAAAGTTGTTGGTCCACCTCTGGCCGAAACGCAAGCTGTCACACGGCGTGGCATTGACTGAAAACGTTCCCGGATGGTGTCGGAATTTCTCGCCTAATTGTCTATAACTGTAAGGATAAATGGTCAACATTCCGGGATTTTTGCAACCGCCTTCCCATAACGTCCCAAATTTGCTCAATGGGACAGAGATCGGGAGACCTAGCTGGCGAAGGAAAATAAGTTGTTGGGAAAATTTGAAGAAAATTATAGCAACATGTGCCGTATGCGGCCAGGCATTATCTTGTTGAAAAGCAAGTCCAAGGTGTCGCAAAAGAATGGCACCCCAGACCATAACGCCCTGTTAAGGGCATGTGTGGTGTGCAAGTCAGCAGTTGTCGTCAAGACACAGTTGGAAACGGGACTCGTCACTAAAGATTATACGTCCTCAGTCAGCGCCGTTCCAAGTAGATCCAGCTCAGCACAACTCCTTCTTGGTGAGTCGATTTTTTTTTGTTATAGAGTATATTTTAGCTTCAATTTTCAATAGCTTTTAAATTACTATTGCTCTTACATTTGAAAAATTGCACAATATTTTATGATTCCTGAAACATTAACTGATCCGTATCAATCAGGATCTAATTATTTGATCGGAGTAAGTATGAATATCGTTTTGATGATGACTTTCTGAATCATTTTTAAAGCTTCAATATCATACAATCTGAACTTTGACCTTGAATACAACAAAATATACTTCAAAAATATGTTGCAGTTACGCTGCATATATAAGCTTTTTGAAAGTTCCAAATTGGGACGAGAAGTTTCTAAGAAAAACTATTCGAAGTTCATGAAATCATGTAAACAAAACCCATAAACTCCTATATATTGTGATATGATTGTTCAAGTATCATGATATACAGGGTTTATTTCGTATATAAGCCCATGAACGCTCTAAGGATACATTATCTGTCGCATTTGTATAAGTTCTTTTTCGAAACAGGGTTACTAAATTTCTGTAGGTCCATTTACGGACTTTTTCGGGACATTTTGAAGACCTTTTAGGGACTTTCTGAAATAAATGCACGATCTGATTTTATATGATTATGTGTCAAGTTAGATGCAATTATACTTTAAAATCACACTTTATTGCTTACAGTCTAAAGTGTAATCTCGAGAAAAGAGTATTATAGTATCAAATTTGAGCTTTAAAATATATATATATCCTTTTACCATAAACCAATATATATATATATATATATATATATATATATATATATATATATATATATATATATATATATATATATATATATATATATATATATATATATATATATATACTCCTCATCACCAGCGCCCTCTACCTCCTATGGGCTGCGCTAGCAGCGAACGAGGAGAAGGAAGTCCAACATCAAAAGAGGAAGGACGTTCCTCTGATGTGCTGAAAGGACTTGAATGAGCAAGACGTGCTCATTGATGTTTGTGGCCTAGACGTGCCAGACGGGCATTGTTATTGTGTACTCACCATATGAACACATATGTAAAAATTCATCAGCTGCACCTCAATCATTAATTAAGTATTAAGTTTACCGGAACTGTGTGTGAACTCAATTATTACAAGTATAATTATTACATATATAAAAGGCAAACCATAAATCATGTCAGAGTAGATGAACATTAAACACAAATACTCTATATTACATTAATTATTTTTGTTTTCTGAATACTAGACATTTTAAGAAAAGAGAGTCAACAGTTAACTTTAAAAATATTTCGTAATGTATATTTTTTATTTTTATGTTTTACGCATCAAATGAAGCTGGTAAAAAATTATATATCAATTTGTGTGTTTAAAAAAACTGTCTCCGAATGTGGTTGGATTGGGGGAGTCACGCTGTTTTCATTTTCTTTTCAGTTTGCATAATTTCTTTGTCTAATTGTTCAATTTCATAATTGGCAGTTTGCATCATTTGCAATTTTCTTTTTTTCATTTATTTAAGTTCATCTGCAGCCACCTTTTGCCTAAATTCTTCAGAATTCTGCTTCAATCTTTTGTTGTTTTAAGGCCTCAGTTCTTTTCCCGGAAGCACTGCGAACAGTTGTATTCATTCCTGTATCTGTATCAATATTTTCTATACCACCATAATTTTAGAATAGCAGAATGAACTGAACGTTGAGCTACCAATGAATTTTCTTCTAAATTTTCATCAAGACACTTTTTGATAACTGAAAAACTTCGCTCAACAGCAGTATTATCATGAAACATTGTCAATACCTTTATAGTAAATATCACGAAGGGATTACACTCATCCACAGATTTTAAAAGATCCGTCAAAAAACTCATCTAGTCTCTTTTTTATACTGTATGCTTCTAGTTTCGTGTTTGCTATATTGTTGCGTTGTTGTTGTCACCATCAACTTGAATTGGTTTTAGGAACTTTTTGTTGCAAATTCCTTCAGTGCGATACCCATTCGATTTGATCTGATTGATTCGGATGATAGCAAGATTTGTGGTGAAAAGCACGACAACCCTTCAGCCAGATTTTTACACAAGGGAGACTTAATTTTCATTTTATCTCAAAGATTAATAAGAAAATCCCTGCATTTTTTGCTGTAACAGTACTTCCAGAGTTAGTTAGACAGTAGATAACTTGAAAGAAGTTTTATGATCTCAAATTAAGGTATTATTGAATATGTCTATTTGATCAGAGAAGCCGCCTTTAAAGTGTTACAGCGCGATACAGGTGTTTGTCGGTACTGATTACGTTATTTTTTCCGTTATATTTATGAATTTTTTTTTACTGTAACTCTACGCGCATAACAGCTTGAAACGGTCAGAAAAAGGTAAATAATGTATCTTTTCCAAAGAATAAAGAAAAACAAGTGTAATTTAAGGTCAAATTGCAGACCCTTCAAACTAGAAAGGTCACACAGAAAGGGGGATGTTATACAACATTAGAAAGGTTGTATATTCATAAATTAAATGAACCCTAACTTAGTCCGCTCGAGCAACTAGATCCAGCGATACGGGGGAGTTAATTATTTCAGAATCATGTAAAATTGCCCAACTTTTCAAATTTTGAATTAATACTAATCAAGAACTTGTTGCTTGTAGGAAGCTAAGGTTATCCAGAATTTTCAATACATGTCTGGGAAACCAAATTAACCAGTATTAAAAAAAATCAGATTGTTCGGTTGAAAATATCCCTTCTTATGTGCGGTTTGATACATGGTAAAGAAAAAAGATAAAAATAAATTTACAAGATACTTGCAGAAAAGTATAAATCTCCAACTGATGTTTCTGGTGAAAACTCTTCTAGCCATTTGGACAAACCTGTTGTCTGGATCGTTGTGCGAGTCTATTTTCGTGGAGAAGGCTGAACTAGCGATTATGTCCATTGTGAAAGCTCCGTACAATCTAAGGATAATTGATTAAATACTTTAAATGTACCAGAGGAACTTTATGCACGATGCAGAAAAAAATATAAGTGTTGTTCCAAGTTATATTGGATGCAATAATACTGAGTCTTTACAAAATTATAGTTTGACAATACTCTGGGCGTAGCTAACACAGTCTAAGAAATTCATTTTTTTAGTCTGTCTAGGGTGATGAATTTCACTTTGGATCTAAAATTTTTGAAGCAAGAGCCATGTCGTTTTGTTAAATGAACATTACTTCAACACTGAATTGGTCTCCAATTCGTTTTAACATTTAAAAATTAATATTTAACACTTGAAATTTTAATATTTAATACTTAAAAATTTTAATACTTTGATGTTTAATATTTTATAGCTTAATATTTTAATATTTAATATATAAGATTTACTATTTTTGGATTTATTATTTTAATATTTTATTGCTTAATATTTCTTAAGATTTACTATTTTAGGATTTATTATTTTAATATTTTATTGCTTAATATTTCTTAAGATTTACTATTTTAGGATTTATTATTTTAATATTTTATTGCTTAATATTTCTTAAGATTTACTATTTTAGGATTTAATATTTCAACATTTAATATTTAAACATTTAATATTTTAATATTTAATGTTAATATTTTAATGGTAATGAAAAATATCCGCATGTTCAATCGAATGAGCCTAACCAGAGTGAGTATATGATGCCTTCCTTACTTCAAAAAAAATCCATGGAGCAGTTGGTTATTGCAATGAAATGGCTCATAAGTTAGCTAAATTGTCAACTGCAGTAAGTCCAGTTCCTTGGTCAGTAACTACCCTCTATACATGTTTTTCTAGGTCATGAGAGAAAACTGTTAAAACCAGAATAGGCCACATTGTAACTCAGGCCAATATGAATCGTCTAAACCTACCTTACTCCAACGAGTTCCTCATTTTTTTTGATGAGGAAGAGACTTTGAAGCATGTTTTACTCGACTGTTTAGAAGCAAATATATTCTGAATTGCCTTAAAAAAATTTGTAATCGAATTCTTACAATAGCAATTAAAAAAACTGGCAAGAAAAAATACAAAATATTTTGATTATGAACTTATTACACCTGACCCTACATAATCATGCAATACATCAAAGTCAAATGGAAACAAAATAAAAATCAATTACAAATCGATAATGCTAGAGGGCTCCGCCCCCTGCTCGCTTACGCTCGCCAACCCCCGGGGATTGCAACGCAGTGCCGTTTGGTTTGCTTCGCAAACCAATACCTCTTTCGCAAGGGATTTTACTTTAACACTTAATGCACCCTAAACTAATAGCCGCATCAGTAAAAAATCTTCTGCATCTTGTTCCCTGTACAATTTTAAATAAACCGTGTTAATGTTCTAACTTTAAGACCTGTACTTTCTCGGTAAACCGTCAGAGAACAAAGGGGAAAAAAAGCGAGCCTTTTTCCTCGCCAAATAAAAAGAAATCGTTTTTATGGCAATTGTTGCTGCGATAAATTTGATATCTGGCCAACCCGATAGTCAAAAATACAACCCTCATATGCTCCAAGAATTTGCTCCGCGAGATAAAAATTCCGAAATTTGTGTCACCAACTTTTGATTGCATCGAATTTATTTATGAACCAATTTTAAAAATAATTGTACCGTAAGAAAGAGTACATTCTGAGGAATACTACGATATTTTCAAAATTAAAAACTAATAGTAATACGATATAGATATGACAGTTTTAGTTTGGTATTGGAAATTACGATCTGAAAGTTCCGAAAATTGTATGACCAACTTTTAATTGCATCGATTTTATTTATTAACCAATTTGAAAAATAATTGTACCATAAGAAAGAGTGTAATGTAATGCATTCAGTGATGTTCTCAAATTTAAAAAATAATTTTTTTTTTCTGTAAATATAACGGTTTTACCAAAAAGTAGCGAAAATATCCAAAGATTCCGAATTTTGTATGACCAACTTTTGATCGCATCCAATTTAATTATTAACCGATTTCAAAAATAATAGTACCGTAAGAAAGATTATATTCTGAGATATACTGCGATATTTTAAAAATTAAAAACTAATAGTAATAAGATATAGATACGGCCGTTTTAAAAAAACGTAACAAAAATGTCCCGATTTTTCCAGAATTTCAAAAAAATACTATCAAGAACCAAATTGAAATTTCAAAAAAAAACTCGACGAGCTTAAAAAATTTACGTTGAGAGGTACTCTTTAAAAAAAACTCACGGTTGAAGACTGAAAATTTGTATGTGTTTTGCTCACTCGCGGAAGAAATTTCGCTTCTTCAATTTTGACACTTAAAAAACCCTAAACTAATAGCCGCATCGGAAAAAAATCTTAACAATTGTCCAGGGAATACGATGCAGAACAAACCATGTTAATTTTGTTTTTTTCCGATCAGTACTTTCTCTGGAAACCGTCTAAGAATCGAGCTAAACAACACAGTTTTCAATCCTGCGGCGTCGGCGGTAACTTTTTTTTAATATAGAGAGATAATTGCAAGCAAAAAATATTAATTTAAAGCACGAAAAAAACATTATGCGTTACAAAAATTTCAAATCGTATCCCCAAGTTGTATCGCCGGCAAAAAAAAAAAAAAAAAAATCACCGGCGGCGGTTTTTGAGGTGTTTAAAAAATTACGACGCCAGTGTTCTTTTTTCGACTTACAATTTCGGCGAATACGATTTATTCCGGTACCGAAAGTACTCTTAATAGCGCATCTCTAAATAGAACAAACGATAATGGTTGTCGTATAAATTATCAAATTTTCCCTGACTTTTTGTGAAAATTTCCCTGAATTTTCCAGAGTTAAATTGTTCTAGGTTCTGTTACCACTCTGATGTATGTGCCAATTTCTCGAATGAGCCTATTTTTTGCGAACCAGGAGTTTTGCAAAAAATGAAGCGCATTGGTGAAGTGAGACCTCGTATTCGTCAGATCTAGTATTCAATCGTATACACAGTTTTTTTGCTCCTCCTGTAAAATTGGTATTTTGCACTTTCTTACGAGGTATCACATATTACCCGACGATATACTATCTTATCGACTATTCTATAACCAATAAACGCAATTGTATTTGTACGGAATCATTGAAATACAATTAATTGAACGCTTCACGTTCTAGTTAATCCTCCTGGTGGTTGTCTCGACTAGGTATCTCGTCATTTTCAAAACTGACCACATCTCTATGGCGGTCGTCATTAGAAGAAAACTGATTAGTTCTTGCCTAATCATCAAATAATCAGCAATATCTTGATCAGGGTGGCAACAAAATCCTCGAAAAAAAGTTCCCTGATATTTACCTGATTTACATGATAGTGTGACAAAAATTTCCCTGATTTTAAAAATCCCTTAAGAAATGTCGGGATCCGTAATTGGTATCGATATACAGTACCCACACAACAGTATTTTATATATTTAGGGTCAGATGGGGTAAAAGGTTAATTCTCCACAAATGTTTTGTATTTTTTCTCATTAGGTATTTTAATTGTTATTGTAAGAGTTGGAACCCTTAATGGAACTCTAACAATAGCAATTGATAAAACTGGGGGAAAAATATTTTGATCATGAACTTTTTATACATGTCCCTACATTGGCCAAATATACAATATAAAATGAAATACAAAAAAAAAAAAAAATTGGTACAGCTTTAGTCTACGTTCAAAGCGGTGGCAACGATCGCGGCGCTTTTTTTTTTGGCGCACTTCTAGTAGCGAGTTAGGGCAGGTTAAGGCAACCCATCTGCATTACGATTATTATGGTTTCCATGGCAACATCGGCAAGCGAAAAGTTAAACCATTTGGCTCGGTGCACACATCCGTTTTTTCAACGTACGGCGAAGCTGCCGCAAAGCAAGAGCAGTCTGAGAAACATTAGATCCAATAGATTAGTTTACACATGCCTCCGGCGCCGCTGCAGTGACGTACGTCCACTGTGCGTGCAATTTGTACCGCAGTTCCCCACCGCGCAGCAGCTCGCCGCACACGCTTCTCCGGTCTGAAGTAATTACTAAATGGTTGATCCAGTAACGTCTATTTTGTTTCAAAATATACTTTTTTGACACTAAGTTAGCGAAATAAACACGTTTTCTTCGATAGAATATTTATCGCAAATGGCACGAAATGAGTACTTGCGTTATTTCACGGTTATGTGTGCATAGTTGGGCTTCGGTGCCGCACGTTGAAAAATCGAATGTGTGCACCATGTCTTAGACTACGGCCGGTACAGCAGTTGTACCATGATCGCGCCAAGGAAGAATTTAGACAACAGCCAGTACATCAGTTGTACCTTAAAAGTTATAAGAATCGCGCCAAGAAATAATTTAGACTACGGCAGTCACAGAAGTTGTGAATTAAAAGTATAAGAATCGCGCTTGTTATATCGATAGTCGTAATTGGTGAGTCTCCTGGACCCACCACACTGACATTTTTTTTTTCACTCCTCCCATCCTTATCACCCAACTCCTAAATCATCACCAAACTCCTAAATCACCACCACAGCTCATGCATTTTGCCACTCTTTTCGGTACTGATTGCTCGCCCCTCCTCATTATCTCCTCCCCCTTTGGAACGTGAACTGGACTCCTAATTGTATCAATTATTAAACTCTATCGTCTATCTAAATTATTCACCTTATTCATAGTGCATTGTCACTACCTTTAACTTTCCCTTATTTTAAGTTTACAATCAATAAACTCTTCATTAATTCTGATGTGAAGGTTCGTAGTTCTCCGCAAGGTACTCCGTAATTGATACGTCCATTCCGATAGTCGTAATCAAAAAGTTAAATTTTCATTTTGAATATCTAATATTATAAACGGAAGTGTTTGTCAGTCTGTTTGTTCCTGCACGCAAAGTACTGACAGTCCGAACGTTTTGCAATTTTTGGGACACGGCGAATTTACACGAAAATTCAATCTAGAACATTTTAAAATGAATTTGAGGAAATGTAATTATTATTGAATGCAACAGCATAGAAGATTTCTAAATTTATTTTTTTCGTTTCCCTTATCATTTTGCACGGAGGAATAATTTTCTAGCAGACGATAAAAAACAAATAAACTTTTAATTAGAGTTATTTAGTTCTTTTTCTATCTATTAGACCGTTAAAGATAGAGTAAAAATTTCAATGGATTTGAAATCTGCGGAAAATTTCACACTAGATCAATACCTAAAAATATGTTTTTTTTTAATAAATAAAAAAATTTAACGGAATGTCTTCAAAATTTTCGAAAGAGATTGTGACGTTTAGAAATTTTTAGCGAGAGGAAAGCAAACACAAAAAAACATTTTGATGGCATTGTTTAGTTCTTTTTTGGAAAATCGGGATCGTTAAAGACAGATTGAAAATTTCAACGGATTTGAAATTTGACACCAGATATATAGATACCTTATACGTTTGATTTTCTTTTAACAAATCATTTTTCAACTAAATATTTATACTTTAATAAGAAATGGTGACGTCACGTCGAAATCCCATTTTGTTTGCGAAGCAAACGAACAAACACCACGGCAACTCCGTTAGGCTGTTATCCAATTTGCGAAGCAAATCATAGTTCACAATATTCATGGATTCACAAATATGGAAATTCTTAGGGAATTAATTCCAATAGGCTACGAATTTCCATTCCATTCGCAAACCAACAGCACGGGCGACGCCACAATGCCTGTTATCCAATAGGCTACGAATTCTCATTTCGTTTGTTTTCAAACTGTATTCGTAGCAATCTCCGGGGGTTAGCGAGCAACACCTAATTAGTTAGCACCTGACCCCACGAAAAGAACTGTCACGGGCAACGCCGTACTGACCACGTACAGTGTGGCTAGTATTCTTTAAAGTTCTTTCAAAATTCGTTGAACTGTCGGTTGATTTCAGTGGCTCATTTGAAATAATCCCTTCCTTGGCGAATTTAGAAGTGCGCCAAAAAAAAAAGCGCCACGGCCGCTAAAAACGTAGACTGAAGCTTTACCAAAAAATTCTACAAAAATATAGCTGCAAGCAAAAAATATTATTTTAATGCACAAAAAACACATCATTAGTTACACAAATTTAAAATTGTATTCCACAAGTTGTATCCCTGGCCTCACGGCGACGAGACGCTCCGGCAGCGAAAACCACGGCGGCGGTTTTCGCTGTGTTCGAAAATTACGACGCCAGTGTTCTTTATTCGAATTACAATTTCGGCGAAAACAATTTATTCGATTCTCAAAAGTACTTGTAATCGCACATCTATAAATAGGCCTCAAACGACAATAGTTACCGTTTTCATAAAAATTTTAAAAATTCCCTGATTTTTGTGAAATTTGGAAATTTTCCCTGAGAATTCCCTGATATTTCCAGAATTAAAAAGTTCCCTGATTTCCCGGTTTTCCCGGTTTTGTTACCACCCTGTTGATAATGTACTTTTTATTGTATTTGTATTATCTTTGCATTGATAATGACCTCGTCATTAGCAAAATTGGTCAGATCTTGATGGACGTTATCTCTTGGTCGAAATCACTTGGAGGGTTAAAGACATCATACTGACATTGCCTTTCAACTATTGCTAGATCTTCTAAGATTCAATAAAAGTAAATTTTTAGAATTCTATATCTTTAATGTTTTATGAAGTTCTATTTACCTTTTGGCATCGACGTTTTTGCCGGATTCGGTGGCATTTCTGAAATTCTGAACCAATGTTCTGGAACACTCCTTGAAAATGTTCATCATCTAAAGAAATAATGTTTTGTTGTTTAAAACTGAATCACACGTAATCAAAAATTATTCAATCAACTGTTGTACGTATCAGTAATCGTATAATAAATTAATAATGTAGCAGAACACCGATGTTTCTCTTCTCATCTCCCCAAAGGAATTGTTTATCAGCCGTTTCCAAAGATGCATGATCGTGCTCGCACATCTGCCCCGTTTGAAGGAGCTAGCGTCCGTTTGTGTTAACAAGCGAGAGGGCAATCGTTCTGTTGTTCGTTTGGATATGTGTACCGCT
Organism: Metellina segmentata; assembly: GCA_947359465.1. Taxonomy (NCBI): domain Eukaryota; kingdom Metazoa; phylum Arthropoda; class Arachnida; order Araneae; family Tetragnathidae; genus Metellina; species Metellina segmentata. The sequence goes on along the minus strand of OX375879.1, from coordinate 120,292,500 downwards.
TTCGTCTCTCGTCTGAAAAATGTATCTCGCCCTGAGCTTTTATTTTTATACAGCTGACCTGATATGTTTTATAATGATCGAAATTCGTTGGATGGGGCGTTCATAGAGGTTGGATGGGGCGTTCATAGAGGTTGAACGCGTACCATAGTGGTTTCCAAACAGACGTAAGCGTATTCTTAGAGTAACGTACCAGAACAGTTGATGAGCAAGTGAAAAGAATTGAGAGAAGACGCAAAAATTATAACCTATAAATTGGTTGTTTTGGTTGCCAGTGATACATACGAGGCAGTGAATATATCTTTACAAAACATTAATACTTGTATAACATGTTGATGCGAGTGAAACAATACTGATTGAAATGGAAAATCATTTAGGAGATTAGATCAGCTATTGATTTTATCAACGCAATCACATGCTCGCATAAGGAAATGACTCGTCATGTTACTGAAATAACAATCGGTGTTCCAAGTTTGAGGAAATGGCGCAAACAGAGAAATTTAACGTGAAAACTATGAGTCATGAACTTTTTTTTTTCACGATGCCGAACAAAAATAAATTTCATTTATTCCGAACATTGTTTCGTTAACAAAGATGTTTAGCTCATTTGTTTTCAGTCGGGCATACTATTATTTAATATTATTCCTTTGCAATCTACATTCAACGTAGCATCGACTGCTTCTCATTGAAAGGGATTTCTTAAGACGAGATTCTTGAGCCCCAATATTAGTTATTACAATACTGCTACAGCCGTAATGCGTCTGTAATAGGAGAATTCTTTTAAAATAGAAGCAAAATATGTCTTCTCACATAAGGCAGGGATGCACAGACAGCGGCCATATGCCTTCCTCTTCCTTATGCGTTTTTAACTTTAACTAGTCACTCGATATGCAATTAAAAAAAATGCAGATGAGCACAATTTGCAGATGAGGTAATTTGTGTGATGTTTTAGTGATCAGTCGAATTTTGATTGACTGATAGCAAAAGTTTGACAATAACTAAAATAAATCGAAAATCACGGAAAATAATTCGAATTCATTAAAGCAAACATGTATTATAGAGATGGACTGATATGAATGCTCTTTTATGAATTTCATTTAGATCCGACAAGCGGCATGACATTTTGAATCTACAGTGGAAAAGTTGTTCCATCCTGTTTTGCTCAACCTTTCTGGTGTAGTCACTACAAACTATAGGATGACCCAAAAGTCACTAAACCATTTTAAAACATCTTATTTCTAATTTTTTAATTCAAATTATTTATATGCAATTCTTGGAAAAATTGAGATGGAAAAATTCATGACACAAAAAGTTAAATTCACAAAGTAAAAGTCACATTCGTCCTTTTGGTGTCAGACAACAACCATCTAAACAATTCCAAACTACAAAAATAATTTCCAAGAAGTCAATTTATCTCTTACACTATAAAAAAAAGTGTTTGAGGTGTCCAGACAAATCTATAGCACTTACAGTCATGAAATTTGGCACAAAGGTAGTCCTAAAAATGACTAAATGCACCTCGAAGCCCGAATTTTAAAATTTAACTTAGAACATTTTGTAATTGATGTATTAGCTTTTGTCCCCATGTTGTTCTTCTTTTGGACGCTCGCCACGTTTCGACTCGTTGTCACGGTGCATGAATGACGTTACTGGTCAAATGGTGTACTCAAAACGCAATTTTCTTATTTTTCTCCGCGCGGTATGTTCCTTTGATTTCATTGGTTCTTTTATTTTATTACTTTGATTTTTTAACGGAGTTTCTTTCCACTTTGTGTAAATTGGAATAATTAACGTTCAATTTGATTTTAGTCACGGTTTTTCTTTAGCTTTAAGACTTTGAAAGTACAACGATATTTTGGTTGATTTACGTTGTTTGTTGGAATCAGTAAGGTTTAGTATTGAGACTTTTTAAAAGCATCTTACTTTTGAATCTGTATCAGTTATGCAATATTGTTTATTACGGTTTAATTTGGTTTTCATTTACGTTCTCTGTCGGAATCATCTTGGTTTTTATTTCGCCGAGTGTCTTTAATTTACGTTATTTGTTGGAATCAGTGAGGTTTAGACATTTGAGCAGTCGCATCAGGTTGTATTATTTATTTATTTTTCTTTATCTTAAGACTTTTTGAAATTATAGCGATATTTAATTTTTATTATTTATGAAAGTTTTGTTTATTACTGTTTAATTTGGTTTTGTCGGAATCAGTGAGTTTGACTTTCTAAAAGCAGAACTTGGTCACAGGCAACGCAGTGCCAGTACTGAATAGTTGTTTTTAAAATAATAAATGTGGATTTTCAATACATAAGAGTTATTCTTTTTTTAAATGATCTAGTGACTTTACACCAGAACCAGAACTGACTAGATCTTGATGGACGGTATATTTCTTCACAGGATAAAACTGAAAAGGTCTTGAACTCCCCATAATAATAAAATAAATCAACAATATCTCGATTAACAAAATTAATCAGACCTTGATATACGAGATATCTCGTCAAACGACTTGGAAGGTTATTTCGGACCTGGAGATGTCAAAGTTCAAGCTGTAAAGCATTGAAACCTGGGTGAATAATTTTAAAATCTCTCAATTTATCAGCTTCATCAGCAATAGATATCATTCATTGTTCGCTTTGATAAGGCATATTTCAAAACAATTCATTTATCAGCATTTTCTACCGAATTTCCCAGTTGATACTATTATAAAATATTTCACAATTTCTCCATTTACAGTGCTAGGATTTTTCAAAGCACATCTACGATAGAGTTATTTCAACAAAGATCAAGATTTGTATGTCTTTAAATGTGCTTAAATACACAAGAGCGAAACTTTTCCATTCTAAAAACTTTAAACACGACAAACAATCACAGTAAAACTGATAATACTAGCAGATCCGCGAATACTATATGAGCTAAAGTTTCTTAATTGCTTATATCTATCGATGCCCTGTCGTTTACTCACACATTATTAAAATCATTTTAAAATAAACATAGCATCGACGTACACTTTTCACACGTCCAGAAGCAATAGAACTAATCAAAAATATAAAACGCCATTTGTTTACATTTGTTAGCTTACTCGTGTCAATTCTTAGTTCAAATAAAGTGCATGATAAGAGTTTGCACCTCAGTCATGTTAACATTGTCAGTTTTTCGACGTCCACTTCTATTGCATATCATTTACTTGTGCAAAGATAATCCAATACTTTTTCACCTCTAAGCCTATTTTCGGGATGGCTGAACATTTATCTTCGGCGCTTAAAAAAATTCAATCATAAATATATCTCATTGTTTTCTGTTGTCGGACGTATGAAGAATTTCATCAGAGCGGCGGTGTTCTCTACGGTTCTAGCAACATTACACAGCTCTATAACTCAAATAAAGCATATAACTTTCTTATAAAGTCGGCAAATTAATCTCGTAACGTTTGTTTATGGGACATTCTCAAAATGTGGGACCACAAAATGTTAACTATGAATAATTTAAAATAAATTTTAATTTAACATCAATACTTTTTTGCTGTATTGTTTACAGGCCTAGTATACAATATACAATCATTCAAAGACAGGAACTGTATTGGAAAATTGTGAATTAAAACATTTAATTATAAGATCTGTAGGTTACAGATTTTTGACGTTGCTTTCCTGTAAGTTACAGATTTCGGACATTGCTGGCCTGTAGGTTATAAAACTTTGGCATTTAACCAAGACTAGTAATAAATTAGTTATAAATTGTCAATGCTTTAAAATTAAAGTAGATTTGAATATTTTAAAATTAGAGTAAATTTGAATATTTAAAAATTATATTTTTGTTTTTCCAGATTTTCAAATCATGGATTTGTTGAATTCTGTAAAGTTTTATTACAAATTCCAAAAATGTTGGGTTTGTTTGATTTTTGTGATCGTTTAAATAATATATATTTACGCATACAAGAAGGAAAACACGATCATAAAATAAAAATAACTTAAATCTTGAAAACTCCTGGAAAAGTTATAATTCCTATTCAAAGGATCATTACAGCCGTAGGGCAGGAAAAAAAAATTAAAAAAAAAAAAACACGAAATTTTTTACAATCTTATTGAGATAGTTGCTACATTACGTCCAAATTGAGTAACGATCGACGCCGTCGTTATTTGACATCGAGCGCACACGTTTGCTGGACAAGTGCATAGTAATGGTATTAATAATGTATATGCTAAATTCACTTTATTTTTCGATAAAAAAAACTATTAATCTGATGAAAGAAGATTGTAATCAATATTTTTTTTTTATGTTTTGGGACATCGGCACCTTTGTAACATAAATTAAATCAGCAAAAAACTAGGCAATTTGATCGTTACGCGATTTTGACATCGCATTTTTAAAAATAAGAAAACTATATTCACGACAAAGAAAATGCACAAAAACACATAAAAATGTTTCAAAACTTTTAAAAAGTTATTTTAAGGACAAATGCAGTTTAAAGTTCTTACCAACATATTTTTTGCTTCAGGTATAGAGCTATTTCGATCGTTACTTTCTGACATCGCGAAACATGCTGGATGGCTTTAGTATTATTTCTTAGTTAATTCTTCAAAATTTTAAACTTATGATGCCATCTACTGATCAAAATAGTAAACAAACTATCCTTATACTCTATTCATTCATTTTTATTCTGAGATTGTGGAAAACACATTAGAATTTATTTTCTAGGTTATGTACTGTATCAGTTAACATTATATTAATACCCTCAATTCGGCGTATAAAATGTGGATAAGTGGTGCTGATGTTTTTAAAAAAATTCAGAAAAGGCTAAAATAGCTCAGCACTTTCAAATACAAATTGTAACTCAATTTTAATGTCTGCATATTTTAAATAGCTTGAAATTCTTTTGTATTTCTCAGACTGCATCAGTGTTGGCTGTTTAGATGGAATAAGGTCCAAAAAGTAATCAACAATTGCAGGCTATTGAGCTAATAGCCTTTCGGCAGCTGGTCACATTGTCAACCAACGTGTTGATGTGTGTTTGTCGAAGGTTTTGTTTTCGCATTTTTGTTTCTTGTACCACTCTAAAATTTTCCCATCTTAAGAATTTTTTGAAGAAAGTATAAATATCTACAGTTAATTCTTTGGCCACTTCACCACAACACAATCATCGATATTTCGATTATTTTCCGAAAAGAAGTCGCCTTGCGATGAAAATAGTTCCCGTTTTTTGCCAAAATAGTTGCTTTTGACGATTTGTCAATGTTAATTTTCTGATAAAAGTCGCCATAGTCGCCTTGCCTTGAAAATAGTCACTTTAGTCGCCTTTTTTGCTGCCTCCGGGAGGCCTGCAGTACCTACTTCTTCATCTGTTTTTTTCTGTAGATTCATCTACCAGTGGGAAATGGTAATTTAAAATTTATTGATTAGATTCGTCTAGTGTATCACAATAAGATCCATTTTCTCTCATTATTCCTTTTTTGGGTATCTTCTTTTCTTTTTTTCAGTAATGAAGTCAAAGTTTTTACCAAAGATGTTGGAAGTGGGGATTTCAGTTATGAACTCTTTATAATTGTCTTTCTTGGTTTGTAGTATCAGTTTTTTTGTATTCCGCTATGGGGTCCTTTTCTTTCTGAAATCTTCTTCTCAGAGATTTTAACTTGCTTCTCTTTGTTTTTAACTCACCAGTGCCCCAATAAGGGTTTTTGGTTCGATTCTTCCATGCACCTAGGGTTTTTTTTGTCTTTGGAGTGGTTAGGGATTTTCTGATCTTGTTCTGTGTTTCTTCGATTATCTCATTCAGTTCTTCGTTCGCCATCAGCTCATTTATTTCTATTCTTCTAGTTATTTCAGAGACAATGGTCTTAGTTTTTAGCCAGTCAAGTTGTTTTAAATTTATTCTTGGTGCCTGTTGAGTACCGACACTAGTCTTGTTCCATTTAATCAAGACTAGATTATGGTCACTATTCAAAATTTCGTCCACAACCGTTACCTTGAGGTTTTCATTTATGTTTCCCACCAATACTAGATAGATCCAACTTGTTCCCCTTGTGGAGGAGCATGTTGGAATCGAGTTGGGGTTGTCGGCTATATCTAGGTCGTTGATTTCGCAGGTATCAATCACTGCCTGGCCCCTCGAGTCTGTAGGTCGTTGGCCCCATAGAGTTGATTTTGTGTTAAAATCCCCGCAAATTATCTTTTTGTGGGGTCTGAATCTCTGCAAGTGGTCTGTCAAGCAAGCAAGTTTGGATTGTATCTCCTGGTTAGGGCTCAGTATATTTCGGCCAATACCACTTCTTCCTGATTGATGTCAATCATGGCCACAGTGAAAAATTTGCATTGAAAAATCAGTTGTGTATTGTGTATCATATTTATTTTTTGTTATTAGGACTGCTTTAGTGTTTATGTCTCCCAAGATCTTGTAATTACTTGGTATTCCAACTATTTGGTTGTTGTACCAATAGGGTTCGTTTAGGGAAGCAAAGTCTAGGTCTTTCTCTATTATTTCCTGATTAAGTTGGGACATAGCCGCTCTTGAGTTCGCTAGGTTTATGTGAGCTCCGTCAATGTTTAGATAAGTTGCCTAGGCATAATTAATCTTATTTATGTTCTGGTTCGGGTTGTCTAGGGTGTTGATGTATGAAGACAAGAACAAGTTAGTTCTAACAATAACTATATATTCTCAGGTTTAGCATACAACTTTAGGCTCTTAAGCCTAACTACAAGACACATTAGAACGGAAACATCGATGAGAGCTTCGCTGTTGGCGACCTCGCTCTTCACTACTCTGCTCTCTTATGCACCTGCGCTCCGTAGCGCTGGCGTCGCTACGAGTGTCGCCACTGTGCAGGTGGTTTGGCGGATGGGGTTTTGATTATGCAACATTTATTAGGTTTTTAATTTCTCTCTCCTATAGTTTACAATTTGATTCCGCTGAGCGGTGATACGTAACTAGATTTAGTTTGAAATTTGTGTTGTGTCTTGAGCAATTAATGCATTGTCTTTTCTCTTTGCAGTCACGCCATTTTTGTCCCTCAGTGCCACAGTTTGTACAGATTTCCCTTTCTTCTCTACAGAATTTGGCAACACGGCCATAACCTGCACACTTAAAACACTGGGTGGGTTTTAGATTTTCCTTTAACTTGATAATTTTCCTGCCTATCTTCACCGATTTGGCCTCCATCACTCTATTGAAAGTTTGTGGATCCAATTCCATTATCCAATTACATCCATTTCTGTTTCTAAACTGGGTTCTGACCTTGATTGCGTTATACAGGGAGTGTTTGAACACCAACGGCAATCTTGGAGGGGTGATAGTACGCATCAAGACGAACAAAATATGCAATGGGACATGGTGTCGCAAATGACGTTGTGTGGGTAAACATCACGAAAATGCTTCTGCAAAGTTTGACGTCGTTATTAGTTGTCAGGCTGATGGCCGTGGATTGATACGAACAAAATATGCAATGGGACATGGTGTCGCAAATGACGTTGTGTGGGTAAAAATCACGAAAATGCGTCTGCAAAGTTTGACGTCGTTATTAGTTGTCAGGCTGATGGCCGTGGATTGATACGAACAAAATATGCAATGGGACATGGTGTCGCAAATGACGTTGTGTGGGTAAACATCACGAAAATGCTTCTGCAAAGTTTGACGTCGTTATTAGTTGTCAGGCTGATGGCCGTGGATTGATACGAACAAAATATGCAATGGGACATGGTGTCGCAAATGACGTTGTGTGGGTAAACATCACGAAAATGCTTCTGCAAAGTTTGACGTCGTTATTAGTTGTCAGGCTGATGGCTGTGGATTGATACGAACAAAATATGCAATGGGACATGGTGTCGCAAATGACGTTGTGTGGGTAAAAATCACGAAAATGCGTCTGCAAAGTTTGACGTCGTTATTAGTTGTCAGGCTGATGGCCGTGGATTGATACGAACAAAATATGCAATGGGACATGGTGTCGCAAATGACGTTGTGTGGGTAAACATCACGAAAATGCTTCTGCAAAGTTTGACGTCGTTATTAGTTGTCAGGCTGATGGCCGTGGATTGATACGAACAAAATATGCAATGGGACATGGTGTCGCAAATGACGTTGTGTGGGTAAACATCACGAAAATGCTTCTGCAAAGTTTGACGTCGTTATTAGTTGTCAGGCTGATGGCCGTGGATTGATACGAACAAAATATGCAATGGGACATGGTGTCGCAAATGACGTTGTGTGGGTAAAAATCACGAAAATGCTTCTGCAAAGTTTGACGTCGTTATTAGTTGTCAGGCTGATGGCCGTGGATTGATACGAACAAAATATGCAATGGGACATGGTGTCGCAAATGACGTTGTGTGGGTAAAAATCACGAAAATGCTTCTGCAAAGTTTGACGTCGTTATTAGTTGTCAGGCTGATGGCCGTGGATTGATACGAACAAAATATGCAATGGGACATGGTGTCGCAAATGACGTTGTGTGGGTAAAAATCACGAAAATGCTTCTGCAAAGTTTGACGTCGTTATTAGTTGTCAGGCTGATGGCCGTGGATTGATACGAACAAAATATGCAATGGGACATGGTGTCGCAAATGACGTTGTGTGGGTAAAAATCACGAAAATGCGTCTGCAAAGTTTGACGTCGTTATTAGTTGTCAGGCTGATGGCCGTGGATTGATACGTCAGTCGTCGGTTGGCGCATTCTTGTAACATTGTGGGCCGATTGGAGTGCCTGTCAACACAACGAAATAGCCTAATTTACAATTAATTTGCGTTTATTTTACAAAGAATTATGTCCGTGTCTAGATTTTTCAGGGATGGTAAAAACCCACCCGCATCCACAATCAACGGAAAGCCTGTCGAAGACCATCTGCGCTGTCCCGGCATCGTTTACCCGCCTACATGAAGGGGGAAATGTGGTTGACACACAATGGTGCTAAACCCCAATTTTTCCCGCGCCAGTGTGTATCCATCTCGATGCAACGTATCTCTAAAGAAGGATCGGACGCGCCGTTGCTTGGCCTCCACGCTCGCCGGACTTTAACCCCTTGTACTTCTTCTGGGGTCACTTGAAATTATTGGTTTATGAGTAGAGCTCGGATTTTGCACATATTTTTTTAGCCCCTATTGAAAAAAATCAGTTTTGAGTGGTTTTTTAGCAATTTGCAACTAAACAACCCGAACTTATTTTGCATGTTTTTGCATATTTGGGACCATTTTGTATGTTTTGTGAATATTTGGATGATATTTCTCTATTTTTAAACATTTTTACAAAATAAAATTATTTTTTCAAAGAACTTCGCTTAGTGGTTTGGAAGGAAGATTTTCAGAAGCAAAATGCAATTGGTTTGGTTAGCCTGACCTTTACAAAGCAAACTAAAACTCTCCCCGACAACACCTGTTATCATCACCACCACACATAATTTCCACTACTTCAAAGTTTTTTAATTAAATTTTTTTTTAGATAGTAAAGAGACTTAATTTCAAAGGTAAATATATTAATTTGCAGCAATTTCATTTTATGTACAAGATAAAATACCAAAGCTAATTGAGTTCAATTTAGAATGCCGGCGCAAAGTATCAAAGCCAGTTTGGAGACAGGAAACTTACTAGCCCGTTATCCTAAGCACTTAGTTATCCAAGGCTTAGGCTGGGACGGGGTAACTTCGTAGTTGAATACCTTTGAAAAAGATTACAATGGGACTGTTTTGCAAAAATAAGCATATAATCTCAATGAAAAATGTTAGTAAACCCTCCAAATTGTTTTGACGAGACATCTCGTCCAACATCTGGTCAATTTTGTGAATGACGATATACCTCGTCTATCAAGATCGGGTCGGTTTTGTTAATGACGAGATAGCTCTTCGAGGAAGGTTAACAAGTTTGTGCTTTGAGCCGACCTCTCTCTCTCTCGTTAGTACAAATTTAACGGGACCGTAAAAAATATTCGAGTTAACCGTTGTTCGTGTAAAACAAATTTAAAAAAAAAGCGTTATTTCAACAGTAAAATTATATTTTAATCTAGTATTTACATTAGTTACGAAACATTCTTGGTTCAGATAAATGGTATTCTTCATCACAAACTTTATGCAGACGATTCTTGATTACACAGATCATTCCTGATTGCACAATTTGTGTCTTGAAATAGTTCTGTTATCGATTTTTTTTGTGTGTCATTCTCTAAGAAGATCTTCGATGCGGACAACGTTGTGTACTCGAGGAGATGAATCTTTTCACTGCCTAACAAAAATCAGTGAACCATTTCTAAGCCAGCAGTTACTTCTAATGAAGGTACGCTTACACCTTCGTCTTGATCAGAATCTTCATTTCTTCTTTATTCTCTTCCACAAATATATCTTCCACATTTTCGTAGTCAATAATGTTTCTGGTAATGCGATTGAAAAGAATCCGTTTGCCCTCAATTTTAAAAAATGTATTCGTCTTAAAGAAGATTAGCGTAACTTTAATTCTTAAACGAATGAGAAACATTGCTTTAACCCTTCTTAGCATTATTTTTTCTTTATTGGTGAAATAAATCAAGGTGATATAATTCATGTTCAAAATTAAAGGAAAAATGGTTAAAAAAATCTTAGTATATATTTATAGTATAAATTTAGCAAAAAACAATAGGATGGTATCATGTGGTATTTTTAAAATTAAACGCAAACTTTTTCAGAAATTGCTCTAAAAATAACAGAAATACATGTTACAAACCTTTCTTCCACTCATTTTCACTTTTTCAGCAATAGAAAGTCAAATATAATAAAACAAAATTAAAAACGAAATCATACGTTTATTGCAACTACAACAAACAGCGGAATGACAACTTCAAGCTCGTTTTACTGATAGCGACACTTGATTATTTTTAACAACTATGTTTTTTTTTATGCAATAGACATTAAAAAGGTATCCAGACACGATCAACTTAAAGTGAACTTGTTCTTTTATATAATTTTTGGGCATTCAATGTTATGATGGAAATTTCCACCACTATGCAAAGAAGGGTTAATACATATTTTGACGGTTATTGTATACATTAATTCGTATTATCGGTAATTCGTACAAAGTAAGTTCTTTTAAATGAGGTTTGACTGTTGTATATCAAAATACAGACCATCAAAAAAATTCTTACAAAATGAATAGTAACCATGAGACACATACCCTTTTAATTTTTCCAGTGGAGAAGGTGGGAGTAACTATACTTCGAATCCTTTTCCAATCTTCTCCCGCTACTATTGACAGCATGCTGTCGACGATTTTGTCTCCAGTGTTAAATGCCTGGAAGGGGAAAAGGAAAAATTTCAGTAAGATTATATCTTTCGACACTGCGTTCGTGTTGTAAGGACGCCACTTTGTTTTGGAATAACTTTTAAATAAAATATTTTTAGTTTCGTATTTTTACATACTGTTCACATAATTAATCATAATTGGAAGAGAAGCAGGCATCATAGAATCATTTGGTTTCTTCAGAATACTAATAGTGAGTAAATAGATGAATTTTCCGTCGCACTGGAGAAATACAAAGGGCTTCTGGCGATAGTTCGAGAACAATACCGAAGAGGATCCAAGGACAACACATCGTCATTTTGTACCACGGTCAGATGACGAGTTCAACATCTGAGCTGGCACCCCACTCTCCAAACTTGCACAGAATGTCAACTTGACCTGCAACCGCCGTCGCCCGGTTGGAGGAGTAGCAACTGGAGGGATGCAAGTTTGAACCTCGGTCCAATCAAATACAGATGTGCATATGGGAGCTGGATCATGTTAAACCTGTCGTGGTCTCAAATATCCTCACGTGGTGTGGAAGTTTGGAGACTAGACAAATTTTCACTCGGATGTTTTAAGCGGGTCTGTTAGTTTTTATCAGTATATTAAACTTTACATTGTATTGCTCAGTTGTGAACTGACCGTGGTTTAAAGTTACGAGGCGTTGTCTTTTAATCTTTGTCTTAGGGATGGATCTGGAATCGTCGACAGTAGAGCTCCAATGCGACGTTAATTCAACTACTTACGAAAGTGACCAGGATCCAACAGGGTGGCAACAAAATCATCCAGGTTGGCGAGCGTAAGCAAACAGGGGCGAAGCCCTCGCTGTGACGTCATGGACTGGAAAGTCAAATCAGGATTATACGAATTATTAAGATAGTTTCGCCGTGGCAGGAGATTAATTCTACAAAAGGAGTGTTGGTTTGCAAAGCGCACCAAATGGTATTGCGTAGAATTCCCCGAGATTTGGCGAGCGTAAGCGAGCACGGGCGAAGCCCCCTAGTATTATATACTATGGTAGTTTTTAAGTAAGTTCTTAATAATGTAACGTTTATACTAGAAAAGTATTAAACTTGAAAAGAATCCACAAAAAGAAATTTTTCATAGAACTTTGGAATTTCCTCTACAAAAGCATGAATGGCGACCGCCGTGATTGGTTCTCTCCCGCACTAAATCGCATTCACTGCTATCGCTTTCGGCACCGAACGATAAACTTAGATGCAGAATTGTCTCCAAGGACGACAATTGTAGAATAGATTTTTACGTCCCATCCTATTATCTAATTCAAAGAATAGATTCGTTCAAAACAAAGTGAATTTACTACTATCTCGAGGGAACTGGACTTTTATATTTTTACTTGAATGCGTTGCTCTGGTTTAAATTATGACCGCGACATTTCCCTGTGGTAGTTCAAATACACAAACCCTGTAGAACGCGTTTCCTTGACCATGTCAATTTATTGCATGAAAACACACTAAAAATTTTAAAATTGGGGCTTCGAGGGGTACTTTTAGGACTACCTGTGTGCCAATTTCCATGGCTACAGATTGGTCTGAAGACAGGATAGAAATAGCCTATGTTTTCCGCAGTGTTGTCAAGTATAAGTATGCCAAATTTGGTGTGGATTGGTCAAACTTTGTAGATATGTACTTAGAATATACATTTTATTTATCCTCTAATTCTATTCCTATCTACTCTCTCATTAGCACTCCAGTGGTTTCAACGAAATAACTCGTCCATCAAAGTCTGGTCAGTTTTTGTTTTGTCAAGATACCTCGTCGAGACAACCATAATGTTGGACTTTATGAGAGGTATTGACTCGTTTTATGTCGAGATAAAAATGGTTGGGTTTATGTTTCTGATAAGTGTTTCCTGCACATAGTCTGAACGTCGGCTTGTTTTTTGAATAGGATGTCAAATTCCGAAGAATGGATTCTGTATTGAGTAATTGATTGCTGATGGGTCAACACCCATTAGATTGATAAGACGCCAAACGCTGCGAAATGGCTAAAAAGTACATTTTAAGTTCACTCTGATATATAATGTCGAAGAATTTGAACACATCAGCATTAAAATATTCTCATACCGTCTGGTTTGTTCGTTTACATTGAAAATCCCTCTGATACTTACTCGTCTATCATGGAAGAATGCAAAATCTTTGACGAATATGTCTCTCAAGAGTTCTGGTTCTGCGACGGACAACACGGGTTTACTTCCTTCAAAATGTCTGGGAAAAGAAATAGTTGCTAGTCAATCGAATAAAATAAAGTTTATTTTAGTTAGCATACAGAGCTCTTAGGATATACACAGTTGACTATATGATCAGATTTATGAATCAAACAGTATGCCATTCAATAGAATTTTGTTTTAGCTCTGGTAGGAAACTTTCTTTTCTGAAATACAGAGGATAACCTAAACCATATATCAGTTCTGCCACAAGCAAAACAATTGTGAAATATTTGAAGTAGTAGTATACATTAAAAAAAGTCTCATATTATACTTTATTTAATTCCAGTTTAAGCTAAACAGACATAGAATGAAACGTAAAAAACACAAAATGTGCTGATGAAGTTGAAGTAGAAGTTAACAACCTCGCCAAGAAATTTTAATTTTAAATATAAAAAAACTAAATAATTTCTTAATACTGTTTTCAGCATAATCCAGCATCCACAGAATCCCATGCTTTTCTTTCACGTTTGTCACGCCAAAATTTCGAATCTAGAGTTCCTTAGAAAATTTTCTCACAGAAAAAATATTTTTTTTCCGTCTGGTAGTGGCTAAAACCACGAAAATAAATTTTCGATGACCTACAAAGAATTTTCAAAAAAATCGCCAAGAGTTTGATAGTAGGAGTTTCTGAAACGCTTTTGTTAAAAAAGATACCCTTAGTCACCAAAGTTGAAAAAAAGCAGAAAAAGACCCCTTTAGGCGCCTTCAGTAGCATCCCTGGAATCTATAGAATCAATGTCCCTTTTGCATTAGTTGGCACTTTCCTGGTACTTAAGATATTTTGTGGATGATTATTTACAGCCCATTTAAAAGTGGTTATGAATGATAATAACTTTGATGCACATAAAAAGTGTCTGGTGGATTTAAGAAGCTGTCATAACTTTTATAATAACAAGCAGTCGAGGCATCGCTTATGAGAGGAGCTTCAAAAGGCGAGGCCAACACGTCGACTAGTAGTCCAGTGACTGATATGTGAAAAATTGACTTTGCTTGCCTATTCGAGCCAGGGTGGCCAGCAGTGTATATTTGGGGTTCGGAGGTCCGATATGAGGGATCCGGTGTTTTAAAAGTGTTGAGAGAGATAATCCAGGCTTTTTGTCATAATTTCTTTGAACGGTTAAATCGAACATGACAATGCTTTAGAATTAAGACCTGTCAGTGGATTAAAAATCTGAATCAATGAAATTCATAGGAAACAAAGTTTGTTACTAGTCAGAGGCATAATCAATGAACTCACCCGTATATGCGTCCCAGTTTCTTATACCTCTGATCCTCAACATCATGAAGAGGCTGCAATTGAAATTAAAAGGCTCTAAACTAAAAATATTTTACACGGAGATTACATTAAGAAACAGATTATGGTAAAAACTATGTGCTGACGTCATGTATGTCAATTCCTTGCAAAACAGCATTACAGTTTGTATAACAAGAGAACTAAAACTGTTTAACTTTTATAATTAATGTATACATGTTTTTAACACTACAAAAGACACGACATTTTTAATGGTAATAATATCGCCGTTGAAACAATTTTACTTTTAAACTAATAAAATCACCAAACTTTCAAGAACCTTTTTGATTTCTATTTTTAACCCTTCAAGGGGTTTCTACTAGATACCTCGTCCATCCAACCAATTTTGGAAGTGATAAGATACATCGCCCATCAAGATTTGACCCATTTTGCTAATGACGAGATGTCATCAAAGGATTGCCGATTGTTTTATGATGACGAGATCAAGATCTGGTCAGGTTTATATAACAAGATATATATTCCATCAAGATCTGGTCAGTTTCGTCAATCACGAGATACCTCGTCGAGACTACTAGGATTTATAATTATGACTGGTAAAATGATTCTGCGAATGCAATTTAAATCGAAAGGTTTTTCTTTTACGTAAAGAATACCAACCCTTCTACGAATAATGCAATTTTTGTAGTTCTGCCTATATTTTCCTTCAGTGTTTCTCTTTTGGCATGTACAAAGATGTGAGAAGGATTAACTAATTATTTAATTATTCCTAAAACTGCAATTGTAATACACGCATGTCCATAAATTAAGTAGAATGCAAGCTCCGGAAAATAAAGGTTAAAAAAAAAAACGTGACTTATTCATATTGTCTATGTATTAAACAAAAGATAAAGAACAGAAAAGATGGTGCATGCATGATACCATTCATAAAAACTACGATTTTTGCTCACTGGAGCAATTACAAAAAATATCGACCTTACAAAAACTTAACACGACATGGTTGGTATGATGGTTAATACATTGTACGTCTCCCAGACGAAGAAATACAGTCCGTACAACGCCTAGGCATGCTGAGGATCAAATTATCGAGCTGATCTTGGGGAAGATCATTCCACTCAGCAAACAATGCTCTCCGAAGTTCCGGTACACATGTAGGAGGTGGTTGACGGGCTGCAACTCGAGGGCAAAGCAAGTCGGATTTAAGCTCTATCGGATTTAAGTCAGGTGAGAATGCTGGCCATTCCATACGGGTGATATCCTCAGATTCAAGGCATTCGTTTAAAATGTTTACACGGCGAGGACGGGCGTTGTCATCCATCAACACAAATTATGCGCCCATGGCACTACTACACATACCTACATGTTGTTACAGAATGATGTCCCGATAAATTTGCCTCTCATGGTTCCGATTTGAACATGTAGATCTGTTCTGGAGCCCAGTATAATTCCGCCCCAAACGAGCAATCACGCACCACCGTAACGGTGTCGTTCAATGATGCTGTCTTGGTGGTAGGGGGTACCTGGCGTTCTTCATAAGAACGTCCGCCGTGAATCAGACTGCAAGCTAAACTTGGACTTGTTGGAAAACATCACACAAGCCCACTGTGACGATGTTCACATTCATGTTCTCTACTCTAGGCTAACCGCTGGCGACAGTGAGTTGCCATGAGCGGAACACATCTGACAGGCTTGCGAGCATATAGACCAAACCAACATGTCTTAAACGTCTGTAAACGGTTTGCCTTGAAACTGTCGTACCCGTTGCTGAAGATAGCTGACGAGAAATGTCGGATGCTGTGCTCCGTCTGCTTCTTTTTGCAGTTACTGACAAATACCGGTCGTCATTCGGCATTGTAACTCGGTGGTGGACCTGTATTGTAACGTCTGTTGACATTTCCATCGTTTTGGAATCGTTGCCAAAGCCTAGAGATGACACTTTGGGCGATTCCAAGTTCCAATGAAACTTCCGTCGCAGTACGCACACATTCCAGGCGGCCGATAATTCTATCACGTCAAAAAATCATCAACAGGCGTCCTCTGTGCCATAACTTTTCGGTTGTGGCACTGAGCGGCTTACAGAACGCTTGTGAAAATTTTTACTTCTTTGCTACCATTCTTTCCAACGAAAATTCACGGGTACAAAGGGCTGTGTTTCTTTGTAGTAGTACGTACATCTTAACCTCAAATGGTTTCGAGTACAAATCTCGTCCATTAAGATTTGACCAATTTTGCTAATGACAAGTTGTCATCAAAAGATACTGCCGATTTCTGTTGGATGACTAAATAAAGATCTGGTGAGTTTTCTTCTTTGGACGAGAAATACCCGCCTTCAAGAACTGGTCAGTTTTGCAAATGGCCAGATTTCTTTTCGTCAGGATATAGCCAATTTTTGTGATGAGCAAATCAAGATCTGATCAGTTTTCTAATGACGAGATATCTCGTCCATCAAAATCAGGTCAGTCGTGCTAAGGACGAGATACTTCGTCGAGACAAATACCAGGAGGGTTAAGTGTTGCGGAGGGAGACGTCGGCGATCAGAAAGGAAGAAGAAACAAACAGCTTTAGTAAGTAGATCTGGTTGAAGTGGTTAGCCATGGTTAGCCAGAAGGGGAAGTTCAAAAGGTGAAAGTCGTGACAAGGTGTATTGGGAAAAACATGCAGCAGCAAGGAAACAGACTACACGGTGAAAATAGAATATAAAAAAGGGTGGTATTATGGAACTTTAAGCGACATTTGTGTAGTAGAAATTATTCTTTAGAAGTTTTAGTATCGTTTGATGCATACCTGTCTGAAACTCTCGAACACAGATCCCAACAATGGAACAGTTTTGGCAGTTGGAATTCCTCTCTTCTGCCAGTAATCGTGGTTGCGAATAGAATACCTGGAATCAAAACATTAAAATAGACAAATTTTGAAATATATATACTGTGTTACAATGGTTTCTGTGTATTTCTTCTTATTTATTCAGCAAAATATCGAATAGTTTAAGACAAATGAGCGTGAAACGCTGAGGTAGACATGCCGTTACGCCGCCATCGAAGACAATATGAGCAGCTGTCAGAGTTCGAGAGGGGAAGAATAATCGGGATGATGGAAGCTGTGTGTTCAGCTCGGCGAATAGTTCGTCAAGTAGGCCGTTCTGTTTTTACTGTGAGGAGGTGTTGGGACCAGTAGAGATGTCATTTACACGGCAAACAGGCTCAAGACGCCCTCGACAGACCAGTCGTCGAGAAGATCGTCACATCATATCACGCGTAGAGCCAACTGCCTCATTGGCCGCAATCCAGACACAGGCAGCACCTTCACTACGGGCCCCTGTGTTTTCCCGAACCATCGCAAGGTGCCTGGCTGAAGGACATCTGGAATAGCGGCGCTCATTACGTGTGCTGCCAATGAAACCCACCCACCGACGCCTCCGCTTGGAGTGGTGTCGCGTACGACGGGATTGGACTGCAACGGGATGGAACCAGGTCGTCTTCAGCGACGAATCTAGATTCAATTTGAGCAGTGATGACAATCGTGTTCGTGTGTGGAGGCCCCGTTGTGAAAGCCTCAATCCTGCCTTCGCTTTACAGCGACACACCTCTCCCACAGCTGGTGTGATGGTATGGGGTGCCATTGCTTCCGATATACGGTCACCCCTAATATTAATCTAGGGCACAATGACAGCGGTACGTCCATGACATCCTTTACCCACATGTGATGCCACTCATGGCAGGGCTCCCAGGAGCCATTTTTCAACAAGACAATGCTCAGCCACACACAGCAAGGATGTCACAGGACTGCCTCCTCCACATTACAACCCTTCCCTTGCTTGCCCAACCCCCAGATTTGTCACCAATCGTGCATATCTGGGATCATTTGGGACGGCAAGTTGGATACCCTACGAGTTTGGTCGAACTAGAGGCGCGTTTACAGACAAATCAAAAATCGCGATGGCACGATGACCGTGGGATCTGCGCTGGCTAACGGATGCCTGTGTGTGATCGTGAAAAATCGTGATGTCACGATGCATCGCCATCGTGAAAATCGCGAAACCGATGTGGCGATGTCGACCTCATACCGGTTTTTTCACGATGTATCCATACATCGCCCAGGCCTAGTGGTCTTCTTATTTTTATTCACAATCCTCTATAATGATCGTGTGTCACGATCACTCAATACACACTTTCATCAGCCCTATGATTTAGGGGATGATGTTTTTCCGCTTTTGAAATATGTGGTATAAATTTCAGATACAGTACCTCTTGAAACACTAAACACTTCGGCTACCTTGCTTACGGAAGCACCCTCCAGACGAGCTCCAACAATGTGCCCGTGTTCAAAGCCTGTTAGCTCTGACATGATACAATTCCAACTTCACAGAACAGTTGCCCGACAACGACTGACCTGCGCAGCTTACGTTGTATAGGTGGCATCTGTAGGCGAAAACACCAACGCCACCAAAACATTGTACAAGAATAAACATTTCTTTTCAAGTATGCATTTCACGAGGTGTTTCCATATTTTTGTCCAACGCCTGTACGTCACGGATATAAAGACGCGAGAGTATTCTAAAGTGGTTTGGTAATGACTCAAAGAAGAAATGAGCAAAATGTAGTTTGTCCTTGACAGTGGTCGATTATTTACATGTCATATCAAATAAGCAGCTTTAACAATCGGTTCTGTCTATCTTTAAAATAAAAAGAGCACACTCTTTTCCAACTAATTCTATGCCTTCACGAAACGCTAGAACTTAATTTGTCGTGCCGTCGCAAGGTCACAGTGTGCGCAATTTCGTAGATTGCATACAAAGTGTCGTCACTGAAATTGAAAGTAATCCGTCCCTACTCTGAGAATCGCAGATTTCAAACACTACACAATTTCGTAGATTGCATACAAAGTGTCGTCACTGAAATTGAAAGTAATCCGTCCCTACTCTGAGAATCGCAGATTTCAAACACTAAAGAGTTTGTACGTTGTGTAGGATGGTTTCTAAATCTCATGAAAAAGAATGGATTGTAGTTTCCTGAGTAAAATCTGAAGCTTTCTAAAAACTCCGTGGATTAAAATGGCCTTTTGAACCTATATAAAAATAAATTTTGTAGCTAATTTTTCAATACATAAAGACCTTTTTACCTTCTTTATGGTTTCCTTTTTGGAAAGGAAAATATCTTCACAATTTGGAAACTTACAAATAAATTAGAAAAATAAATAGTGGAAGAGATTTAGGTTTACAAGAAAGTCGCAGAAAATGATGAACACCAGGAACATGGGTTGCGAGTTCAAAACTCAATCCAACCACAGACCGTCGAGTACATATGGGGATGGGGGGGGGGGCTGGTACACGCGAAATCTGTCGTGGTATCAAATGTCCCCACTTTGGTGTGGTGTGGAAGGTTGAAGAGAAGGTTGGCATGTCAAGTTCTGTCCTATCCATCTGACCGTCGTTTGAAATTGTTGACGTCGTTTTTTTTTCCTCCGGGGTTGCTCCCGGACCAACACCAAAAGACAGTTGAGCACGTACACGGATTTTGCGTGAACCAGCCCCTACGTACACGATGGGCTTTTGTCGGACCTAGTTTCTAATTTGCAACCATCCATTGCTAATCCCTTACTTTTTGATTGGGTTATCAAAGGTTGTGTTTTGAACTAATGTAAAAATTACCACGTAATACCATACAAATAATTTTAAATACTATTTTTATTACAAAACAACATCAATAAATTGTTCCAAAGAAGAATTGAAACGAATATATTGGTAATGTTTTGATGTGAATAGGTCTATAACATCAGAACAAAGTACTGGGATCATGCATGAAAAGTTTAAAAGTACAATTGCTTGTCTTATGACTTGAGAATTAGAAGAAACACCCAGAATACGAACATAGTGGTCGAGTAGACAAAGGATGTACCTGCCATAAAATCCGGACCCAATGCTCGGGCACACTGAGCGTGGGGAAAGGATTCGCAGCATGTCAAAAATCTACGGTACTGGGGAGCTATGGGCCACTGTGAATTGATTACGCAGAGTGAGGTTGGCCATTCGAAAGTCAATTAATTTTGGACAGAAACCATCTCTCTAACAACAGCTATATGAAATTGCACTTGAATCGTTCACTCTGCAATTTAATTGTTAAATATTTGCAATACGCAATCGTTCAAACTCCCTATGTCTGCTTCAATCATTCCATAATCCAACATCAGGCCCGAATACTCACGTTGGAACAATGGCCCGTATCCTCCACACAACCTATCAGTGGATTTTGTAATCAATCAGAAGTATACCTCTTTTTTGACACATCGGAAGAGTAAATGCTTTGGTATGACACAGAATTTTAGAGATAATTTTGTGTTTCATGTGATGAAAAAGTTTGAAGCGTAAGAGCATTGGACATTAATCCTCCGAGAATTGCAAGATTTCAGAGTAATGTCGCATTTCTTTTTCCTCACAACTCGCCGACCACCCAGTCTGGTGGTTAAAGCCTCTAGATAAGAAGGTTCTTGGTTCAAAACCGGCTCAGTGCATGGATGTTGGTAAGCGTATGGTGTAAAGGCAACTGTTACATATTAAATCTGCCGTGGCCGAAAATCCTCAGGTGTTGCCTCGTCATCTGACCGTGGTTAACAATGACATGATGTTGTCCTCGAATGCATATTGATCCTGGACCGTCGTCAATAGCCCGTTGTGTACCTCTAGTACGACGTTAATAAAAAATAACCAATTCCTCTCAACTCATATAATGACTAAAAAACCGCATCTATTGGTTGAAAGAATCCCAGTAACAATTGTGTTGATCAAGTAGGTAAAACTGGTTGAAAACATTATTTAAGATGGAAAAATGCTATATTTTCAAAAATATCTGACGTATCATTCCTGATTTGGACTGTCTCAATTAAAAACCAGGGCCCGATTTAGAAAATTTGGTATAGTAGGCACAACACGCAGGAAGGGGCCCCTCCCTCATATTTGTGTGTGTTCATCACAAAAACTAATTTTATAACAATAATTGGTACTTACGTATTTGACTGTTGACCGTTTCACAGATGTCACCAAAAAGTTTGAGAAAATCGTCACATTACTTATAACTCATGGCAAAACAAAATAAAGCAGATGGAAATTAAAAACATAATAGTTAGATAATTAATGTAATTACAAGAATGTGATAGTGGGGGAAACGGTCGACGTTCATTTAGGTAAATACCCAATAATTTATGTAACTACTTAAAAACTTTTTATAATTGTTAGATACTTTTGAAACTTAGGGGTCCTCTAAATTATGGGGGCCCTAGGCCCGTGCCTCACGAGCCTAATGGTAAATCAGGGCCTGTTAAAAACGCTAAACTTTTAAGGCATCGAAGGAGTTCACACACACACACAAATGAAACATAATTTTTCATTAAAACTATATTTTTAAGTCTTCAAATTTAAATTCAAAAGTTTCAAACACTATTCTCAACTCTGAATTAATATGTTTCTCAATGATAAAACGACGTCGTGATTCATATACTCTATGGAAGAAACTGAAAAGGCTTTCGTGTTTACACCTTATCGATTTTTATGCCATCGACCAAGCAACCTTTAGTGTGCCAACAGCTAATCTAATCAATTATTAATATGATCTGTCTCCGAAGAGAGGGAATATTTTCCAAATCTTTATCGAAAGAACTATCACATCAACTGATTAAAAATACAAGATAAGTAGTTCAAATTTTATCTAAATGGTCGTTTAGTATGATCACTTAGTCTGCTATACATGTAAAGAGCAAAAATATGAAAGACAAAAACCACTTTTTATTCTCTATTACGGTTGAATCCAAATAAATCATTTAAATACTTTCACAAGAGATTTCTTGCCCCCATAAAATAAATATTAAATCACAAGGAAATGGGTAATGAAAGGAATAATATCTGTGATAAAAAATAGTAGAAAACTCCAGGAATATTTATACAGAAACTTAGTGAAACCTAGTATGCACTAGCATAATTAAATTATTAATAAGTACGCAAATTATAAACAAATACGTCAGTGATACGATTATTATTTTAGTCATAGGTGTTATTTGAATTGTAAATATTAGTGAACAATAAAGCATATCGCATCCCCGCAAAAAAAGTGACACAACACAAAATTGCAGAATTTGAGAAAAACATCAACTTAAATTATACTATAAAACTTATATTGAAATAGTATAAGCTTTTTTGAAATTTTATGTAAGTATATATGGTGGTAACTTCTATTCTATACTATAGAATAGTAATATAACACGCTGGGGCACTTCATACATATTTTTCAATGACATATCATCAAAACTTGTATTGTTTGACTTGTGTCACTTTTCTTGCAGGGGTGCAATATGCTCACTCATTTTCACGATACTCTCTTGTCAAGAGATACTAATCGCTTGAGTAGCAATGCATGATTTCGAGAGTCCGTTGTATATTTTAACTTCCTCGGGCTTTACAGCTAGAGCACCTAGTGTTGCCAGAAGATAAATATCAGAAAAGAGAACTTTAGTCAAAATTATTTTTAAAAAAGAGGACCAAAATAGCACACGAAAAGCAAGCATTATTAATGTAGAATTGTTAGGAATTTAATAGAAAGAATCAACTTTGACAAATCTTGAATAGATTATTAAACACTAACTGAAATCAAATCTGGAAATTAACAAACGGCTCAAAATACATGGATGAGACTCTATACTTCCAATACAATTCTATATCTAAATGTACCGCCTGTAGAGAATTTCGATTAATAAATAAACTGTAACCAATATATATATTTTAACTTCAACACGAAAAGCGATAATTTAACAATGGGCAGAATTGATGCAAATACTGTCAAACAACAGAAGTAACTAATATCACGGCTCTGCAAAAAAAAAAAAAAAAAAAAAAAATTCGAACCCCGAAACCATTCCAGCTGATTCTTAGATAAAATAACCTCCTGAATTCGAATATGACTCACGTTTTCCCCCATCACGTACCGTTTTCTGGGGACGCCGCACCCCCCCCCCACTTTATTAATCACTTTTCGGTATAATTTTATGTACATAAATTTGATTTGGATATTGATTATTTGATTTGGAAAAGGATTATTTTAACCATTAAATCTCTTCTGAGGGGCTAGAGAAGTGAAAAGCTCTTAAACATGAACATTTGTGGTAAAGAGTTATTAAACTTCCTTTGTTTTTATCACTATAGTTGTGAACTGATATCCTTACCTACCCTCATTACATCTTTCGCGTTCGTAGAGTCAACTTTTCGGTATTCTAGGAGGGGACTGTGTTTCCAAGTTGTTTAATTTGTGTAAAACAGTCCACATTTTTTGCTCCGGCTTTTTCAAATTGAATTACGGTACGTGAGTGTAAGTGGTGGTTGTGATTAAACCGATCATTGATTTATTGTTTAATTATGCCACCCGAGTGTAAAATCATCCTGATAACTTCTGCTATGTGTGCGGTGAATTAACTTTAAAAACGCAATGAAAACCAATTTTACGCTCATCAATTTTACTTCGATTGCCAAGTTGGCGATCAGGACAATTATTGGGCTCCAAACGGTGGAAGTTATACAAAAGTAACAATCTGTGAGACGACAGCGAGGTTCGCGCCAATCCATGGGCACAGCAAATGGCATTGATTTACGGGTACCTTTGAGTCATTTGGTCAAGCAATTTAAACGAATTGTGCAGCAAAACTTTGGAGCCCAATCCTTGTCCTGATCGCCAACTTGGCAATTAATGCAAAAATTGATAAGTAGTTTTAAGAAGCATAGAAACTACTTTTCGTTGCGCTTTTTAAGTTAATTCGGAGCTTTTTTCATGCAGAGCAGTGTATTTAGTTATTGAAAGCGATACTACACATAGTGAAGTAACAGCAACTATCGTTGTAAATAGCTACGTGGTTTCCATTTGTAAACCGAATCTCTGAATTTAAAAAAGTACCATAAGGATTCAATTTAAAACGGTTTAGCTGTTGGAGTAAAAGGGATTTTAAACGTGGAATAATAACATCAACACATAATTATATCTCGCCGAAATCATAGTTAAGCTACCGACTTCGATTTAATGCCGTCAAAAAAGGAGGCTAGGTTAGCAACGCGATTTCCTTCCAAACTAAAAAGAGGCTGCGAAAATCGTCCGTATTGCTATTCATTTTGATGTAATAAGAACAATATTTCTTATCTTATTATTCTAACACGAATCTAAATTCTTAATGGTTATCTATTTGGTCTCATAATGAAACGTTTTAACATGGAGCTCGATATACACTAGTGGTTGAACTTCCTATTATACGTTGATGCGTTTTAATAATACGTATGATTTTCGTACAAAATGTACTTGATCTGATGCGTATTTGAATAGCTGTGGTTTACACAACGATATACATAGTAGGCAATGTAGATATATATAACCGGTAAAGTTTGAAATGTGAAGTATATTTTATAACGGAATGCATAATTATGAACAGAGCGCAAAAAAATGAACAACAGAAAAAAAGAGGATACAAATATTTGCCTTTTTAAAAAAAAGAAGAGTGAACAAAAATATCCGAGCGGGTGAGGACATGTTATAAGACAGGGATGGGCAAACTTTTACGGTCGCGGGCCAAAAATCGAAAAAAAAAAGTTGGCGGGCCAAGATAAATTTTTCTAAAATTTTAAAAACAATATACAAGTATTACAATTTAAATTTGTTAATGAGATGAATGGAATTGCGATTTCATTTTTAAAAGTTCCTTATATTGAGGTTCGAAGTGAGATGTACTGATTCTAAGGAACGAGGCTAAATGCTCATCTGTCAGTATACTTCTGAAATAATTCTTTCTAAGGTTCATAGTTGAAAACACTTGTTCACATATATAAGATGAAGCAAACATAGCACTGATTTTCTGGGCGTGAGATATTAAATTTGGGAAACTTACTTTCGATAATGATTTGTAAAACTCTAACTTTGGCATATTTAGAAACAACTGCTTGAGATGATTATTAGATTGCAACTCAATTAATTCAATCTGCATATCTGACCTCACTGCTTCACAATTTACGTTGAAAGGCATGGTAAAAATATCCAATTCTGTTAGAATGGCACTGAAATCTTGAAATCTGCGTTCGAACTCAAAATGCAGTTTTTACAAGCCATCTTCATAATTCTTAAGCTTCTCTTCATTTACTGAGGGTATTAAATTTAACCTCGAGAAATGAGACAAGTCGTTCTTAGCTAGCTGCCCAGCAAACAGATTAAGTTTTAGTTTAAAAGCTTTGAGATGGGCCCAGATATCGTCGATAAATTGATTTTTCCCTTGCATCTTGACATTCAAGTTGCTCATATGACAAAGAAGATATGTGAGAAATGCAAAGTCCGAAAGTCATTCTGTATCTTCTAACATTTCGCACTCCGCTGAACACTGTTTCTCATGGAAGAACGACACAATGTTGTCTTTCAGCTGCCAAACTCGCTCGAAAACACATCCTGCACTAAGCCACCTTACTTTCGTGTAATACAGTACATCAGAGTATTCAGATTACACATACTGAAGAAAATCTCGAAATTGCCTGTGAGTAAGCCCACGAGATCGAATAGTATTTACAAGCTTCACGACTGCATCAAGCACGGGTTTCGTATTCAATGCAGATTTACACAGAGCATCTTGATGTATAGCACAATGTAGAAAAACAACATTGTTCCCGGGATAGTTTTGATTAAAAAGTTCAAGAAATCCAGATTTTTTTCATGTCTTATTTGGTGCTCCATCGGTCGTAATATTACATATATTTGTTATAGGCACTTTCAAAGTTAAAAGCCCTTCTTGAAATTCACGAAAAAATATCACATCCCGTTGTAGTTCCCTTTAAAGAACGCATGCAAGCCAGTTCCTCGGTAATTTCAAAGTTCTCATCAATACCTCTTATAAATAATACTAATTGAGCAGTATCATTTATATCAGTGCTTTCATCCATAGCTATGGAGTAAAATTTAAACTGGCCAAGCTTTGACTCTAATTGTGATGTCAAATTTTTATCGATGGCTTCGATTCTAGAAGTCACCGTTTTTCGAGATAAGCTTACATTCTCAAAATTATTTTTCTTGTCTGGACATACAATATCACAAACTTGGCGCATGCATTGTTTAACGAACGCCCCATCACTGAGAGCTTAATTATTTTTAGCAATATTGTATGCTACAATGTAACTTGCATGTGTAGCTGCTTCTTGGATAGTATTTACCTTCTTGAGAAAAAAATTTTCGGCCTGATAATTTTTTACAAAGACTTTCTACATTTTGTTTTCTTTCATATTCGGACATTGCTTCGTAATTGGAATTCTTATCCTTGGATGTGAAATGACGGGAAATGTTATATTCTTTGAAGACTGCTACAGCTTCATTGCAGATGAGACACACTGGTTTATCTTTAACAACTGTAAAAAAAATATTTCCAGGTCCATTCATCATTAAAAACACGGCACTTTGAATCAACTTCACGTTTTTTTAGTAGCCCTTTTCGGGTTGAAATATTTTACGAATAACACAAACAAGCACTAGCTACGCTATACTTTTAATACTTTCACCACTATTCACAATGATCATATAAGTCCGCAATCTTTCCATACGCAATCAATAATATTAAAACTCGCGCCAAAAGAAAAAGCTGCTGGCTGGAGCTTAAAATGCGCAGTCTGCCATATGTGAGGTCTAATTCACCTATATTGGATTCCCATATGTCTGCTCCCCGAGAAAGAGATAACGCTTGTTGGCGCCAGTCTACAGCTATAACTATCAAAGAACTTCCGCTTTTAACACTTTAAGGCGCCTACACACGAAGGAGATCGATCTCTTAGATCGGTCGCTTGAAATTGACACCAGGAAATGTTTACAGATTCATTTCCTGTGCATAAACTATTTGAGCGTAGAGAAGCAAAACAAAATTTTTGACTGGAATTGTTTGTTTTTTTTTATAAAATCAGCATCGTTAAAGACAGATTAAAAATTTAAACGGATTTGAAATCTGCGGAAAATTTTACAACAGATCGATACCTTAAATGTGATTTTCTTTAAATAAATAAATTTCAATTCCAACTTTTATATTTTCGCACTACGAATTTAGCCGCATTTGACGTAAATATAAAAGTTACAATAGAAATATTATTTATTTAAAGAAAATTACATTTAAGGTATCGATCTTAAGTAAAATTTTCCGCAGATTTCAAATCCGTTGAAATTTTTACTCTATCTTTAACGATCGCGAATATATAAACTTGTACTAGAGAATATAAAAGCTGTTTTGTTTTGTTTCTCGAATAAAATAAACCACGACATAAAAAAGTCGCCGGCGACTGAACTTCCTCGGTGACTATTTTTTAGTCTCTCATAACGGTTTCCTGGTAGTCTTCTCGTGTGAAATGCTCCTATGATTTCTATGTAAGTTCAGTCATCTTCAGACAGGTCTGAGCGATCGATCTCCTTCGTGTGAAGGCGTCCAAGGTTTGTCTGTGCTTGCTATTTCCGTCGATTTATGTTTTGTAGAACACAAATAGAGAAAGTAAAAAAATCATCAGTCCTTTGAAAAAAAAGGAAGGAAAAAAATAATATTTAAACAAAGTACAAAAGGATATGGATATATAATATATAAATCATATTTTCTTTTCATTTCCGTCGGACCGGCAAATTAAAATTCAATCCCCGGGCTGGATAAAACCTTCAGGCGGGCCGGAGTTTGCCCATCCCTGTTCTAAGAGATGTTCTGGCAACCTTAAGTACACCCATAAATTTCGTAAACACTCCAAATTCCCATCGATCTAATGTGCACGTATGGACATCAACAACAATGAAACTTACCAGTACAGGAGCACAGCTGATGTTATTCCAATCACAAGAGTGACCGCTATTGGGCCCAGAAACAGAACCGTTTCGAGCATGTTGAAGACTCGCTTTCCTCTGCGTCTAGAGGAAGTGTCGACTGCCCGAACAGATTGAACGCACTGTGTGTGTGTGGGGGGGGGAAGTGCGTTGTAACTGGATATCAAGAAGAAAGTGAAAGGGATTGAAACTAATAACACAGAATTCGAAGGTCGTTGAAATTAAGCCGTGTGGTTTATTATTTTAGATAACGTTTTTCTGGGATCATCGCTCTTTTGACGTCACCTCTCCATGTGTGATAGATCTCAAAATAACAAAATGCGCGGGTGTTATCTGCCGTTGCTGTCATATCTGTCAAATATTTTACAGGTTTCAATGATGAGGGAAAAACACACCGCTTTTGGTCATGGAGATGACTGTGTGTTTTAAGCCTTAGATCGCCGAACATTTTTGGTTGCATCTAAAAAGTTGATTCTTGGTTGCATCTAAAGAACTGCCTTCTCGAAGACAGCTTTTTAGCCCCCCCCCCCCGTGTGTGTAATTTTATAATTATATTTACTAACCAAGACAGCATGGAACGGAAGTTATGAAGCTATTTATTGGAATGAAATAACAAAATTAAACTGTACACAAACACACCAGATTGCTCACTGTTATTGACATTCTAAAATTTAGATCCACGATCCCTAGTGTTACATTACCAATTTGTCAATGTTGGATTTATTTTTCGTTAGTAGCCCGTTGTGTTGCTCTAGTACGACGTTAACTAAAATTACCATTACCAATTTCGTTAGTATTGTATCCTTAAGGAGACAGTTCTCTAGAAATGAGGAAACTCTCTCTATTATTTTATTATTATTTTACACCTACTGGGGTAAAACTTAATTTTATTCCTAACTCTATAGGAAGCATTTGGAGAGCAGCACAAGCTGCCAGCTCGCTGTGACGTCATGAAGGAACGGAGGCAATCAGATCTCTGTTTCGTTCAATTCTCAGACAGTTTCCCGAGAAAGTAGAGAATTACGAGATTAACTATGTTTATTCAAAATTGTACAGGGAACAAGATGGAGAAGGTTTTTTGCTGATGCGGCTATTATTTTAGAGTTCATTAAGTGTTAAAGTGAAAAAAAAGGGATTTCACTTGCGATAGGAATCTTGGTTAGAGAAGCAAACCAAATGAAATTACGTTGCAATCACCAGGGGTTTGCGAGCGTTAGCAAGCAGGGCGCAGAGTCATCACTGAGACGTCATGGATTCCTAGCATAAGTGCGCGATGGAACGTCAAACGGCTTCGATGAAACCAGGGCCAGCTCGCTGTGACGTCATGAAGGAACGGAGGCGAGCACATCTTTGTTTCGCTTAATTTTCAGACGATTTAAAGAGAAAGTAGAGAAAAAAATTACAAGATTAACATGGTTTATTCAAAATTGTGCATTAAAAAAACAGAGAAGGTTTTTTGCTGATGCGACTATTATTTTGGGTGCATTAAATGTTAAAGTGAAAAAAAAAAGGAATTCATTTGAGATAGGAGTCTTGGTGTACTAAGCAAACCAAATGGGACTGCGTAGCAGTTACCAGGGGTTGGCGATCGTTAGCGAGCAGAGAGCAAAGCCCTCGCTATGACGTCATGGACCCGAAAGTCAAATCAGGATTATGCGAATTATTAAGATAGTTCAGCCGTCACACAGGAGATTGACTCTGCCAAAGGGGTGTTGGTTTGCGAAGCAAATCAAATATTATCGCGTAGCAATCCCCGGAGCTTGACGAGCTTAAGCGAGCTGGGTG
Organism: Metellina segmentata; assembly: GCA_947359465.1. NCBI lineage: Eukaryota > Metazoa > Arthropoda > Arachnida > Araneae > Tetragnathidae > Metellina > Metellina segmentata. The sequence continues at coordinate 120,262,183 of OX375879.1, read as the reverse complement.
CGGAGACCCCGAGTTGTATAAATAAATTATTATATCAACCCCACTTTCATTACCATCAAAGTTTGACACATGCTGTAATAAATATTAATTATGAGCGTTATTCTAATGATTCATTTTCCGCCCAAATTGATTAATTCTACTAACGTCATTGTTCTTACAGAACAAACCTATATGTTCTTGATTTCCGTAACCCTCCTTGCCTCCTTCACTTTGTCTATTTTGACAAGATATCTCATCCATCAAGATTCCATAAATATTTCTAGATATCTCGTCACCACGAAGTCACCATTGATGATGTCGAGATCAAGATCTGGTCAGTGTTTGGAATGACGAGATATCTCGTCTCTCAATATCTGTTCAGATCTGCTAATGATTCTCCGTCTCACTAGCAAAACTGATCAGTCTTGATGAGAACGATATATTTAGTCCTTTTTTATGATTATCTTGATCTGGTAAGCATAAAAAAATCAGAAATATCTAGATGGAGGAGATATGTCTAGATTGCAATCCGATCCGGCATCATTTGGTTACCCACCGGATCCAGCAACATCTATCGGATCCGATAAACCCGAATTTTTTTTTAAATTAAATAATCGATTATTCAAACCCAACTTTAAAGTTGTAGAATCGTTTTTTCGCAAATCGATTGTGAATTAACCGTTTTTATATTTTTCAATCGTCAGTTTGGAGAATTCTAATAAAAATTATAAGTTAAATTATCAATAATATTTTTTTTTTAATAAAGATAAATCAGAAAAACAAATTCTGCAAGAAAATGAAGACGATTGAAAAAAGACAAACTTAAGAAAAGAAACAGATTTTGAGAAAATACTGAAGAAAGAAATGATTTCATATGAAATGAAGTCAAAGGAAAATATTTGTCTCGTATGTACGACTGCTTAATGACGGTTAAACCAACTAGTGTCGTAGCTGAGAGGGCCTTCTCGGCCGCTGGTTATATTTGCAGTTCATTGAGAAGTAGGTTGGGAGATGACACAGTTAATACAATTTGTTTCCTTAGATCGTTAAAACTCAAAAGTGATTTTCATTAATATATAACTTCGATTTAAGCAATTAAGAAGAATTAAGAGTTCCCGTTTTTGATATGTTGACCAAAAACTGCCAAGGATTAGATTTTTATGTTAGTATAAGACAAGGTTAGGTACAATTTATGTCATTAGCTCAACGACATTAGAGATAGAGACTACATAATTTTAGAAAAAAAAAGAAAAGTACAAAGTATAAAATAAGCTGATGTTTTTGGTGTGGAAAATACAATAGTAAGACTGATTTTCATCAATCGTTTAATACGTACTACTAATAGTACAAGTTTATTAGTAGTAGTTACTATAATTAATTGTTGGTGATTGATTTCCTACCTATAGATAATTATTAATAAAGTTGAATTTTCTAATGCTAAAATAAACGTTTGGTTCGTTTACATCAATGTTTCCGAACGTGGGGCAATTTGATTGTTAAGATTAATTTGATTGCAATTCGAAAATGGACTCGACACGAGTTTAACCCTTTTGCTCCGGGCCATTTAAATGCAATGCTAGATTTCGGTGCCAAAATTGAAAGAAAAAAGCAAATTCTTAAATAATTGCGGCCAATAAATATTATAAATTCGTTTGACGAGACCAAAATATCAACTGGGATTTTGGCGGCGTCAAGTTAACCTCCCTGCGGCAGACGGAAGGCTCCGCGTGGACCCCCGGACGCTTTAAAATCTCGCTAAACACCGCAGTTGTTCGCATCTGAATGGTCCGTCGCAACTTCTGTAGTGTTTCGCAGCATTCAGTTGGTGTTAATTGGAAAGGCGTCGGTAAAAACTGTTGTAAAAGTCTCGTCGATTTAAAAAATATATACACTGTATAGATATAATTGGTAAGTATTTTATTTTATTTTTATTTATTTTAAATTTAGAAGCATAATTTTTCTGAAAAATTTGTCAAATGGAAAAAATATGTTATTTTGCGGTGGCGGTGTGGTAAATGTGTTATATACATTTAAATAAATATGCATTTTTTAGTATACGTTTACTCTATGTCACATTAAATTAATTTTAACACATACTTTAGTTTTAGTTTTTAATTGATCTTATATATATTTCTTTGAGCCCATAGTAAAATGAGTGGTGCAAGCAAGAAAAAAGTTCGTCAATATTCGGAGGAATATTTGAAATTTGGGTTCATACCTGCTGTCTACGATGAGCGGTTTCCTTTTTGTCTTTTATGCCAGCAATGCTTGACCAACGAATCAATGCAACGAGGTCGTCTTGAGGCGCATTTGAAGGCGAAACATAATGCTCATATTATAATTCAGATTTGAATTACTTTCAAACTTTAAGAAAAATTTTGAAAACAGGACAACAGTAAAGTGTCTATTTACTGCTCACACTTCAACTCATGTGTAAATGATTTACTGGTAAAAAAAAAAATCGTCTGGATATAACACAACGGTGAGACTTGAGACTGAAGCTAACCAAATTGGAACCTAACATAAAATCTCTGTGCATCAAGCGCAAGGATCTCACGAAATTGAAATATTAAATTATTATAGAAAAATCTGCATTAAAATTATTTCGAATTTGAATTTCAGTTTTTCATTATATGTTTTGTAAAATTTATTTACTGTGTTTCGTTAACAATTTCCTTGTGATTTCTTCCTAAAACCTATCATTTAAGTTTCTTAAGTGAACAATTCAATTTTTTAATATTAAAAATTATGTATATTTTACATAGGGGGCATACGAATTTTAGAAAGGCTTTGGTGGGGCATGACACAAAAAAGGTTGGGAAACACTGGTTTATATGGAATAATATCCTTTTTAGCTACTTTCACTCAGCCGATTTTGGAAAAATACATACTGGTTAGAAAGACTTATTAACAAATTACCAATCCGGCCGAATCCAGCCGGATTAGTGTCATTCCGGCCGGATTGCAATCTCTAGATATGTCCTCGAACCCACTTGGAGTGTTAAGCGAGTATTTCCCACGCGAAGGTGAGGCAGAATAACATCGGTCTTTCAGATTGGAAATACATAATTATGATGACAGTGTCAAAGACTGTCAGATCAGTAGGTTGATAGAAAAATTCCAAGTACGTAGCATCTGATATCGAATGAGAACTTCGAGTGTGGCACAAAGTTATCGCAATCTTGCTTGAGGATCATCGCTGTCAGGGGCTCAATGTTTCCATCGATTGTGATTTATTTGTTATCTATTGATAAAATTGACTGCAGAATAATCGGAAAAGGTATTTGTTCTACTTTGTTCTTTTCTGCAGTTATCGGGTTTGGATGATTTTTTTAAATGTTACTCGTGAGGTCATACACGTGTTTAGAAAACTGTCGTTTACAAATAATAGGCCTAGCAAGAGATATTTTTAGGCAAATATAGGGATTGGACATAGGTAGGTAGTTAATTAACGGCACACTGGATAAACGCAACGGGCTATTGCCAATGATCCGGTATAAATCCCGAAGTGAAAGATTCCAGGACAACGTTCACTTGACGTCGTCAACACCTGATCTCATACCCCACTCATCAAACTTCCACACCACACCAACGTGTGGTTTTTTTTCAGGCCACGATAGATTTAACGTTCAACTCCCCCCGTGCAAGAGTCTTTGGTTCGATCGAGTTTCGAACTCGCGACGCTCCGGTTGCCAATTCGTTACTCTTCCTACTCAAGTTTGGAGAACACAAAATCGTTGAAGTTGATATAATACTTTGATCCGGATATCGAGTAGGTCGTATGTACGAGTCTCTTAACAGTTGTAATTCGACAAACATTACAGTTTAAGGACTTGCGTTCGACATGCATCCATCAGCTTGAACCACTTGCATAGGAAACTAAGAATCCTCAGCTTCATTCTTCCTCTGTCATAGTTGAACTACAGATAAGTTATTCACCTGCTTTAAACCTTCATGTCGACTTGACAAAATATTGCCGAATTTTTTTATTGGGGTGATATCAAGATAGGGTCGGTTTTCTTTTAATAACAAAAGACGACGAGATCTTGATCGACGATTCATCTCTTCCATCAAGTTCTGGTCAGTTTTGTGAATGACTAGCTGCGTTTCAAGACAATCATCAGGGATATCGAGCAACAAACAAGCTAGAGTACGAGTTCCAAGTATCACCCCTGTGCTTAATATCGCCTACTCGTGTTTGCAAGCTACTCTGCGCGACATCTATGAGTTTTTGTAGTTAACTTGAACGGTCTAGGGTTTTGCCACACGTAGCTCCACCGGCAAGTTTCCTATCAGTTATATCAACAACACTATTGAATCTAGTGTATTGGAGGTTGTGATCAACGTTTTTTTTTTTTTTTTGTCTCCAATCCATTCAGGGAATATCCAGGTAAGTGTTTCCAAATCATAATTTCGTTTTTATTTGACCTGAAAGTACATTTTAAATACAAAACAGTCAGGTATATATGCTCTACTAGCAAATCGTTTTTAATAGTAGCTCCTCATTTAGCCTGGTGGGTGGTAATAGGAACAGGGATAGGCGATATTAGAAACTCACTCTTAAAAATTATCCTGGAAAACGTTTTGAAGTTTTACTAGCTAACAAACTGATAGAAGTAAAGAAGGTATTGGAATCTCTGGAAACCAAAAGAGAATAGTTTCTAGAAAAATTCATTAAATTTACAGCTTGATTTTCCAACCCAGGAGGCTGAGACACAGCGAAATAGTTAGGTTAGGCGATATTTGAAACACCTAATATAATATGCACACTGTGTGGTTTTGCTTGTAATTTTATTTTTTCATTCAAAGTTCAGCCTTTCTGATGACTCTTCTTTCTCGTCGAAACTAGGGATGCGACATCGACAGTAAGACATCGATGTTAAAAATTAAAACATCAATGTTTTTTTATTTATCGACCAAAAACCATCGATGTTTTTCAAAATCAGTGAATTTAAACTTTTTCCCCCATTTCTTAAAACTGGTTTAGCAACCTCAAACATTAATGTTCGTTCGGGGGGGGGGGAAGATTTACAATCGACAATCGGCAACAGTATGGGTCTTTTATGGTGCAATTTAGGGCCAAAAGATTTATGGTGCAATCATTCCACTTAAGGATATTAAGAAAAGACTACCATTTCTTAAATGGTTACATGGTGCGGTTCTATCAAATACATAAAAGTATGCAGTCTTCAATTCAATTTATTACAAGGTCAGCCCCGGACACAGGATTTATAGAGGAGTCAAAGTTCTGCCTTGTCCTCCAACAACCGAATACCATTTTAGCGCACAGCTGCCCAATACGAATATTATCAGAATCCCAAAACTGGGTTCTCATAAATGATCGAAACATAAACACCTGTTATGTGGTCTAGCATTTAAGAAATGGGATTTTTTTTTCTCACTCAGAACAGAATTTCTAGAGTCATAAACTATCTTAAGTCATCATGGTAACAAATGAAATAACAAAACGAAAGGAAAACCGGCATCCTTAAGAGCGTTTTCAAGGCCTTCGAACTATCATTCTCAAACGGATTGCGAGACATTTATACGTGTTTTTTGCACAGGGCAATTTGGAATCCCAAACACCGACACTAACCCTTGATCTAGAATTCCTGAAACATCTGTCCGAGCCCCTGTTGATGATCCTCCTTCTTTCCAATCTTCGGAAGGAGGTGGTATGATGTCACAAGCCTTCGAGATGTCTCCTTCTGTCAACAGACCGTATCTCTCCTCTAAGCCCCGGAGCAAACAGGGGGTCATATTCGGATTGAGGTCATTTTACATAAGAATCAGCTGGAATGGTATCGGGGCTTTTTTTCATGGAGAGCAGTGTAATTAATATTCACTTAACATTAAAAATCCAAATTGCATTGCAAAATCATATTTATATTATCTCAAATTTACTTTGCATGTACAGCCGCCAAAAAAAAAAAAAAACGACTCACCTTATCGCAATTGCACAATTTACATCACAGAACAGAACGGAAGGTAGCAATCGATTGGGATGAATTTTATCTACAAATATCAATGCGTAAAATTTGTATAAAATTCATATTAAATTGGATGCTTGTTCCGATACTTTCAACACGATCCCCTATCTTGTATCACAATTTTTGATTCTACATACAGTTTCAGTCGAAAATAAAAAAGTTTTCATGAATTTTATTGGATTTTTCACCCATTTTTAAGTGTTTGAAAATTAGATCTCCTAATGTTAAATTGGTGTTTCACGTTTTTTCGTTATATTTGCTACAAACATTAATTTTTCTTGGAAATTGTTTTTTCATCCCTTGCTACTCAAAAACCCAAACACAATCTATAAACATTTTAATTAATAAATTAAATTTACTATTTTCTATCAATTATGATATTAATATGCGGCAAATTTTGACATCATGTGATTCAACTGTTACTGAAACATCGGAATTCCAAATTCCAGCTCATTACATGCATAATCAGTAGCGCAGAGATACTTTTTGTAAAATTCGATGATTATTATCGTTGTTGGGGATTGTTCACAAAGTGAAAACAGAAATTTCTGCCAACAGATCCCGGGATTCAGTCAGAATGGATTCTGACTTTGTCACCATCTTAATGGACTCTTTTCTAAGGCGCCTGTAATAAGTCATGGATTTCGATGGCCACTACACGTCTTTATTAATATTTATAATGTGATTGAATTCCGAACATTTATATGCTCCCTCAATGGTTTTTATAGATTTTCTCGGTCAATTTTGCGCCATTTTACATTATTTTTCCATCAAATCCGCCTGCAATTTATTGTAGACTCCAAATTTGGGATAAAAGATATGGGTTCGTATTGAAATTATCGGAGCAAGCACCTACTGTAATATGATGTTGGCCCCTTAGATAAATTTTAAGTATTGATATTTGTAGAAAACATTAATCCCTATCGATTGCTACCTTCCGTTTTGTTCTGTGATGAAAATTGTGCAATTACGATCGGGTGAGTCTTTTTTTTTTGACGGCTGTACATATAGCTTCTGTGTCATGACAAAAGAGGTTAAGTCTTACTTTTGATAGGTCCAAAGGAGTCCTTGAGTCTGGCGCCTTACACCGCTCGGCCATCCTAACACATCCAAAGGAGTCAAGTGCATCATTTTTTTTTTAATATAATATATTTAAAATCGAAACGAACCAACGAATCTAAAGAATAATATTTTTGATCATGGCATGCTTCTTTTTCTTCCTGTATATCAGTGAGAAAGAGTTAAGTATTCAACTCGATACTCAACTCAACCGTTGCTGACGAACTTCGACATAGCATAGAACGGACTAATCAAAACAAACGCTTGGCTGCTGATTTCTATCACCGAAAATGATCCTTTGGGTTGTGCCGTGCTCTGTTAACGGTTGATGTTTACTTTTGAAAGAAGCATATAGTAGACGAAATCATAATATGGTTAAGTTCGCTGTTTGGTGAAACTGAAATTTGTGTGTGTGTCCATTAAAATGACGTTGTTGCCGCAGTTTGGCCGAATAGGGCACTTGCGCCATGAAACCCTACCAACCAACCTGATACAGAATCCGGTTACATAGCACCGATACCTTGCGGACAAAGTGACAGACCTCAAATGCCGCTGTGATATTCAGTTGTAGTTTTTTAATGCAATAACACTTTATAACAAAATTTACTCTAAGCAAAAGTTGCACTGTAAGACCAAGCAAAAAGAGCTACTGCTTATAAGATATTAAATAGATGAGTCGGTCCAGCAAGATAATCTGCTTGATATTAGGCCAGTCTCTCCTCACCCATCGTTCTCTCTCTCTCTCTCTCTTGCTCTCTCTTTCTATCGATCTCTCGCTCTCTCTATCTATCTCTCGCACTCTCTATCTATCTCTCGCTCTCTCTTTCTGTCTCTCTCCCTCACTTTCTCTCTCTATCTTTTTCTCTCATTCTCTATCTGTTTTCTCCCATTTTCCCTTCTATCTTTGTCTCTCCATATATATCTCCCTTTTTCTCTCTATCTATCCTATTCTCTCTTTTTCTTCAATTTCTGTGTCTCTTTTGCTCTCTAATTCATCGTGCCTGTTATGCATTAAACTCTTCAGTCGAAGCCCCCTAGAAGGACTTCGGGGATAGTTTGACCGCTGTCCGGTTACCGTGTGTGTCAGAGATGCTCAACCCTTGACTATCTGACGTTATTTCATTCGTACAAGCAAGTCAATATTCTCGAGGTTAATATGTACTGCTATACCAAATCCTCTACCGCGGCGAATCTTGAGACATGAACCCTCAAACACTTTTTTTAACACTTTTATTTTTTAAATTATTAGTTGTACAAGAACAGAAGGACATCTATATAAAGTTTTAAGTGGCTTCGACGAGATATCTCGTCCATCCAAAATATGACTCATTTCACTGATGACAGGATGACGCGTCAATCAAGGTATTGCCGATTTTTTTATGATGACGAGATCAAGTTTTCATATTAATAACGAAATATCTCGTCTATCAGGATCAGATCATAATACCTACCTCCTACAAGTTAATGTATTGCTAGTTCTGGGGGAAGGGCAACTCTGGAGACGAAACAAGAAGGTTGAGGAGATCAAAAGTATGTTTATTTTACTTCTATGAATGTGGATTAGTCCGATTGGAAGAGTAGGAATTAAACAATTGAGGGTTGCGAGTTCGGAACTTGGTCCAACGAACGATCCTCGTGAACTCGGGGAGCTGGTGCACGTTAAATCTTTCGTGACCTCAAATTAATCACGATGACGGGATGGATTAGAAAGTGCGGTGGTAGATTCGGTGTTAACCTCGTTATCTGACCATGGTTTAAAATTTCGGGAAGTTGTCCTCGGTTCTTTCTCTTATACCGAACCGCCGCCAAATAGCTCCTTTTGTGTTGCTCTAGTAGTGCGACGCTAATTCAAGTACCGACAATTAACAATCGTGTTAATTCTAGTGTTCTTTATTTCGTAGGGTTTTGCCCAATTCAGTTTTTAACATTTTTAACTTTTAAAAATGAGTGAGTTTACAATGGAACCGGATATTTCTATGACAATTGATGTAGGCCTAAAATCAAGGATAGTAACGAAAATCAAGGATCTGACTAAAGGATTTCGTGATAATCACAGAGAATGAAAGAGATTTTATGAAGTGCTCATGAGACAAAGATTTCGTTGGGGCTAAAGGAATTTTTCAAAGAACTGTGTGAAACAGTTACGGACGGGGCATAGTGAAATTTCAGAGAGAGGTCGATGGTTGTGAATCCCGGAAGGTCTTCCATAAAAATTAATAAAATTAAATTGACATTGGTGTGAGGTACAATTGTGCCCCCATAGCATTGTGGTATCACAATGTTGTGGGCGTGCAGACTTGTAGTCGAACTACTAGTGCACGGGTTCGTTACAACAAAACTCTTTCACGTTGCTAAGCAACTGCATTAGCTGTCTCTACAATTTAACCGGCAGCAATTATTATTCATTGGAATTGTTTGTTTTTGCATTCTTGCTAAAACGTAAATAAGTTTATTTAGAAATAAGGGTACAGCTACACTCTACGTTTATGAGTGATGGCAACGGCTTGGCGATTTTTTTTTGGCGCACTTCTAAAGTCGCCAAGGAAAGAATTATTTCTTAACTCTTTCTCTCTTTTAACAAATTTTTTTTCTTTTTGCAACACACTTTTTAAACACATTTCAGAACGTTTTGAAAAGTATATTTTTTAAAAACTTTCACAAAAAGTAGTAAGTTTAAGCACATATCAAAACACATTTGTGAACCAGCAGAGAAACTAAGCTACGAATGTTTGATAAGAATACCCTGAAACTTATCAATTAATTACACTAAATACAGTGGGCATGCTGAAAAAAAAAAAAAAAAGATTTACAAAAGAAAAAGAGCAAGAACTAATACAACCTGATAGCGTCAGAATTCTTTCGTAAAAAAATAATGAAAACGAAAATGGTCAAAGTTATAATACTCTGAAAACTATTTTAGTAAAATAAAAATTCCACAACTGTCAAAATACAAATAAATGGACCAATGGTATCACAGAAAACGATTTAAAAGGACCAATGCAATCAAAGGATATTTTAAAAACAAAATAACCAATGGGAGAAAAGACTACAGGACTACAAGACGAATCAATGAAATCAAACGATTTTAACGGATTTTGGAAGAACTTTCTAGAATATTTAAAATGAAAATTGAAAGTTTCCGTTTGCCGAGGTTGCCATGAAAACCACAACAGCCGTAACGAAAGATGTGCTGCCTTAATTTATCGTAACTCGCTACCAGAAGTGCGCCAAAAAAAAAAATCGCCAAGCCGTTGCCATCACTCATAAACGTAGAGTGTAGCTGTACCGAAATAAGTTGCAGTCGATTTGATTTCTAAAAGCCGACCAACCGGTATAGTGATTAAGGTGTTAGCCTCTAGATAGGAAGGTTCCTGGTTCGATTCCGGGTACGGGCATGGATGTTTGTAAGCGTATGGTGCAAAGGCGGCTGGTACAGCTTAAATCTGTCGTGGCCTAAAGTCCTCACGTTGGATTGGTGTAGAAGTTTGGAGAGTGGGGTGCCAGCTCAGGTGTTGCTTCGTCATCTGACCGCGGTTCAAAATTACGAGGTGTTGTCCTCGGATGTTTCCCTTAAGGGACTGATCCCGGACCGTCGTCAATAACCCGTTGTGTTCCTGTAGTACGATGTTAACAAAAATTGCCAATTATCTTGGTTTCTAAAACATTTTTTTTTGTATTCTAAGTTTTTTTTTAACAAATTATTATGGTCTACCTCTGAAAAATATATTATAGTTGGTATATCTTTCATATAACATTATTGTCTGTTTTATTTCGAAAAAAAATTTTGTATGTTTCATTTCGAAAAATACTATTGTCTATTTTTTTAAAAAGTATTGTTGTCTATTTATTTAAGTAGGTAAGAGTATTTTAACTAATGTTTGGAGCAACACAATGGGCTATTGGCTACGGTCCGGGATCAAACCCAAGGACAACACAACGAAATTTTAAATACGTTAAGATGAATACGTCATACCTTAGCTGGAACCCTACATTCGAAACATTCTCACCACACCAATGTGAGAACATTTGAATCCACCACAGGTTTAACGTGCACCAGCCCCCTTCGGTAACGGTCTTTTAAGACGGTCTTTTGTTGGATTCTAACTCGCAACCCTCCGTTCGCTAATTCGTTTTTCTTCCAACCGGGCTACCGCAACCCTATAAAAAAAAAGAAATATATAGTCTATTTTTTCAAACATTTTTATTGTTTTTTTAATGAATAACACTGTTTTATTATTTATAAGAATATCATAGTCTATTTAGGAAAACATTTTGTCTATTTTTCTAGAAATCCTTTTATAGTATACCGATCTGAATAAATATTTTTGTTTTAAAACAAGAAATATAACATAACAAAAATTCAATATGAACAATTATATTCCACTTGCTACCGATAAATTATAAAGAGAAAGAAAGCGCAGTTGCTTAGCAACGGGAAAGTGGTTTGTTGTCATTAACCGCGCGTTAGTAATTCAGCTGCTTGTCCTCTTTCCCACAGCCATTGTGGGAAAGCACATTCATATGGACTGTGTGTCATACAACATACACAAATATTTGTAAGTTCTTTTTCATTCTAAAACAAAACAAATTCGTAAATGGTCCATCTCAAATTATATCTGACCTCCGTGACAGGTATTTGATGAGAGTTTATTTTAAACAGAAATATAAATAATCTACTATTGTAGTCTGTCTTAGAGAATCACTCCTTGAACCTGACGAACAAGTAACAGACACATCTTGACATCTACAAATTCTTTATTTTACCTACTATTTACATCGAGGACTTGCATGTTTTCAGAAACATCTGAAATACCCGACCTGTATCGGCTAACACGCCACGCACACACCTTTGCTAGCTAACTCTTTCTAATAATGTTCTTGATCAGTAAAGGTCAACAATGTCAATGTCATGTCATTATTGCTGCACTATATACTAATTTTGAATATTATTTTAATATAATAATTCTGCATAAAATTTCAACCCAATAATTTTGTTTTATACTTTAATAAACAAATAAACAACAAATAAATATATAATACATTAAAAAAATATATTTTTTAATACAATAATTTTATAAAATATTTTAATGCAATAATTTTATAAAATATTTTAATGCAATAATTTTACATATAATACTTTAATGTAGTACAACCTACAAATGTTCATAAAGAAATGAAAGGAAAAGATTGTATGTTTAATCGAAAATTGCGTAACATCATTTATTTTCATGAAATACACAAAACCAAATAAATAATCAATAGAAATTTCTTTAGGAGCATAATCACAGAAATGTGTTGACCCAAGTTAAAAATATAGAAAGCAAACAAATGGTTTATGTTCAAATAATCGAAGATATTTAGTGGCAGTCTTTTTTGTTTATTTTATAGCTGGGCCATCTTTCCTTGCTTCTAAATTGATAATAATGTCTTTGGGCTGCAGAAGTATCTGGCGAATGTTAAATTCCACAGGTACCTGCAAGGAAGCCAAATGAATAAAGGAGTCAAATGATAAGGTAAAATTGTAAACAGTAAAAAAAACGTAAAGCAAAGTGCGAATGTAAATACGACTTGCAATCGTGGTTCCTCTGAAAGAATGCAATTCAACTACTAGTTTTACAAGCCCCTAGTCCTCACTCGATGAATGAGTGGAAATCAAAACTGGGGGAAAATATCCCAAACCCACAAATGGATTCGACGAAGGCGAGGTACCCACTAGGGATGCGACATCGATGTTTTTTAAAAAACATCGATGTATTGGGGTCGATGTTTTTGTAACATCGATGTTTATACTTGTCGATATTTTTTGACGTTGTCGATATTTTATTTTTAAATGAAAAAAGTACCATTATAAAAATTTAAAAAAATAATCAAGTAGCATAATTTTTATAAACAGCAAATTGAACCTACTTTTAGACCAAAGTGACCAAGGATGAAGGGTCTGAAAAGTAGAGATGCAACATCGATGTCAATTTTTTTCTAAACATTGATGTTTTAGAAAAAAACATCGATGTATTGAAGCCGATGTTGCATCACTTGTTGCTAAACCAGTTTTAAGAAATGGGGAAACAAGTTTAAATACACTGAATTTTAGAAACATCGATGGTTTGGGGGCGATGTATTATCAACATCGATGTTTTAAATTTTGAACATCAAAGTTTCAAAACATCGATGTTTTGCTGTCGATGTAGCATCTCAAGTTGCTAAACCAGTTTTGAGAAATAGGGGAAAAAGTTGAAATACACTGAATTTTAAAAACATCGATATTTTTGGGTCGATGTATTATCAACATCGATGTTTCAAAACATCGATGTTTTGCTATCGATGTCGCATCCCTAGTACCCACCCCTTCAACAATCCAAAAAACACGGCATAGTGCGTATATTCGACAACAGATGGCGCTGAATATACTGGAAAACCAAGTGAATTGTTTCCGATGAAGAAATCTTTCAACTGACTCGATTGAAATGAATGGAATCTTTCAACTGACTCGATTGAAATGAATGGAATCTTTCAAAAGAATCGATAGACCAGTGTTTCCCAAAGTGTGGTACGCGTACCCCCAGGGGTACGGGAAGAGTTTGGTTGGGATACGCGTTGAACCGGAGTTTCATGGGGATATGCACTGTACTGTGCTTAGCTGCTCCTAATTCTACGTTCTCATGAGTCAAGTCAAGACAGTCTTGTGAGGCGTGAGATGGTTCGGAGTGACACGGCGGAAATATACCACACTTAGTTACAGAAACAACTTACTTCGTTAATCCTCCGTCGGGGCAACCGTTACCAACTCCTCTCGTAGAAGGGGTAGAAATCTGCTTATTCTAGTAGTCTCTTATCTTTACCGGATGTTTGGACCCAACCTTTTATTTTTATTCTCGCGCTTCGTGGACAGCTGTTAGCGTCGTTCTGATCTCTCAGGCACATTGCGCCGGAATGCGTTACACATATAAAGGTACGTTACAAGGCAAAGAAATTTCATTATTTCACGTTCAAGATAAAGTGAACGCTGCCATCGCAAAACTAAAGTTATGGCAAAAGAGAGTTGGTAATGAAGAAGTAGACTCGTTTCCCTCTCTTCATGAGTTTATAACAAGTTCGACTACTAAAATTGATGCTGATACTCTGAAATGCATAACACAGCATTTGGAGAGTTTGCAGGTGGACTAAAAACGATATCCCTGATTTAACCAAAAATATTGAATGAATAAGATATCCGTTTAACATCAACTCAACATCCATGCCAGAAGATTTGTCGTATGAGGAAGAAGAGCAATTGTTGGAATTGGTTTCAGTCGGATTCTTGAAAAATAAACATAAGGGGAGTACTTTCACATCATTCTGGTTACAAATGCAACTTGTGTATCCGGTTTTGACAGAAAAAGTTCTAAAATACATCTTGCCTTTTCCAACTTCATATTTATCTGAAGTTGCCTTTTCCGCTTTTGTAGACATTAACCAAAAAAAAGACTATTGGACGTGGAACCACATCTCAGATTAAAATTAACAACCAGAAACCAAATTATGACGATCTGTTATCTCAGAACAAAAAAAAAATTTCATCCTTCTCATCGATCCAAATAAACGTATTTATAAAAAACTTTTATTTATATTTCGTTATGAATAATTTTATTTCTCTTTTCTTATTATTTTGTGTATGTCACAAAAAAAGAAAAAAAAACCATTTTGATTGTTATTAAAATATATCCATTTTTTTGACGAGGGGTACTAAGAGTTACGAAAATTATAGAAGGGGTACACATATGTCAAAAGTTTGGTAAACACTGGATTAGACCATCCATATTACCATCTAAGTAAGTCACCAGAAACTACATTTTTCAAACCAGACTAAGTGCGACGTCTATATTGTAAAACCAAATGTTTCGCCTGTACACCTCAAAATCGAGATCTCGTCGTTGTTCTATGCAAGTATTTTTCCAATATTTTTAGACGTGTTTGCGGTAAATACTTGGATTTTATATAAAGAAGTGACAGGAAGGCAGAAACCTAGCATAAGAAATTTCATCCAAAAGCTTTGTGAAGAGATTCGTACTCCATGTGGCATCTAAAATTAATGCAATAAATTCTCAGATTCTGTCGTATGGAGTCATCACAGAAGATATGCCCAATAAAAAATTGAAAAGCAAAATGCGGAGTTTTTGCACTGGAAACTACACAAAACACAGCTAAAAGTAGTAGCAAAAAAAGTAGGCGGGAAATGCTCATCGAGAGAAGTCAAATGTGGTTAAACGATTAAACAAAATAAAATGAAAAAAAAAAAAAAAGAGCAGGTCACTGTGATAAATTTGCAATTTAAATACTAGTTTTATATAGTTATTATCTTTCATTTTAAACCTAAAATAAGCTGTATAGTCTAATATAATACTCAATAAGAGCCAGTGGCCAAATTACTTCCTTCCGTCTTCCTAGGTAAAAGGCAGCTCCTTTTAGTGGAAGTTAAACTGGACTGGACACATCACTTATAGATAGAGACCGAATTTTTATCCAGTAAAAACTGCCAAAATATCCCATAAAATATGCAGTTAAAAATGCTAAAATATACAGTAAAAAATGACGAAATATGCAAAATATGCAGTAAAACATGCCAAAATATGCATTTTTATGCACTACAAATTAAAATTGATACTGAAAAAGACTATATTATTTTGCACATTTATCGCTTTTACATTGCACATAATTCTCATTACAGTTTTATTTATTAACTACTAATAGATCAAAAAAGTCTTTCATATCAAAGAAATAATGTACACACACAAATTATATCGACATATTAAAAAATGGCATAAAAAATATTTAAAAATACTATGGTTATTAAGGGAGTAGTTATTACTTTATTGTACTTGCGAATAATTTAAGTTAATAAACAAGTATTTTTCTAAATTATCTTCCTTAAAATTATGTCTCCGGTCACTTAAAATTCTTTTATACGTTGAAAAAGAGCGTTCCACATCCACAGACGTTATGGGGGCGAATTTCAAAGACCTTAAAATTTTAGGGTCCCACATGTCATTTTTGTTCAGTTCGGTCCCTTCCTCGCCTTGAAGGATTTTATTAATAGTTATCAGTTTTGTAAACCCGAGATTTTTTTAACACGTCATCTATCTTATCTATAAGTATGTTACCAGTTTTGCCTGGAATCGAATTGATTTTCATTACCGCATCTTCAAGGATTGAAACGCTTTCATTTAATGTTCATCCTTTGTTTTCAAGTTTTTGGATCGAATCTACTAAAACGGAGCAATGCGTTTTTACAAATGTCAATGATTTAACGAGGTTTACGTTTTCTATTAATATAGCTACTATATCTATACTTTGTGCTCAATCAGCATTATTATTTTTTTTTAGTTATCGAATCACTTCCGAATATTGGTTCCAATTGTCGGTGTAGATTGTAGAACAAAGCAGCAGACAGCCATGTGCCCCATCTTGAGAGCACAGGCGTGGGAGGTAACGAAACATTCGTCAGTTCCTTGTAAACTACCACACGGGAGGGTGCTTTTAGAAAGATTTTTTTTTCCTTGTCTGATAAAGGAATTTAATCCCGGAAAGGAATCTAACTTTTTCATCAATAAGGTTAAGTGCATGGGCAGTACATGTGACGTGAACTTGGTTTTTATAAAACGTTTGTAACAATTTTCCAGCCTTAATCATATACGAAGCCACATCTGTCAAAAGTATCAAACCTCGATTTTCTATTCCGGTATCATTGGGAAAGATTTTAAGGCTAGAATTAATAAACGACATATTGTGTCGTGATTAGTTTTATTGAGGAGTTTAGAAGCCTAAAAAAATGGGTGGCCAGCTTAGTGGGAACTTAATTTTCCTATTAAAAGATTATCCACATAATTACCCCTAACATCAGTGGTTTCATCGACGAAAAGGTACACGTAATTCTTGATGTTTTTTGATAGCAAAGACCTAAGTAATTCTTTCTCGTCGAGGATATTTCGGTTCGTGTATTTCGAAAGAAATTCAATGAGGACGGAATTCTTCAGTTTAAAGAAAGGAATGTCGAGCGAAATTAAAGCCAGACATAAATCTTCGCAAAAACTGTCTTCCTGCTTTGAGGTTGATTGTGATTGACCAAGCGAAACTTGACGCTTAGAAAATCTTTCTTCGGCGGAAGAAAATGCTCCTACAAAGAAAAATTGCAATCAATGCACGAACTTAATCAAGCCTAAATTTGAATGTAAATTTTGAAGGTATGTACACTTGGGCCTCTAGTAATTCTGGAGTATCAGCCCTGAGAAACACCATGTGAATAAAAACTGTGTTATATAATTTATATAATATGAGGGAGCTTTTGTCTTGCTTTCATTTAAGTTTTGGATGAACACATAATAGGTGAAGTCGTATTATTCGAGGATCAAGTTCATTAGCACCTGCATATCTGTATGTACATGTGATTGAAATTCTCAATTCACTTCTATAAAGACAATGAAAAGGAATAACTTACCAGTTTTAATATGCTGTTCTAGTTAAGATTTCCACTCATATGTTATAGTTTTGCCACAAGGTCGGCACTATACGATATGACCGTCGTACGTAAATATTTCTTTTTTCCTATTCAGCTTTCGAGCCTGAATGTTTATCCCCATTCGTTAATTTTCTTCATTTATTTTAAATTCTTCCTCCGAAAGTAACTTAGTTGTTTTCGCACACTTAGGCGCCCTTAGAACAGATTCTTTATATCATTTATTGCTTGTTTAGATGTGCCCGTGAATATACATCTTTATGAGAATCCAATGATTGATCTGGTTGTTCTGCAATGTGCTTTTCTATTTATTTTCATACTTCCTGTGTTACGTAATTATAATTGCTCAGCCGGTGATGTGATCATTTGGTTTATTCCTGTAATTCATTTTTGTGTGTGCGGTACCATTATCAAATTCCATTCTGCTAAAAATAAATGCAGTGTCTCGGCCCGAGATGCTCTATATTGCATTGCAAAAAAAAAGTGCTATAACATTTGAAATATTGATATTTTGGGTGAAATATGCAATAACCCTTCATTTGTGCAATTCCATGCAGTAATTCCTCAAACATGCACAAATATGCAATATAAAATTTCCCCTATAGAATCCTTGAAGCATGATTCGGATGGAAAATTGATATCCTGACTCGTATGTGGTGTTAAACCAAATATGCAATTGCATAGGAATCCGGTCTCTACCTATAGAGTACCCGCTGCTAAGCAGCTCATCTCATCATAGAAAGGGGAAAATCAGAAATAGAGATTAGCTAAATGGAGATTAGCTTAATTATTCAGCGGAATCACAATTTTTTACACACTTGGCAGTCGAGACAGCCCAGTCAAGTGTTCACCCTCACATGCACTGGTCCATGTATTACCGAAGATGCTAAACTCTGGTGGTCGAATAGCGGATACTGAATGCGGAAGGGGAGAGATATTGACTTGGATTCGGCCATCTTTCTTTTTCTGTGTAAATTTGTTGCACTTACCTTCGTTTGAGGGGATTTCTTGATGATGAAGTTGGAGAGGACTTGCACTAGGCACACTTTGATCTCCGTGAGGGCGAACCTCATTCCTATGCAGTTCCTGGGTCCGGCCCCGAATGGCATGTAGGTATACTGGGGACGACTGGTCCTTTCTTCCTCTGTAAACCTATGGGGACGTCATGTTAATGCAATGAAATCGGCTTGTGTTAAGAGATTAGTTAATAACTCATGTATGTAAATAAGCCAATAGAGATCGGCTTTGCACGTTGGCAGTGAGTCGCGTGGCTTAGAACGAGTTTGCTGCTTCAATTCGGATACACGACATTGAATAATCATTCGTATTCAGAGTACTCAACGTTCCACTTGCACGAATAAAAACATTTACTCTTTTCCAATGGACATTTGATCAGCTTTAGTATTAAGAATAAATTGTAATATTAAAGCTTTTTTTTTTTTTTTGCTGAGAAAATACGTAGACTAAGCGATTCCACAATTGGTATTTGTTCTGTCTGTCTAACACGAGAACAGCTCTCGAAAGAGAGTCTAATTGTTGGCGGTCGCTATAGAAACAGGGTTCTTTCATTTTCAGTAGAGATGACTTAAATTTAATTTTGCTTTTCGCAAATGTTGGCTGTAGAAGAGGTCGCTTACGAGAATTGATCAACTTGGACACAAACACAATCTTAAAAAATTACGTTAGAAATATCCCATTGAATAACACTCATTGTTTAAAATTCAAGTGCACAAACTTGCGAAGCGCGAACTCAAGGTCACTAACATATCCTTGTTCCCTCAGATATCGAATGACATTAGGTTGGTCTGGTTTTCGTTGATAATACAGATATTATTGGACTGAACTCGATGTGCATTTTTTCGTTACGCTCAACTTTTGGTATACTGGCCACTGATAGTTACCCTCCAAATGGTTCGATATCTTGTCCATATGATACTTTGGATAATGGTATTTGATATTTTTTTATATTGGTATATATACCACTCCGACACCACTAAGCGATAAATTTAACAATATTGTCACTAAAAGTGCAAAAGGTCGTACGTAAAATATTAAATTTTTCCATTTATTATTGCAGTATGCAGTATTTTGTGATTTCCACATGGTGGCAAAATCTCTTATGTCATCAGCTGATCCAATAAACTAAGAACAGACCAACAATCATAAGGAAAAAAATAGCTCTTTTACTCAACTGAAAAATGCAGCTTTTAGACATACAACCTGTTGCACTTTTGGGGATAATATGTGGTGATTGTTTCGACGAGGTATCTTGTCATTAGACAGACTATCTGGACCTCGATGGACAAGATAGCTCTTCATCAGAAGAAAACTGAGACCCTTGCTGTCATTATCATCAAAAGCTGAAAAAATCTCGCCATCATCAAAAGATTAGCAGTTACCTTGATGACGAAATACCAATATAAAAAAATATAAAATACCATTATCCAGAGAATCATATGGACAAGATATCAAACCATTTGGAGGGTAAAATAATAATCGATACTGAGTAAGCATCAAACCGTTCCAAAATAAGCTCATCAAACTGATTCTGGAACAGTTCACCAAACTGGTTCTGTAAAAGCTCACCAAACTGATTCTGGAACAGCTCACCAAATGGGTTCAGGAACAGGTCACCAAACTGGTTCGGGAACCTGCACATCAAAATGGTTCTGGAACAGTTCACGAAACGGGTTCTCGAATAGTTCTCTAAACTGGTTCTGGAACAGTTCAATAACCTGTTTCTGAAACGGTTCACTTACCTGTCCGGGTTGAATATTTCGGGTTCAGGAAAGTAATTTGGATCATGATGCAAGGTGTAGGTTGGAATGGTGATGACCATACCCTTGGGTATTGTTATTCCAGTGTTTCCCAGCTCATAATCAGCCTCTGCGACCCTCTCCAACCTATTGGAAGGGAATGATGTTATGAAAAACAATTTTCAATGACAAAAAGTCGTCCGAAGACTAGGGTGGTGTTTCTGTGACGCGGGAGTAATTATAAACCAACAAACACATCAGAAACCGAGCTTTATTCTTGAGATCGTTGTTCCGATGAAAGTAAATTGTCTCTTTCAATTCCAGTTTTTATAACACTATTTATTTCAGAATGTCAGCATGCACAAAATGATCCATATTTCCATTCTTAAAATATAGCTTTAGCTGGACTAGCATCAAATGGTTTATGATACCCATACCCAACCCAATAACAAAACCAAGAGCGTATTTCACAGTGGATTTATCTTGTAGTCAAAGTGGCTTTATTCAACAAATTTCTGCCCGTTTCCTTTGGCCGAAAACCTCTCCAGGTGTCCTTTCTTTGGACAGCAGTGTTATACAGAATTGTTGTACTTGCTAAGCGAACGATCATAGAGACGAGTTCGAGAAAACCTCGAACCATTTATGGATGACGTTGAAGCTCAAATAAGCTGCAGTGAAATGCGATCTTTCGCATTTCATGGTGGTGTCGGGATTTACCGTATGTGAAGAATAAAATAAGTTAAATCTATATTCTAACTAAAATACGAGTATTATAAAGTTCTTATTAATCCTGTGAAACAGGTCACTTTCACTTTCCTGAAATCGGAACATTCAACCCAGACAGTTAAATAAACCGTTCCAGATCCAGTTTAGTGAACTGGTTTTGAACGGTTTGATGCTTCCTCAGTCTCGATTATTATTTAACCGTCCAAATGGTTTCGACGATATAACTTGTCCACATGTGATCAATTTTGCTATTGCTATATCGTCACCAAGGCTAATCTTTTGATGATGGCGAGATCGTTTCAGCTCTTGATGATAATGACAGCAAGGGTCTCTGTTTTCTTCTGATGAAGAGCTATCTCGTCCATCAATGTCCTGACAGTTTTGCTGATGCCGAGATACCTCCTCGAAACAACAACCACATATAGTCACTCAAAGTGCGAAAGGTCGTACGTCGAAAATTCCATTTTTTCATTTATAATTGCTATATACAGTACTTTGTGATTTCCACCAGGTGGCAAAATCTCTTATGTGATCAGCTGATTCAATAAACTAAGAACAAACCCAAAGTATATAACAATAGAATCAAATCATAAAAGAAAAAATTAGCTTTATTCCCCTCGCCTTAAAACAGACAACCAGACTGATATGCAGCTAATGATTAACTGATATGCACCTAAAACACCTAATTTTGTTAGCATCTTCAAGAACTAATCCTAACATAGATGACGGTGCAGCGGACAGTAACTAATCAACTCCAGAGTGTGGAACTGAAGTGAACTCATCCACTGTTGTGTTCCAGCTCTTCACTTGGCATTTTAACCTTGTCCGTGCTGTACCTGCTACAACTCTTTTGTAACTCAACCTAAAACCTTCTGATCTTTATTTATTAAATTTATAATTGTTAAATTTAACCTGTCCATGTTTCCTGAATACGTAGAACGCATTATGTGGTGACCAGCGACGTTCTTTTTGCCGATGCAGCCGGATTTTCAAACCACTTACATGTGACACGGACTTTTTATGTACGATGCATCGTGATTGAATTTTTCTACACGAGGCGAGCGTGAGTCGCATAGTTTTTTTCCCCCGCGCGATTCTTAAATCCCAGCCTCAACGTCTTTCTCCCGTGCTTTTTCCTGAGCAGATTTTTTTTAACCAGCAGTGTTCCTTTTCGTTCCGAGCTTCCAACATGGCACCTGAGGACGCTGCCAATGCTGGGGATGTTTCGTCACCAGCGTCAGCTCAGATCGCCCGCGTCGCATTGCATATTCCACCATTCTGGAGGAGTAATCTTCGCCTCTGGATTGCGCAGTGCGACAACGCATTCGCGTACAGCGGTATCACCAGCGACGATACTAAATTCTCAGCGCTGGTGGCCAACATTGACGAGGAAACCCTGGAGCACGTGGCAAACATCGTCTTGAATCCACCCACGGCGGAAAAGTACAAGGTACTTTCAACTCGCCTAATCTCGTAGCTTGCAGAGTCGGATCAACAAAAGATTAAGAAGCTGTTATGTGATCTCCAGTTGGGCGACGAGAAGCCCAGCCACCTCCTTAGGAAGATGCGCGGCCTTGCCGGAGCACAGTTGCAGGAAGATTTCCTACAGAATCTGTGGCTACAGCGGATGCCACCTTATATCCAGACGGTCCTCTCGGTGTCGTCGGATTCGTTGGATAAGCTAGCAATACTCGTGGATAAAGTCGCGGAGATCGTGTCCCCTGCAGTGTGGGCCACGTCAGGTGGGCCGCCCGTCCCATCATCTACGGACATTTTGGCCAAGAAGCTAGAGGAGTTGTCTCTGCAAGTTGCGGAGCTGTCAAGAAGCCGCAACTTCTCCCGCGGCCCATATCCGTTCCGAAGATCGTCCCGCAGCCGTTCGAACCCGAACAGACAACCCAGGTCGGGCAGCAACAACCAGGAACTGTGTTTCTACCATAACAGGTTTGGTGACCGTGCCTTAAACTGTAAACCACCTTGTGCTTTCCAAAAACACTTGTCAGTCCCGTCACAGTAGCTGGCATGGCGGAGGCTGCAACCAAGACCAGCAGGCTTTTTGTCCACGACCGCAAGAGTGGACTAAAGTTCTTGATCGATTCTGGCTCTGAGATCTCGGTTCTTCCACCAGCATCGAACAAGAAAACAGCGCCACAATCCAATTTCGCTCACTATGCTGCAAACAACTCCAAAAATCCTGCATATGGTTTTGTAAACAAACAACTCGACCTTGGTTTGAGAAAGCCATTTTTGTGGACATTCATCATCGCTGATGTCACATCACCGATCATCGGCGCAGACTTTCTTATGCACTTTGCTTTTTGATTGACCTCAAACAAAAGAAGCTTATCAACAAACTAACATCTCTACACACTTTTTGCTCAGTGATGCCTGCATCCCAGCCGTCAGTTACCACCATTTGTGCAGCTGTTGATTATTTTGGAAACATCCTGAGACAATTCCCGGAGATTACGAATCCTACTGCACTTAGAGGATCAACTCCTCACAACACAGTCCATCATATCCTAACCAAAGGTCCGCCAATCACATCAAGGCCCAGGCGACTACATCCTAAGGTGCATGACGCAGTAAAAGCCGAATTAGAAATCCTCATTGCACAGGGCATCATTCGTCCATCAAAGAGTCCCTGGAGTTCCCCTCTACATGTAGTCCCCAAACAGGATTCCACCGTACGTTCAGTAGGAGACTACAGGCGCCTCAATGCAGTGACAGAGTTCGACAGCTACCCCATACCACACTTGCACGACTTCGCCCATGCCCTACACGGGAAACGTATCTTTTCAAAGATGGACATCTTTAAAGCATTCCACCAGATCCCGATTGCTGAAGAGGACATTCCTAAGACTGCTGTTACCACACCTTGGGGGTTGTATGAATATACTCGTCTATGCTTCGGGTTAGTGAATGCCCCACAGACCTTTATGTGGTTCATGCATGAGGTTCTGAGAGGATTACCTTTCTGTTACGTCTACTTAGATGACATCCTCTGCTTTTCTGATGGCCATGAGGAACACAAGGAGCACTTGCATATCATCTTTCAACGACTGAAATCCCACGGTCTCAAGCTGAACATCTCCAAATGCGAGTTTGTTGTAGCCGAGCTAACGTTCCTGGGACACCTCGTCACATCCCAAGGTCTGAAACCTCTTCCAGAAAAAGTGAGTGCAGTACTCCAATATAAGCTGCCTGAGACTGTCACGGCCTTGAGAAAATTTCTCGGTTTCACCAATTTCTACAGGCGCTTCGTACCCAACGCTGCGGAGCATCAACGCCTATTGCACGACTTCCTGAAAGGTTCTCGCGGAAAAAGAGATGCTCGACAAATCACTTGGACTTCTCAGGCTATTGAAGCATTCGAAAATTGCAAGAAAGCACTTGCCGAGGCGACAGTTTTAGCTCATCCAGCACCATCAGCTCCACTTGCTTTGCATGTGGATGCGTCAGACTTCGCAATTGGAGGAGCCCTGCACCAAATAATACACTCGGAACTTCAGCCACTGGGATTCTTTTCCAGGAAATTGACCCCAGCTGAACTCTCCTACAGTGCATACGACAGAGAACTTTTGGCCGCATTAGCTGGTGTCAAGCATTTTCGACACATGTTGGAAGGTCGTGAATTTACCTTGTTCACTGACCAGCCCCTGACCTTCGCCTTTCGACACAGAAGTGATAAATGTTCTCCTCGTCAAGCACGCCAACTCGATTTCCTGTCCCAATTCACTACGAGTATCCAGCATGTCCCAGGGCCCAGGAATATAGCTGCTGATGTCATGTCTAGGATATCAAGCATAACTATGCCAAGTTCCATCAACTACCAAGCCATCGCTGAAGCCCAACTGTCGGACCCTGAACTTAACACGCTGCTGACATCAGGAACGGCCCTGCAGCTTACAAGAGAGTAACGCTGCCGGACTGTGACTTTGAGATCACGTGCGATTTCTCAACTGGTGTGGCACGGCCATACATTCCTAAGGAGCACCATCAGAGTGTGTTCTCGGCTCTACACAACTTGACTCACCCACGTACACGCCGAACCACTCACTTGTTGAAGAGTCGTTTCGTGTGGCCTTCGATGTCCTCTGATTCTGCCAAATGGGCAATACACTGTTTAGCCTGCCAGAAATCAAAGATCCATCGCCACACCAAATCCCCTCTATCAACTTTCACTGAACCTTCTCAAAGATACGACCATGTTCACCTGGACTTGTTTGGCCCACTCCCTCCATCCAACGGATACACGTATTGCATGACAATGATTGACAGGTTAACCAGATGGCCTGAAGCACAGCCTCTCAAGGACATCACCGCAGAGACAGCTGCCGATGCATTCTTTACCTGTTGGGTGTCGCGGTATGGAACCCCTGTCACATTAACCACAGATCAGGGTCGGCAATTTGAAGCTTCGTTGTTCCGGTCCCTTACCAAGTTCCTTGGCACACACCGTTCCAGAACGTCAAGCTATCATCCCCAAGCCAATGGCATGATTGAACAATTCCACCGGCCACTCAAGACTGCAATAAAGTGCCACGCCACCGAACGTTGGACTGAGGTTCTTCCAACAATCCTTCTTGGTCTTCGTGCGTCCCTGAAGGAAGATCTCGGTTACACCCCAGCAGATCTAGTCTTTGGAAAAACCCTGACACTTCCAGGAGAGTTCTTCCAGAAAAGCAAACCTGACTGCGACCCTGCCAGTTTTGTGGGTAAGCTCCATGCCCACATGAATCTGCTAAGACCACAGCCACCCAAGCCCCATGGAAAGCGTCCGACGTTTGTCCATGGAGAACTCTCAACGGCATCACACGTTTTCCTTTGGAGAGACCTGGTCAGGAAACCTCTCCAACAGCCCTACGACGGACCCTTTCGTGTTCTCAAGTGCAACAACAAGACGGTTAAATTGGACATAAAGGGGAAACCTGTGACAGCGTCCGTGGATAGAGTGAAACCTGCCTTCATCGATAACGCTGAGGACATAGTCACAAACAAGGGGCCTATCCTCCCACAGCCACCAGCTGACCTCCAATCAACTGATTCTACACCACCGGCAGAGGCAAGAGCTAGTCGTACAGGACGTACTGTACGCTTCCCAGCCAGGTATCGTTGACACTGGGAGGGGAGTATGCAGCGGACAGTAACTACTCAACTCCAGAGTGTGGAACTGAAGTGAACTCATCCACTGTTGTGTTCCAGCTCTTCACTTGGCATTTTAACCTTGTCCGTGCTGTGTCTGCTACAACTCTTTTGTAACTCAACCTAAAACCTTCTGATCTTTATTTATTAAATTTATAATTGTTAAATTTAACCTGTCCTGCATTAACGGCAAAAAAACTACAAATACAAAAGCCACATTAATTAAGTACTGACTGTTTAATAATTATTTAGAATTAAATGTTTCAAGTTATTCATTTTTATTTTATACATAACCTAACTGACTGAAACTTTAAAAATGTTTATTAATTATAAAACCTATGTTTGTACTTTTGTTTATTTATTATATTTTTTAAATCTCCACTATTCAGACTTACATGAAAAAAAATGTGTTACTTGCGTAAAAAAATTCCATAATATCAGCTAATAAATAGCATTCCCCCCTCTTTTTATATTTTCTAGTATGTTGAAAAAGTTGGAAGTGGTAAGCATAATTTTTTTTCCAGATAGTGGCACTCTTCCCACAAAAAGGTTGGCTACCCCTGCTTTAGACATACAATCTTTTGCACTTTAAGTGAAGATATGTGGTGGTTGTTTCGACAAGGTGTATCACCATTAGCAAAACTGTCTGGTCCTTGACGCACGATGTACCTCTTCATCAGAAGAAAACTGAGACCCTTGCTGTCATTATCATCAAGAGCTGAAACGATCTCACCATCATCAAAAGATTAGCAGTTACCTTCGTGATTATATACCAATCGCAAAATTGATCACATGGACAAGATACATCGTCGAAAACATTTGGCGGATTAAATAATAATCGAGACTGAAGAAGCATAAAACCGTTCCAAAACTAGTTCACCAAACTGTTTCTGGAACAGTTCACTTATCTATCTGGGTTGAATGTTTCGGGTTCAGGAAGGTTATTTGGATCATGATGGATGGCGTAGTTTGGAATGGTGATGATCATACCGTTGGATATTATTATTCCCGTGTTTCCCACCTCATAAATTGTATCTGCCTTCCTTTCAAACCTATTGGAAGGGAAAGATGTTATGAAAAATACTTTTCAATGACAAAAGTCGTCCGAAAACTGGGGCGGTGGTCCTAAGACGCGGGAGTAATCAAATAGCAACAAACACATCACAGTCCAAGTGCGTATTTCACAGTGGATTTGCAGTCTTGAAAGTTTTACATTTCTTATTACACTAATATTCACATTATTATATGCAAGTCAGAACTCAAACCTGATAGACGGTGGGTGAATTCGAAGGGTTTCGGACAAAACATTGTCCAGGTACTTCATGCTCTGTATTCCTTCGTACGTTAGTTCACCCTATAAAGAAATAGTACTCAAATTAGTAACTTTGCATTAACTTTCATTCAAACACATACACTACATAAATTATGAAGTAGCAAATTACAGCACTAGTTCCAACAACCTAGTACTAAAATTTTAAACTACCTATCTCTCATTCGTCGTTATAGAAGATATTCAATTAATACTACCCATTCATTTAATAGGTTAGGTTGTTAACACTCTTTGTGGTTTCGACGAAATATTTCGTTCATAAAGATCTGACCAATTTTGCTATTAACAAGATGTCCCATCATCATAATATTGCCGAGATTAATGATGCTGACGAGATCAATATAAGGTCAGTTTTCTTCTAAAGATCACAATCGTATTTCCTTCTAATAATCAACATCGTATTTTCTTCTAGTGATCACAATCGTGTTCTCTTTTAATCATCGCCATCATGTTATCTCATGAGCAGATATCTCGTACAACATGATCTGGTTAGTCTTGCTAAAAACTGGTTTTTGACGATGATGCGGGATCAACTACGAAGAGAACCCACCGAGGAAAACATCTCGTAATTTTCTTCTAATGATCATCATCGTGTTTTCTTCGAATGATCACCATCGTGTTTTCTTCCAATGATCACCATCGTGTTTTCTTCTAATGTCCACCATCGTGTTTTCATCTAATGATCGCCATCATGTTTTCTCATGACGAGATATCTCGTCCATTAGGATTTTTCTACTAATGACCACAATAGAGTTTTCTTCTAATGATCATCATCGTGTTTTCTTCTAATGATCACCATCGTGATTTCTTCTAATAATCACGATCGTGTTTTCTTCTAATGATCACCATCGTGTTTTCTTCTAATGTCCACCATCGTGTTTTCATCTAATGATCGCCATCGTGTTTTCTCCTGACGAGATATCTTGTCCATTATGATTTTTCTTCTAATGAACACCATCGAGTTTTTTTCTAGTGATCACCATCGTGTTTTCTTCTAATGACTACCATCGTGTTTTCTTCTAATGATCAACATCGTGTTTTCTTCTAATGTCCACCATTGTGTTTTCATCTAATAATCGTCATCGTGATTTCGCATAACGAGATATCTCGTCCATTATGATTTTTCTTCTAATGACCAACATCGAGTTTTCTTCTAATGATCATCATCGTGTTTTCTTCAAATGACTACCATCGTGTTTTCTTTTAATGATCACCATCGTGTTTTCTTCTAATGTCCACCATCGTGTTTTCATCTAATAATCGCCATCGTGATTTCGCATAACGAGATATCTCGTCCATTATGATTTTTCTTCTAATGACCAACATCGAGTTTTCTTCTAATGATCATCATCGTGTTTTCTTCTAATGACCACCATCGTGTTTTCTTCTAATGATCACAATCGTGTTTTCTTCTAATGATCAACATTGTGTTTTCTTCTAACGACCAGCATCGTGTTTTCTTCTAATGATTGCTATCGTGTTTTCTCAGATAGAGGTATCTCGTCCATTATGCTCTGGTTAGTCTTGCTAAATCTAGTTGTTGGCGAAGATGCGGGATCAACTACGAAGCGATCCTTCCGAGGAGAACACGTCGTAATTTTCTTCTAGTGATCACCATCGTGTTTTCTTCTAATGATCACTATCGTGTTTTATCATGACAAGATATGTCGTCCAACATGATCTGGTTAGTCTTGCTAAAAACTGGTTGTTGGCGATGCTCCGGGATCAACTACGAAGAGAACCTTCCGAGGACAACAACTCGTAATTTTCAATCATTGTCAGATCACGAGGTAAACACCTGAGCCACCACTCCACTATCCGAAGTTCTAGACCAGTGCTCCCCAACCTTTTTATCGCCGCGGACCGGATCATCGTTTTATAATTTTAACGCGGCCCGCTGAGGGGGGGGGGCGTTGATTGTTCATATTTTAGATGGTTTTGATTTAATAATTTTAATTTAATCTTATTTAAACATGCCTTCAATACAAAATACAGTTACACCAAAAAATGAATATAAAGTTATTTAACATTTTAACTCACTAGAACGTTAAATCAATGAGAATCCTGAGCTTGTTTCATTACAACGAGACGATTTCATCTGGAAATAAGAGGAGACAATGACACCCGAAGTGTGTTGCTTATGTCCAGTTTATTCCATTGTTTTATTTTGGTTGCTGTCACTGCAAAAAACTCCGCTTCACACAGATAGGTTGTCGGAAATGGCAACAGGGATTTAAGTGCTGTGGTGACAATCCCAGGGTATTCCGCCATGACTTTAATCCACAACACCGGCAGAGTTGTTGTCTAGAACGTAGTTTTAAGGCCGCCTTCATTTGCAATCTCCAGCAGTTGATCTTCTTGCACAGACATGCTAGATTCGCCTGATTTGTTGACAAATGGGTTGCGGATCCATTCCTTACTAATTCGGGGGTCTTTTGTAGTTGGGAAGTAGCGATCAAACTCTTTTAAAAGCAAAGACAGGTGATCGTGCATCAACTGGGTAAATGAATGTTTAGGCTCAATCTTGCCTAAAATCCCCGCTAATGTCTGAAACATGTCCAAAATGCCTCTGTTCACGCGCCGTCCCCACAACTTCAGTTTGGCTTTAAATGCAGCTACTTTGTTTGCCAACTTGAAAACAGCTGTCACATTTGTCAAAATTGGAAAATAGAGATTCAGAAATCATAATTGAAGCTCTAGTAACAGAACAAATTTAAAGTTCTGATTTACTGCCTCCTAATTTGAGTGGACATTTCATAGATAAGAACCACACAAACCCGAGAGAAATGCACCACAGTAAATAAAATGGAAATAATTTATGTTCCTTGGGCGGCCCGGTACCATTTGATCCACGGACCGGTACCGGTCCGCGGCCCGGGGGTTGGGGACCACTGTTCTAGACCACAGCAAGGTGAGAACATTTGAGGCCTTAAAAATATTGAATGTGCCCCAGCCCCCACGTACATGATGGTCTAAAGCTTTTAGTTTCCTAAGAAAGCGTAGCCGTGATCTAGCGGCCGTGATGTATCGGTGGGTGACGTCACTAAAACGTTGTTTATACTAACGCATGGTGTTGGTTTCCTAGAGAGCGGTGTTTGTGAGCGTAACGAAAATTATCGGAGCCGCCATTTCCATGACTGTCGTCATAACGGTCTCAAACAGGTGGGGAACGTTTTTTCTCTTGTAGCGGCCACATTTCATTTCCTGCTCCAAGCGATTCGAACGAAGAGGAGAGAAATAAATAAACATTTTTGACTGCCATTGATTAATTCGTTTTTGTAAAATCGGGATCTTTAAACACAGAATGAAAATTTCAACGGATTTGATATCTGCGGAAAATTTGACACCAGATCGTTACCTTAAATGTGATTTTCTTTAAATAAATAATTAATTATTTAATAAATAATTAAATAATCAAATGGTAAATAATTGAATAATAAAACTGTTTTTGATAACGATCTGGCGTAGAAATTTACGCTGATTTGAAATCTGTTGAAATTTTCACTCTACCTTCAACGATCCCGAAGTTAGAAAGTTTAAACTAGAGAATAAAAAACCACTTTGTTTTGTTTCTCGAATAAAATAAACCACGACAGCCGTCTGTGTTGCCCATTCTCCAACGTATTCTGTCCGTCTAAGTTGACATGTCTGGATTTTTGTTTAGACGGCCGTCTAGTTATGCCCGCGGCATCATGACGTATCACGGCTGTTAGATAACGGCTCCACTTTCTTAGGAAACCAAAGCTTTAGACTGAATCAAATTTCGAACTCGCAATTCTCCAATTGCTCCGGAACTCTTCCAATCGATTATCATGACCCAATTCAATAGCGGATTCTGTGAATTCTTATGCATAAAACTGCACGTTCTTCATTATGTTAAATTACACAGATTTTCAATCTCATCGACTTTTGACGCTAAATTTCAATTCGTTAACAAAATTTAACAAATCTCGGACACTGTTGATTTAGATTAGCCACTAGAGGACGCCACGTGATGAACATTAATTTTTTTGTATACTCTATGGTCACTCCTGGGGTCATCGCACCCCTGTATTTGCCATCGCCCTCTGTCGGCGGCGTGGCATTCTGTTTTTTCGTATGCACACGGTGTAGTCGTCTGCCCATTTTTGTAATACGTTTATATCTTTAAACAAAGAATCCTATTCGTACCAGCTCGTTTTGTTTCTTGTCTTTGTCCACTGATGATAGCTCTTGGGGAACAAGGTGAATCAACTTTTAATCTTTGTAGTAAACTAATTCGCATAAATTCATTGCTCTACATATCAAAATTCGTAAATCTGTATACTTAAACTTACAAACACCAAGTAGAAAGAAATTTGGTTCAATGACAGAGATAATTTAAATATAAGTAGATTGATCTATTAAGAAATATATTAACTATATAGTCTGATCTATTGAGAAATATATTAACTACATAGACTAATCTATTGAAAAACGCTTCAATAAGTGAGACCAACATGTCGACTAGTAGTCACGTGACTGCTCTGAGAAAAATCGACTCGTACTACTGGTACTCACTCTACTTTTATATTGCGTTCTATGGTTGAGTATGAGAGAGGGGTTTTCAATGCAGACAAACAAACCGGATGAAAATGGGAGATTTTACTTCTCTTGTCAAAATGCTCTCACATGACATATATGGGATTTCCTTTAAAATGCAGTTTATTACTGTTTTATCAACACTTGACGTTTAATCTAATTGTCTTAATTGTCTTCTACTAATCATACATACTTTGGAAATTACTTCTTTGGAATGTTAAATGGCAAAATGTTGGAATCGCGCATATGAGAAATAAGCCCAGTGACGCCGTTTGGATATACGTACAGGAATTGCTTATTGCCTCACAAACACCCCAGTCACGTACAATTGACTTAACATAAAAAGCCTCTCACAAAAAAATTGGTTGGTTTAAAGTTTTAAGGCATAAGTGCCATATTTGGCTAAGCTCCGACAAAAACAAATTAAAGTCCAGAGTTTTACATCAAGTCAAAAATCGTAAAAAAAAAAAAAATATATATATATATATATTAAAAGGAGGAGCAGAGTAGTGGTATTAAAACAGAAAAATATCGTTCAAGTATGCCTGGAGCGCGATCCCATTGGTTGATTGATTCGGGATTTTATGGCACAAGGGTCACATTTTGCTAACTGCGCCGAACACAAGACGTACAATGTCAAGTAATTGCGAAAAGAAAGGACAGAGAAAAGAATGAGAGAAGGATCGCATGTTCATCATAAAGTCACGATCCCTTTGTTTACCAGACGCACTAGATCCCATGGGAAAAGGGTCATCGGAATCACTAGGATACCTCTAAGTAAGATGCGAGCCCAAACGACGTAGAAAAATTGAAACTCATACCGCCATATTCAAGTCTCGAGTTAACACGAGGATCAGTTGATCCGCGGGTCATAGTTAAACTACGGATTATCAAGAACCATATTCTACAACGAAACGGTTTAGTAATCCACGGAATTAAACGACACGCTCGCTGTGACGGGCTACAACCATCTCCTCCCGATCACGTGATATTGTTTACATTTGGTACGACGCAATAATTTGCATTCATGCTGATCAATAACGTACATCGCCGCTAGAATTGATTCCATTGTAAAATCATGTAACAAATAGACGGACAGCTGTTTTAAAATTAAACTATTTATTTAAGTAATTTAAATATTTACAAAGTAAGTTTAGACATTTTTGAGCACAGCCATCGACATCGAAACCTTGCCTGGAGCCAACACAAGGGCTCCGCAAACAGAGAGAGGTCTTCTCACTTCAATAGTTACAATCAGTCTCTCGTTTTTAGTTCATTCTCTCCAATCATCCCAGACCCGCTCTCTCGGATCGCAGGTGCGAACCGGGGGGAATTTCTAAGCCCTCTTCAAGTGTTTTTCAAGAAGGGCCTTTCTGTTGTGAACTCATGGCATCCGCCCACAGCTGCGGAGTCTATCTATAACGCCGACTCAGGATCAAAAGCTAATATCGACCTTTCCGTCTCCCTTCCCGGCACGGGACGAAGGGATCGGAACAGGACCTTTGAAGATCGGTGGAAAAACGTTCCCGGGCATTTCTGAATTTAATGCCAGGCATTAAGGGGGGGGGGGCTGACCGAAACGGAACACCAAGTCGGTGATGAGAAAAACTAACTCTCTCATGATACTTTGTCACAAGCACACGTGTTGTTGTCACAGTCTGGTTGTTGATGCACATTCCGACGCCCATGTTTTAGAGAAAAGTTGTCGGCTAGTACAATACGGTACACCATATTCTGATTTTTAAAAATGCAAACGTTATATTAATCTGGGTTTGGAGAGAAAATTGCATAGGTATTTAATTTCAATTTGGATTTTTATGGGAACTTAAATTGTACATGAAAGATTTGGACATATTGCCTAGACAAATCAGTGTAATCCTATTATCTCTGTAATTGTCAGTATGGGTGCATGTTGGTGTAAAGTGAAGTAACTTCCATTGTCGATTTTCTTTAATTCGTAATAAATCAACAAAATAATTTTTATTCTACGACGAATTTGTATCTACTATGGTTAAGTTCTTCCAATCGCTCTCTTGTTGGGTTCTATATATATATATATATATATATATATATATATATATATATATATATATATATATATATATATATATATATATATATAGCAAGCTTAAATATAATTCGAACCAGAACACATGTGGCATATCTATTTTACAGAGAATGTAATCACCTTCTTGTTTCGAATCATATAAGATCAGTTGAATGCGCGTCGTCGCAAGAATACTGTAATTTAGCACAAAATGAAGTGTGTCGTCCATTTTATTGTGTTTACAGTATGTATCGCTTATTTTGCAAAACGATAGTACTGCGCACGCGTAACTCTTTTCAAGTGTTTAACCGGCGATCTCGGAGGATCAAAATGTAACACCGAAACGGCAGTTTAAACCTCGGATCAGGCATTGTGAATACGGTTTTAATGTAAACTCGGGGATTATTGTTGATCCACGGGTTAGCTCGGACTTGTGAATACGGCCGATGGCGTAAATTGTTTCTTCCGAGATATCTATCACTGAAGAAAGTATCAGCTATAAATTACGCTTATCGGCATGCGCCGTAATTCCTCTTTCCGCTCGAAAAGGAATTGCTTATG
Source organism: Metellina segmentata (assembly GCA_947359465.1). NCBI lineage: Eukaryota > Metazoa > Arthropoda > Arachnida > Araneae > Tetragnathidae > Metellina > Metellina segmentata. The sequence continues at coordinate 120,227,541 of OX375879.1, read as the reverse complement.
TGTGATTGAAGCTAGGTCTCATAATTTTTCTTTTCCGCCGCAAAGTTCTTAAAAGATCTCAGAACGCGATGTGGAATTCATAGAACGTGGAAACTCAATTTATAAGTTTTGGAAACATTAATGTAACATAACTTGTATATTTAAGTTAATAAACTAGAACTAGGGGGCCTGCCCCCTGCTCGCTAACGCTCGCCAACCCCCGGAGGATTGCTTCGCAATCCTCAATGGTTCGTTGCGCGAACCTATGCTCGCTTCGCTCGCCTCAATGAAGACATGTGTCCTAGCACAAGGGATTGTTTGCAAAATATGTTACAAAAAAAAAATGTTTTTCAAATCTAAATTTGCTGTATTACAGAAAAAATATATACAGTATCTCTAAAATCAGATTTCAAATGAAAACTTTGTGCAAATTTTGACTCGAAATGTGAGCGTTGCTTTGGAAATTGAATACCCAGCATGTTGTTTGTGTGTACATTTTCCCAGTACTCAAACGACCCACACTTTTTCATTGAGTTTGTTGCTGAAAGTTGTAGTGCAAACGTCTTGTTGAACTATAATTGTTGGCCCTGAAAAGATCCTCCGCTTTCTTTGATTTCTAATTATAAACTGCAACAGCTCGACTAAAATTCATTTTTTTTCAATAAAATTTCATCCGATAACGCTATAAATTCAATCGATGCGCGAGACTTCGCGATAAACAAACAATCGTACAGTGTTGCCAAAACGCGATTACAAATAACGTCTTTTTTGCGTGCCACGTAAGAGAATTATATATATAGAGATGTCCTGAAGAACCTTGACACTCGAATGCATTTCTTCACTCTGTGTCCTGCCTGCTCACAATATCTTGTGGAGATAATAGAACACTTTCATCGAAACAATTATACACTGAAATTTGTCTATAATTTTCAACGAACCTTATAGCGTAGCAGGAACTTACGTTGTTCTCTTTAATAAACTTGTCCACCTCTGCTCTCGCCTTGTCCTGAATGTGGGGATTGACAGCGAGAAAATACGTCGCGAGAGCCAATGTCGATGATGTGGTCTCATATCCAGCCAGAAAGAAGGTCAAGCACTGTGCAACGAGCTCATCCATGGTGAGATCTGTCAGGGTAGATTTCAAATCATTTTAAAACAAATTTATAGATTTTTAATGTAATAAATTAAATTTGCTTTCCCCACGTTGATGACATTAGTTTTTAAATACACTAAGCGGAATTGCGCCGCTCCATGTGACCCTGCTGTCTTTGTAGAAAAAATTTAATATTTTCAAGAGACGGCAGCCCGACCCGGAGCTAAGGCTGACACCAGCTCATTATGATCATAACATTAATACTAGTGGCGTCCAGATGTATGAACTTAGATTGGACTTCCTGGACGCCATCCCTAATGCAGACCACGAGGTGTGCATCTTCAAGGACAAAGAACTCTTAGATATACTTAAATTTAAACTCTTACCCGGCAACTTACTCAGGCTGAGTTGTCTGCCATTTACCAAGTCATAGAATGGGCAATTGCCAATAAAAAGACAATTAATGTATTCAGTGACAGTCTCAATTCAATTCAGGCCCTTAAAACAGCAACTAATAAGTCCAACTACCTGTACAAAATAAAATAAAATAAACTTTATCTGTAATTGTCTTGAAAGCCAATTACAAGTTACCCATGGTCAAATGTTTTTTATTATTATTATTATTTTTATTTTTTATTTTTTATAATAGATATATAACTAGTTGCTTAAATTTTTATGTTAGTCTTCTGTAAAGCGGAACATGATAGCTAAACGTACTCTCGTAAATTCCACATTTCAAATCGTGCGTGGAAAAGATTGCATCAATCGAAGTTCTGCCTCTCGTTGTCCAATATTTAGGATTTGTCTTTAGATCCAACCAATAGACTTCTCTCAACACTTCGCAGAATTCTTTCCCATCTTCAGTGTTCATGTTGATATTAAAGTCTCCAGCCAAGACTGATTTATACTCGTCACAATCTGTGCCCAATGCTTCTAAAATGTCATCTGTACTCGAACCTGGCTTGGCATATAGTACGGCCAAACGAACATTGTTTTTTAAATAGACGACAACAATGTGAACTCCCGTGTCATAATTTGGGAACTGTAGAGCTTCCTGTGTTTCAATATTATTCTTGGCGTAAATGGCAACACCGCTGTGCTTTCTCGTGCGACTTTGGCTCGAATGAATCTCGATGCACAATTTAAAGTCTTGAAACTTGAAGCGATCGGTTGGAATCGTCCACGTTTCGGCCAACAATAGAAAATCGCTATGCATGAAACTATGATCACAGGCAATGTCTTCATGATGCGCTTGGAGGGATTGGACGTTGTGATACATGAACTGATAGCTGTAACTCTCATCTCGTTCGTGAAGCCATGCAAACATTGGAGCAGACGCCGTAGATTCGAGACGTTTTAACTCTACTGTCAGAGGGTCGTCATCTTTAACAGGTGCCGGTGGATTATAATCGTTCAAGACATACAAACCAGATGCCTTTGTTAGGCGAGAAAAGCCAACATATTGCAATGATCGTCCCATGCGAGAAGACATTCCAACTCCGACACAATCGAAGGTGCAACCTTGTGATTTGTGGATTGTCATGCTCTCGGCGACAATGAGTGGAAATTGTTTTCTACTCACACTCAATGCTTTATTTCGCGTTTGAAGAACCGTTCTTTTCTGACGCTCTATAGGCGTCCATCGATGATCGATTTTATTCTGAATCATGTAACGATAAGATGCTGCACGTGCTTCAGAACCTACTTTTGGACTCTCGGTGAATTCTATCCAGATGCGTTTGATACCTAATTCATCCGACTTGCCTTTCATATTGCAAGTTTCTACTTTACGTAAAAGTCCCACTGATCCGTTGACCAATTTATCATTTGTGTCCAAATTACATGTCAACATATACTTTGCACCCAGCTTGAACGGAATGTTATAGTCCAAGTTGTTTGCTTTTTGACGTGGTAAGCGTTTTGCTTTGTTCAAGAGCTCTAATTTGGCTTTTCTACCACCCACGCCTGTGACATTATCGATAGATTTACCCTTGATTAACTCTGATTCTATTGCGTTCAAACGCTTGTGATTCGCTTCATCTACTTCTCTATTTGAGTGGAAAAGCAACGTGGCTTGCTCTGGGATGTCTTTCCACTCGGTCTTTCTAGATTTTAAAAACTCAATCTCTTCTTTGCTCATTGTGCCCTCAGCCATATTATTGAGCAAGTTTGCGTAAGGTTGATCGTCCTTTTGACGCATAATCTCGTCTAGCTTTTGAAATTTTGTCCGGAATGTGACTGGCTCGTGACAGTCTTGCCTTGCATTCCTACTACAATGCAACTGACTCCTACCAGTCTCGTTGCTCTTATAATGAGTTATTTCCAGACTAGTAGACAACTACCGTTGTTTAGTATTCCTACATCTTTATATTTTTTTTTCTTACACCGGACGACTTGAAAACTCTCTCCGAGAACAAAACCCATTTGACCATGGGTAAAAGAAAACATCAAAATTTACTAACATTTTTGGCCTGAGTTGGGTTTTTGCACATGCGGGACTTACAGGTAAACGAGCTGGCCGACGAAAACGCCAAGCTCGCCTCGATCAGTGGTGAGATCTTGGACATTCCGTTCCCCCTGAGCTTACTTAAAAAGAAAATTATGCAATATTCAGATGGAATGTGGCAGAGATATTACGCAGATTCCAATAAGGGCCTTGGGCTCAGAGGATTTATCACCAAAATTAAAAGAGATAGACTCATCACTGATCGCCAGCTCGTCTGGTATGTCACGGGTCATGGACCGTTCCATGCTTATCTTTGCAGGTTCCGACTCAGGGCAACAAATCTCTGCAATTGCGGGGAAGTGGGGGATGCCGACCACTTTCTTTTTGGCTGTCCACTCACGCATGCCAACCATGTCAAGAAGCCAAGTGATAGGAATAAACCTATATGGTTGGAAAGCATTTTAAGAAATAGGGTCACACTATGACGAGAATAAACTCCTGCGTGATGGCGGCCGGTCTCCACAACCCATAATGGTCAAACTGCTGGTTCCTTGGAACCCCCTTTGGTTGCCTCTTTTGGGGTAGAGAAGTGTAACTAGGTTCCCCTCCATTTTATATATTTTTAAATATCTTAAATTTTAAAAAATTTTAACCTTGTCTTAGCATTTTTTTTTAACTTTACAATTTACGCTCATTTAACATTTCATAACAATATATTTATTACATTTATCATAAACTATTTATTCCATTTAGCATGAAACATAATCGTTATTCTTTTTCTGTGTTAGTGTTAGATGTTTCGGGTTCAAACCAAATTTTATTCCATATGTGTTTTTGTGTGTTGTTGTGTTTTTTATGTATTTTGATGAATTTCCGTTGTTCTTTTGTATTGATGTTCTTACCTGGCATGTTGCTAGAGTTTTTTATTACCCGGTTTTTCTCCAGGATGATATGTACTGCTCTTTTATTTCAATTTCCCGGTAACTCCGGAGGTATTATGTTTTTATTTGGGGCTTGTTTCCCGATGTAATTATATTTTAGTTATAATAAATGATCGACTGATTGGTGTTGGGTCTCCTGGCCCTCCTCCGTGCTGCGGTGGAAGTCCCCCCCCCCTTGTCCCCCCCCCCCCCCTTTGGTCCGGGGTGGGTCTAGAAACTACGTTGTTACACGTGCCGCTGAATGCAATTTCCGAGAAAAATTAGTTTGCTTCAAACCAAATTAGTCACGAAAACCGTTAAAATTTAATTTGCCATTCTCTAATAATGAGGATAAAATTCGAAAACATCTAACCTTAGCAAGACTATGCGTCGAAATCTAGTTTAACTGAAAATTAATTTAGGGGGGAGGGCATTCTTAATCACTCCAAAACTGAAAATCGTCTTCTCTGGTAGTAACCTTTGCACAAACTTTTGTAGTTTGTTTTTCAACTGGAGTGGATGAATTGTGTGTGTGTGTGTGTGTGTGTGTGTGTGTGTGTGTGTGGAAAGGTATTGTATATGGATGAATACATCATATAGATGCGCCAGGGGTAAATTGTTGGAGATATGAAAAAGTGACAACTATGTTAAAAGATGGTCTTTCGCGCAATTAAATGATTCTTACATGTTTTAATGACAGTATTGATGAGTAACTTTTCGATCAAAATTTAATCAATTCAACTCGAAAAACGCAGGGTAATTCTGTTATTATGAAATAAAGTTACTCTTAGTTACGTACCTTCTCTTCATACTGTTTCAAAATCGGTACACAAACTACATTTACCGTTAATATTGAATAAGAAAAAAATCGACCTATTTCTGATTGAGTAATCTGGGGCAACTGAACTGGCTATTAGCGACTGTCCTGGATCCTGTCCACAGGGAAAGATCCGATGATACCGGATCGTCATTTTAAACAGCGGTCAGATAACTTGATCAACAACTGAGTTGGCTGTCCACTTTCCATGATTCCACTCCGCGCCAACGTGGGCAAATTTGAGGCCACGGCAGATTTACGTGCCCCAGCCCCTTTGTATACGACGGTCTTTGATTGAATCGAGTTTCGAACTCGCAACCCTCGGGTTGTTAATCACTTGCCCTTCCAACTAGGCTTCGGTTGCCCGTTCATAACTCTATGGAATGCTGCTCATTTGAAATCGGATTGAACGATGATATATATATATATATCATCGTTCAATCCGATTTCAAATGAGCAGCATATATATACAGGGTGGTCCCGAATTCATGGTACAAACGTTAATGGTAGGTACAGGACATTGTAACAATGATTTATTGTATAGGAATGTATAGTCGCAAGTGACGCGGTGAGGCGAAAACAGGGGAAATAACGGCCGAAAGGAAAAACAAAGATTTTATTGAAAGCGTTGTTGACAAGTGTCATGTTTACAGTAATTGTTCAAAATTGCGTCCACCAGTATCAATACATGCTTGACAGCGTCGGTGGAGCGATTGGCGTACACGTTCAAAGATGCCTGGTATTTCACGCACACCTGCAGCAGCTACAGATAAGCGAGCGACGAGATCCTCATCTGAGTCAACTGGAGTCTCATAAACAAGATGCTTTAGATGTCCCCATAAAAAGTAATCGAGGCTCGATAAATCAGGAGATCGGGGTGGCCAAGGAATCCATCGAGTACCAAACGTGGCATTCAGGTAATTCCGTACATCAATGCTGAAGTGTGCTGGCGCCCCATCGTGCTGAAACCACATGCGGTTACGAATGGCGATCGGAACATCATGCAGCAGTTGTGGTAACACTTCTTTCAGAAAAATAAGATAGCTTCCGCCAGTGAGCCGCGTGGGTAGTAAGTATGGGCCAATCAAAAAGTCGTTCACAATACCAGCCCACACATTAATACTGAAACGTTGTTGAAACGCATGTCGACGCGTTGCATGTGGATTATCGGTTGCCCACACATGGGAATTGTGCGCATTAAAGACACCCTCGCGTGAAAATGTCGCTTCATCTGTAAATAGCACATAATCTACGAAATCCGGCTGCAACGCACATTGCTGCATCACCCACAGGCAGAAGTTCTCCGCGGCGAGGATAATCTGCCGGATTCAATGCTTGTACTTTCTGAAAATGGAAGGGGTGTAAGCTATTTTCGTTTAACACTCTGCATACAGTCTGATGACTCACACCTACGTCACGCGCAACAGTTCTTGTGCTTGACTCGGGTCTATCAGCCACAATGTTCAAGATGCTTTCTTCCAGCCTTGGAGTGCGTACAGCTCTTACTCGACCAGCGCCATGTCTGTTGACGTCGAACGCACCTGTTTCACAAAGTTGACGATGTAACCGTTGAAAAATTCTATGATCCGGCATTCGTCGATCAGGATACTCCGCGCGATACATTCGTAACGCAGCTCTGCCGTTACCATTTGCACGGCCGTACATGTAATGCATGTCTGCTTTTTCTGCATACGTAAAGTCACCCATCGTCTACGGCAGCACAATTGTGAATGGCGCTTTTCCCTACTGCGATGCATCATGTTCAACAGCGGCTAGACATCTACTGCCCTCTACCGGCAATGATACCAACCGATCACTCCATTTCTCTTTCCTTTTATTTCCCTTGTTTACGCCTCACCGCGTCACTTGCGACTATACATTCCTATACAATAAATCATTGTTACAATGTCCTGTACCTACCATTAAAGTTTGTACCATGAATTCGGGACCACCCTGTATATATATATATATATATCTGGATAACAATAACACTGATTTTCTAGACATAAAAATTTCTGTTTCATCCGGCAAAGTTGACATTAATGTATATGATAAACGCAGCGATTTTAAATTTACTGTCATTAAATTAATATTTTGGGACTCCAATATCTCTAAAAGAATATACTACAACACGATAGCTGGTCAACTGGTACGTTTCAAAAAAATTTGTGATTCTGATTCAAACTTTTTATTACAATGTAAATATCTAAAAAACACACTTCTCAGTAACAAATACCCGTATTCATTCTTTAATAATATTTTTGAAAGGTTTATTAATATCAACACCTACACAACCCATGAATAGCTATTTATGAATATATTTTTAAATAGGGGCTGGGGATTTTCATATTATTTATATTTTATTTTTATGCTTTTTTTGGTCTCGTTGCATTGGAAGTATGATGTTAACATATAAGTTATGTTGTTTAATTGATGGCATTTGGTGGTAATTTTAGGCTTGTTGTTGTTGATATCCCGGCTGCGGCTTCGGGTTTCATTTCGTTTTGTTCCTGCTCCGTTTTGGTATTTTGTTTTTCTTTTACTTGCTTTTGGTGATGTTTTGGGGAGTGTATGAGCAATTTTTTCAGCCTAATGCTGCTCATATGTAGAAAACACCATTTTATGTTGTTTGGGTCAGGCTCCTCCCTGATGACGCCCTGATCCTCCAACATTTCTTCATTTTTTTATCATTTTTTAAGACTTTTATTGGATTTTTTTTGGAAATTCTTGTGTTCTTGAAATTATATATATATATATATATATATATATATATATATATATATATATATATATATATATATATATATATATACATACATATATATAATTCAAATACCACTCCCTCACTGACTCACTCATCACTGTATCTCAAGAACTACAAGTCCTAAGAAGCAGAACTTTTGCAGGGTGCACTAAGAAATGACTTTGAAAAATTCGACTCTTAAGATGCTTAAAGTTGACCTAAGGCCTAAGCCGAAAGCAATTCCAAATCGTTATAGAAATCACATTGAGTATAAAACGATTGCTGTACTCAGCTCAGATTGCTTTACCAGTGCTGATCGAAAAACAATTATTTTAAAACAAATCAAGCAATAATATTCATGTTTTAACTGACTTTTTACTTCTTCCCATAATGAAAATAATATTTAGAAATATTTGATTGATGAAGAAAGAATATTTAGAGCATTTAATTTTACATAACTTACATTTTTAATGGAACACGAGAACCTAAAAGAAAAACTCATTGATCATAAAAGCGCAATTTTGCTTCACGGTATCTGGCAACGTGAGAAAAAGCGTCATACTGTATTTGAACATTCTGAAGTATTAAAAATATGTGTTCTTTTTGCTAAAAATCATTGTTGTTTTTATCAACAATGTTCGTCTTTTGTTTAATTGTTCTATTTCAGAATATATTCAGGAAGTCGAAATTAAACACGTTAGAACACAATTGTTTTTCAGAATTCTGCATTTTTTTCAAGGATTGGAATATTGTTTGTTTGCTTATGTGTTCCGGTATATTAGCTACTAGCAGAAGGACCCGGCTTTTCTCGGGTTGAATTAATAATATTTTGATTGAAAAGTCATCATCAATTCTTTTTCATAAAAGAATCTTAGCATCATTTAAGTGTACGGGAAAATAATTTAATACCAATTTAACTTCTCCATTGATTCTATAATTTACTTCGGACGCAAACATGTATCCAACCATATAATCCATTTCATATTCGTCACACTTATGCTAAAGTTGATTTTAAGGTTTCGAATGACTACGAATATTCCCGTGCATTCAATTTCAGTAAAACTGGCGAATTTTCGGTGGATAGTCTTAGTTTTCCTATGAATATGTTTTCATGTGCCATTCTTTCACCTAGTATGCGATATTTTTGAATTTCATCATCAATATGAGAAGATGGTAACTTAAATTGTTACAACATTCGTTACTAATTTAGTTTGAAGCAAACGCAATTTTTCTTGAAAATTCCATTCAGCGGCAGGTGGAATAACGAAACTTCAGTTAGATATATAAAGCAGAGTAGACGTTTGTCTGTTCTCTACACTAATCCACCTTTTGACCAATCCACACATTTGGTACACTTATATTTTAGAACCCTGCGGATATGATAGGCTACATATTAACCCGCGTACTTTTTGTCCAAGGGGGCTAAAAATTTACGGCATTCGTGACTAATTTAATTTGAAGCAAATGGCACTTTTTCCAGAAAATTCCATTCAGTGGCATGTGGAATAACAGAGCTTTTGTTAGGAATACATGTCATCAAAATAGACGAATTAAACCCAATCGATAACAATTTTTTAATAAACAGAAGGTTGATTTTACAGCGCATTTATAAAAATAAAATCACTTTCAACGAACGATTCACATGCATCTAAGTTGCGTAAGAACACCTTCTATAAATAGAGTAATCAACCTCGACTTTCTGTCTCTCAAGACATAAAATTTCGATTTTTCAAAATTACTTAGTGTGATATTATTAAAAGATCAACAAAGTCTTGTTAAAAATTCCCTTTTCTCCAAAAAACATACAGTTTTAAATTGAACCCTTATGGTATTTTTAAAGATCATAAATTTGGTTTCTAAATGGAAAGCACGTATCCATTTAGAGTATATCCATATATATGTAGCACGTATCCATATATGTAGTTACTTGACTATGGAGTACAGCTTTCAATAACACCCATGAAACACGAAAATCAAATGAAATTTAAATTATTTTAATCGTTTTTCAATGAAAAGCTATATCAAAATTTTGAAATATATTTTGAACTACAAAGATGACTACCAGTTTTAATTTAACGTAACCCATCTTGTTTTAAAGTTATTTTTGAAATTTTTCATGTCATTTTAAAATAACATATTAGACACTTAAAAAATATTTTGATTCGTAAATTTTTTTTTTTATCTACACATTATTACGTATTGAACCAAAGATTTAAAGAAAGTTGATGGAAATATACATATACCACCACGAAAGTACCCATGTCTAGTGATATTTTGCAGAAAATAAGTAAAATCCAACTCCTAAATAATAATTCTGGAATAGGTAATATACCGGAATACATAAGCAAACAGAAACAAAATTCCGATCCTTAAAAAAGGCAGAATTCTGAAGAAAAAAAATCTGTTCTAGCGTGTTGAATTTCGACTTCCTGAATATATTCTGAAGTAAAACAATTCGACAAAAAACTGGAACAATGTTGATAAAGACAATGATTCATAAGCAAAAAGAACACATATTTATAATACTTGGGAATCCCCAAATATGACCGCAATCATCTCGTCTTCACCTCAAATACCCAAAAAAGAATTATAAATCAAATTAAGAAATTAAAAATTAATTCTGAGGTTGCCAGATTACCGAGTAGCGAAATTACGCTTTTATGATCAATGATTTTATCGTTTGTGCTTTTCGTGCTCCATTATAAAATTTAAGTAAATATAAAATTAAATGTTCTAAATATTCTTTCTTCATCAATCAAATATTTATAAATATTATTTTCATCATGGAAATAAGTAAAAATTCAATTCAAACATGAACATTATAATTTAATTTATTTTAAGAAAATTGTTTTTCGATCAACACTGGTAAAGCAATCTGAGATTCGTGCAGCAATCGTTTTGCACTCAATGTTATTTCAATGGCGATTTCAAATTGATTTTGGCTTAGGCCTTAGGTCAATGTTAGGCATCTTAGGATTCGAATTTTTCAAAATCCTTTCTTAGTGCACCCCTACGGTATAAGAAGAATCCCCCTGCAAAATTTCAGCTTCCTAGGACTTGTAGTTCTTGAGATACAGTGATGAGTCAGTGGTATTTGAATTTTATAGATATAGATTGAAGAAATATTATTCAGGAGTTAGATTTTAATGATATATTTATTTTCTGCAAAATATCACTAGACATGGGTAAATTCTTGGTGGTATATGTATATTTCGACCAACTTTTTTAAAATCTATGGTCTTATACGTAATAGTGTGTAGATTGCTGAATCATAAAATAAATAAACTGTACACATTAAAATATTTTTAAAACGTGTATTTTCGTATTTAAAAAAAAGAAGATGATTAAAAAAACCCTTTAAAATAAGATAGGTTACGTTAAATTAAAACGGGTAGTCATACGTTGTAGTTCAAATATATTTCAAACTTTTGATATAGCTTTTCATTGAAAGACGATCATTTGGTGTTATTGAAAGCTTTACTTCATAGTCAAGTAACTACATCTATCATTCTGAATAGGTACGTGTTGTCCATTTAGAAACCGAATTTCTGTGAATTTAAAAAAGTACCATAAGGGCTCAATTTAAAATTGTATGTCTGTTGGAAAAATAGGTAATTTTAAACAAGACTTACTTTGTTGTTATTGGAATAAAATATCACAGTTAGTAATTTGAAGTATTGAAATTTTTTATCTTAAGTGACAGAAATTCGAAGACGTTTATTTTGTTCTTACTCAACTTAGATAGATGTGAATCATTCGTTGAAAGCATTGCTTTTCTTTTTAAAAAAGCGCTGTAAAATTAACTTTCTGTTTATCAAAAAATTGTTATCGATTGATTTTAATTTGTATATACTGATGACATTTATTTCTATCACAATCTCCGTTATTCCACATGCCGCTTAATGGAATTTTCAGGAATAAGTGCGTTTGCTTGAAACTTAATATGTCACGAATACCGTAAATTTTTAGCCCCGTGGACAAAAGGAACGCGGTTAAATATGTAGCCTATCATGCCCACAGGGTTCTAAAATATAAAAGTACCAAATCTGGTATAGATTGGTCAAAAGATGGCTTTGTATAGAGAGCAGGCAAACGTCAACTCTGATTTATATATCTAACAGAAGTTCCGTTATTCCACCTGCCGCTGAATGGAATTTTAAAGAAAAATTGAGTCTGCTTAAATTAATTAGCCAAGAATGCCGTACTAATTTAACTTACCATCCTCTCCTATTGATGATGAAATTCGAAAATATTGCATACTAGGTGCAATAATGGCACAAGTAAATAATATTCATAAGAAAATTAAGAGCAAGACTATCCGCCAAAAATTCGCCATTTTTACTGAAAATGATTGCACGGGAATATTCGTAGTCACTCGAAAACACGCAGGTCGTTGTCACACATGTATACATATTTGCATACGAAGTAAATTGTAGAAGTGGTGGACATGGTTAAATATGTATTAAATTTTTTTTCCGTACGCTTAAATGATGCTCACATTCTTTTATGAAAAATAATAGATTTTGACTTTTCAATCAACGTATTATTAATTCCACCCGAGCAAAGCCGGGTATTTCTGCTAGTGCTTTATATCGATCAAAATAAGCGGAAATAGAATCTACATCAATTCATTCACTAAACAATTAATACATGTTTTTTAATGTATCGTAATCACTGAGATGGAATTGAGAGTAAAACGTTTGTGGTTGAAATATTCGTTGAGCTTCGAGACTCACTTTTGTTGGATATGTTCTTGAATCCTTTGAGAGCAGTACCCTCTTTGTCATAGTTGGAAATCAAGTCTTCCTTTTCATTCTCGGCCACCTCCGAATTTTGATCGTTTTCGACTTCGACTGAAGTGTCTATCAGGAGTTGGAGGAAGTCGTTGCGTTTCTGAAAAGAAACATTCACAACTGTTAATACCACTAATACGCCCAAACACTCAGGCAGGTTGAATTCATTAACACCGCACTGGAGCGACACAACGGGCCTGAGGGTCCGGAATCCGTCACGAAAGGAAAGACACCTCATCATTTTAAGTCAGGGGAAGAGGTCACACCTGAGCTGGCACCCCACTCTCCAAACTTTCACAGCACACCAACATTTAGACCACGACAGATCGAATGTTAATCAACCCCCACGTCAGCGACTATCTTTGGTTGGATTGAATTTCGAACCATAACTGCTACTTTGAAGGGATTGTCAAATGTCCGGTGAAGTTTGCGTGGTGTGAAGGAGATACTTGGGGTCAAAAAAGTAAGGGCACGGCAAGTCATATGGCGTTGTCATTGGGGGGATTTAACCTTCCAAGGTTTCAGTTAAAGTATTCTGGAGCTTATAGTGGGGTTATCTATAACATACAGGGTGATTCGGAATTCATGGGACAAACTTTAAGAAGTGTTGCATCACACTAAAATAATCAGTTTTTGTTTTGCAATGTATATTCGCAAGTGACGCGTTTAAGTACAAACACAAGAATTGCGCAGGAAATAAATCAAACATTTGTTTAAATCATAATTTTACACTTACTTATTTATAACGACTCACAAAAGTGCCACCATCAACATTAATATAAGCTTGGCAGCGTGGCTTGATTTTCTGCCTAACCGCATCACTTGTGCCCGTACATGAAAAGAATGATTGTTTCAGTGTACGGTCCTCCCTTGAAGCTTGTTCCGGGAATTCCGAATCCTCCTTTTTACAGATTTTATGTTATGAGAAACCCAAATTTGGGGAGGTTCCAGCCAGGTTGGACGAGCAACGGACTAGCAACCAGAGGGTTGTGAGTTCGAATCCATCCAAAGACTGTCATGTACAAGTAGAGCTAGTGCACGTGAAATTTGTCGTGGCCGCAAATGTCCTCACGTTGGCTTGGTGTCGAAGTTTGGAGAGTGGGGTACCAGCTCAAATGTGCCCTCGTCATCTGACGACATTGAAATTATGTGATGTTGTCCTCGGATCTTTCTCCTAGGGATTAATCCCGGGCCCCCGTCAATAGCCCGTTGTGTTCCATCAGTTCGATGCTAATTAAAATACCTTGTACCGTTGTAATGTTGCACATATAAATATTCCTAGAATGGAGGAGACCTACCTCAGAATGCGTCTGAGTGTTTTACTACGTCCTTACCATCTCTGTCTGCGATGGGCGTACCATCCCCACGAAAATGTCACTACCAAGTCGTTGAAACCCAAGTAGGGGTACGACGGACCCGGGGACCGGGTGGGAAACAACCCCATTAAAATACCAAAAGTAGTCAGCTTCTTCTTGAAAGACCAAAGAAAGAAAAATTAAAACAACTCAACGCTATCCGAAAGTTAGGAAAAATGTTTCCGAGACCATTAAGAAGAAGATCTACATCTCAACTTGTATCCAAAGGCTAAAGCTATAAAAGGGCACAATTCAACAGATGGCAAGAGACGGCTGAGAAAAGATTGTGGTTTCGTGCGCGTCATCCACGCGACCGATTCTGCTTCCCATGCACGGGGTTTTGCTGTCCCCTTTCGTCGGAAATAATGCTCTTAGAACGCGGGGCGGAGATACCTCCTTCACTCCTCCCTTTTTTTACGCAATGTATTCATTCCAAGTTAGATCCTAACACTTAAATTTAATGTAGCGTCACAATAACATAACAAAATTCAATACATTTACATAGTCACCCCGTAACATACCTACATACACAAACTTGTACCGCTTTTATATTTGTCGTTCCTAGCTTATGCATACTGTTCAGAAACACGACACTGAGTCAAAAAGAGCATTTTTTTTATAATTTTAAGGGGCTTTTCTCCCTGCTCGCCTACGCTCGCCAACCCCCGTTTATTGCTACGCAGTCCCATTTGGTTTGCTTCGCAAACCAACACTCCTTTTGCAAAGTCAATCTCCTGCGACGGGGAAACTATCTTAATAATTAGTATAATCCTGATTTGATTTCCCGGTTTATGACGTCACAGCGATGAGCTTCGCCCCCTGCTCGCAAACCAACACTCCTTTCGCAAGTGATTTCGTTTTTTTTCTCTAACACTTAATGCACCCTAAACTAATAGTCGCATCAGTAAAAAACCTTCTCCATCTTGTTTCCTATTAAGTCTTCAGCAACACCAAAAAAAAAGCAAGAAAGTTATGATTAACTGTATCAAATGAAATATTAACAAACAAAAAAAAAGCGAAGAAATCGAGTTCTCAAGCCTCTCTGCGCGGCAAAGCTCTCTTGATAATTCGTATATTCGATATTGCACTCTCAGGGTTATAGCGTTACAGCGACCAAGGCTGTTTCACGTTTCTTCTGCGCGATCGACAATTTGTACACTTCCGCTAAATTGTAGTTTTGATCTCTACAAATTTATTTATGAACCAATTTTAAAAATAATTATGCCATAAGAAAGAGTGCATTCTAAACTTTTACGAGATAGTTTTAAATTTTAAAACTAATAGTATTAAGCTATACATATGAGAGTTTTAGTTTTGAATTGGAAATTACGATCTAAAAGTTCCGAAATTTGCTATCAACTTTTAATTGCATCGACTTTATGGGTTAACCAATTTAGAAAAATAATTTTACCATAAGAAAGAGTACATTCTAAGGTTTTCGTTGATGTTTTCAAATTAAAAAAAATAGTATTGAGCTATAGATATGATAGTTTAAGAAAAAGTTACGAAAATTTCCCAATATTCCGAAATTTGTATAACTAACTTTTGATCGCATCGAATTTATTAATAAACCAATTTCAAAAATAATTGTACCTTAAGGAAGAGGACATTTTAAGGCTCCCCGCGATGTTCTTAAATTTAAAAAATAATAGTAATAAGATATAGATATAGAAAATAAAAAAAAATAACAAAAATGTCCCGGTTTTTTTCCGAATTAAAAAAAATATTATCAAAAATTTAAATTTCTAAAAAACTTGGCGTCGTGCAAAATTCACATTTAGAGGTACTCTAAAAAATCACGGCTGAAGACAGAATTTGTACGTCTTTTGTTCACTCGCTTTAGAAATTTCGCTCTTTCACCTTTGACACTTAATAAACTCTAAACAAATAGTCGCATCTGAAAAAAATCTCGTTCGTCTTGTTTCCTGCTCAATTTTGAACAAACAATGTCAATTTTGTAAATTTCTGATCCGTACTTTCTCGGAAAACCGTCTAAGAATCGAGTTTTCAATCTTGTGGCTGAGATGTTCGTACTACTTAAAACATTTTATGGAGTTTTATGAAAATGTCGTCATTAAGTCAAACTCCGTACCTCTCCTGTGCGCTTCCTGTCTTTGATGATTTGCATTGTTATATCGCTGACAATGCCTGTGGCTACAGGATCAATGACAGAAATTCCCAGCAGTCGCATCAAGCCTGGAGTTAAAACTGAAAAGTAAAAAACTTTATTCATTTCATAAACGTACTTGGCACAGGAATT
This sequence comes from Metellina segmentata, assembly GCA_947359465.1. Taxonomy (NCBI): domain Eukaryota; kingdom Metazoa; phylum Arthropoda; class Arachnida; order Araneae; family Tetragnathidae; genus Metellina; species Metellina segmentata. Next base: position 120,211,135 of record OX375879.1, on the reverse strand, counting down.
GACTTTATTTGCTTGTTGTCGAATGGATATTTGGTGTATATATTTTTTAATTAACATCGCACTGGAGCAACACAACGGAGAGATCCAAGGACAACACCACATAAATTTTAGCCATGGTCAGAGGACGAGGTCGCACCTGAGCTGGCATCCTACTTTCCAAATTTCCACACCACAGCAACGTGAGGACATTTTAGGAAACGACAGATTTAACGTGCACCAGTTCTCTTTGTAAACAACGGTCTTTGGCGGCAATGGACTAGCAACCTGAGCGAAAGAGGTTAACGTCAAAAAATGCTTAAAGGTCAACGGAATGGGAGGAAATTGAACTAGACGCTTAGATTCACAAAATGTGACAAATGTCCATCTTGTCAAGCATTTTATTGGAAATGAGACTTAGCACTAGTAAAAGTTAACGATATGTTGTTATATTTTTGCGGAGTTTTGTTTCTACAGGAATGAAATCCATTTATAAAAATATTCTCGGTTAACTCAATTGATAAACTCGATTCAACAAAAGACCCATTGCACATTAAATCTTTCGTGAGATGCTGCACATTAAATCTTTCGCGACCTCAAATGTCCTCATGTTGGCGCGGTGTGGAAGTTAGGAGAGTAGAGTGCTGCCTACACAGGTATTGACCTCGTCATCTCAACGTGGTTCAAACTTACGAGTTACGAATCCATCCTCGAATATTTCCCTTCGGAATTTATCCGGAACATTAACAACAGCCCGTTGCGTTGCTCCAGTGAGACATTAATTCAACTACCTAACCCTATTGTATGAAACACGGAATTATAAGACTTATTTATGCAAACCTAGAGAAACATTGTGGTCGCGTTGACCTATGTTCGATCTTGACGCACATTACTAAATTTACACACAAAGTAAATCAGGCATAGATCAATCCATTTTGGCCAAAACTATTCATTATTTTAATCGCTCTTAAACTATAAATATTTACAAAGCTTTACATACCAATTGTGGTTGCATTCTAATTTGTAAAGGAACAAGACCACGAGCTGATGCTTAACGGAATAGGAGCACGAAAGTCTTGTTTGTGCACGTGATAACAATGGCATAAATGTGAGGCTCGAAACTTAGCTCGCAAATGGTACTAGGGATACCAACATAGCCGTCAGCGCTTCGAGAGTTTGGTAGTAAATAGTAGAAGGAACTATTAAATCCACCTTACCACACAACTTTAAAAATGTTGCAGTTTTCAAAATTACACAAAATTACACAATTTGTCAATTTCTATAAATGACACTATAAAAAAATGCATAGCAAAAGAAAAAAAATAATGCTATAAGATGCAGTCAGCATCATATAAATTGAATCCATACTAGTTTGCCAAAATGTTCTTGACAGATTAACTCTAGATCCATATTACAATTCTGGTTTGATATTTACCATTCCATTAAAAGTAATTGTTTCTTTGGGAGAAACACCTGTAATTTGGAGTTTTGAATTTTTTCTCTTAACACCCATCATTTGAACACATTGTTCTCGTATGAAACTGGATTGCGAACAGCACTCAATGAGTGTTCGAAGAAAATGTGAAATAACCTTGAGAATCATTCACTTTGAGAATTGCAGTTAGTAGCAAAATTTGCGTTTGATTTTTAGTTTGTGAGAAATGGTTAGATACTGCGGATAATGTATCAGGAAAATGATTTTGTGATGTCTCACTCCTTGCATTATTTAAGTGCACAAAGTATGATGCCTTTGTTTACATATTTTGCAACCATTCCTAGAACAATTTAAATAAAAGAGTTCTGCCTTTAAGCAATTTGAACACAATTTATGCTTCTTGACAACATTTATCTTTTCATCAATTGTGAGATCAGAAAATTTCTCACATTATAAATTGAATAATCATCCTTACAAAAGACACATGTACTGTAAACCGAATGGCGTTGAAAAGAGTTTATTTTTTTTTTCATCCTCTATTGCTTGAAGTACAATAGACCCTATATTCTCTCCAAAAAAATGAAAAAGTTAAACTGGCTTGTTAAAGTTATTGGGGTTTAATGAAATCAAGGCTAGCGCATTTCAGCCCGTGAACTAACGAAACTGTTCTAAGGTGGGTAGTTTACAGTCACCGTTTGTAAACGCATCCAGTGACGTAATGATTCGGAGTCTAATTTGTTTCGAAGAAAGTACACTAAAATAAAGTTCCATTTTCGTGTTGGTTGTTTTCAAATTTCTAGAGTGTCTAGACATTGATTTGTAACATCAAGTAGTTTTCGCAAGCACTAGAGTTACTAGAGTTATTGTTATGAATACTCGCTACAAAAAGACCTCGAAATGATATCCAATCTAGATAATTTTCAAAAAATGTAAGTAATTCTAAGACAGGTAACCTACCGTTTGAAGTTTCATTTTCCGGTTTGTTGGATTGGACCTCCTCAGAGCAACCTCTATCTTTTACTCTTCTTGCGAGAGTTAATTATGATCTATTTTGTCAACGATTTAATTAAATTCACATTCCATAGCTGGAATGTCTTCATCATTATCAATTAGAAGCATCTGATCTTGATTAAAATTTAAATTAACCCATAGCTCATTAATTTGATCTGAATAAGTATGGATAATACTGTCATCAAATTCATCCTGCCCTATGCGATTATGGAAAATAGAAACAATTTTGGATAACTTGCTTTTCAAAAACGACTGGCATTTCTTCAGTATAGCCATATGCGTCGTTGAGATAAATTCTTTTGTCTAAAGGTTCCAAGAAAATCTCTTTGTTTCGGTGCCAAAATGGTCGCGCAAACCTATGTTCAATCTCTCACCACGCACAATAGTAAATTTACACACAAAGTAAGTCAGGCCTAGATCAATACATTTTGACCAAAACTATTCACTTTAATTGCTCATAAACAATAAATATTTACAAAGGTTTATGTACCAAATGGGGTTGTATTCCATTTGTAATAGAACAAGAACGCGAACTGATTCTTAACGGAATAGGATAACGAACATAGAGAAGAAACAGACAGAGGCTCCACTGAAGGCATGACTTACAGCGCCCTCGGTGCGGGTCACTTTTCCCTAATTGTGGGCGGAATTTGAAATGTTTCATTCAGAGAGGTAGCCATTTTCTAATCGCCAGACTTCTTGAAGCATCATCCAGATGAATATTCTATGCAGCACATTGTAGTAATATTTTAAAACTGTTCTATCCATCAACAAAAGGTTGATACCCAATCGTCATCAATAGCTAGTTGTGTTGCTCCAGTTTGACGTTAATTAGAAATTTACTATCACTAGAAAAGCCATTGTTCAAGTTTATCGCTTATTTTAAAAGGTTAATTCTTTTGTTTTTCGTAAAATTTATTCATTACTTTATACATTGAAAAATTGTAAGTTTTGCAAGTAAAATTGGTAACATTTTAATAAAAAGGTTCTTTTTATGTTATTAAAATTATTTATATTTATATAACTGCTATTTTTCTTCAGGAAACGCAAAATTCGCGGGAGGAGGGGGTAGATTAAAGTTTTTTTGACAAAAAATCCAAATAATCCAAAATTCGGAAAAGTTTGAAATCCGGAATGGCCGAGGTCCAAAGGATTCCGGATGTGGGACTTTGTGCTGTATTTAGTGTTAAGACTATTCGCTTAAGATAATTAATTTTTAACAATCTTTCAGTGTTAATTTGTGTATTTTTTATTTAATCAAAATCGATCGTTCTTAAATTTACGAAAAATTGTGGTATTCAGAATTCTGTACAGGCTCCATTTATTTTATTGCATTTTGTGCATTTGTTGGTTTTATTTTGTACATTCTGTTTTTCTGTAATTAAAATTGATCTTTTTCTGAATTATAACCGTTTTTATTTTAACATTTATAAAGATTTTTCTGCAAAATTGAATGCTTTTGTGTGATACTGCAGAAACCTTTTCCATTGTGAACCCAATCGTGCGTAGCGTCCCATAAATGGGACAATCTCAAGAGTTTGCTTTACACAATTAGTAGTGGATGGCAGTACATATCCAGTATATTGTGATTCATATGACTTTACAAATTCATAATTAGCGTTATTTTGAGCGAATCACAATGTTGAAGCATAAAAGCTAAAATATTTTGTTTCTTTATTAGTTCAATTGTTTGTATATCATCTATACAGAGATGTGAAAATTATTAGAATAATTGTGATTTTTTAAAGTTTTTCTTGATTTATTTTGTATATACTTGCAAAATTCATGAAAGGTAATTTGTTTTGTTGATCCAATCAATTTTCACTCCTTTAGAATAGTTTTGGGGATATAATTTTGTTAAATAATGCCATTTAAAAAAAAAAATATTTGATCCAAAGTAATCAAATTGTTTGCATCGCATAAAGAATTTGTTTGATTAACAAACGAATTTAAAATAAAATTTTAAGCTAGCAGTGCTTGTATTTTCTTTCTTTTCTTGAGTTGGCATCAGTTATTTTAATGTTAAAGCATTTTTTTCGCTACGTTGAGTTGCTTATAATTGGTAGGTTTTTTTCGTTTTGCAAAGGATTATTGCGTGATTATGGGTAAAGCAAGTGATATTTCTCCTAGAAAACTAGCTGTGATGAAGTGTCTCATCCAAGAAAATCACTATACGCAACACGAAATCGCTAAAAAAGCAAAAATTTCTCAAGCATCTGTGTGTAGAATAAAAAGATCTCTGGACTCCAAATGTGAATATGGAAATTCTAGAGTAGGGAAATGCGGAAGGAAAAGTAAATTTACTGCAAGAACTGAAAGGAAATTAATTCAAATTGCTAAATTTAACAGAAGAGCAACTAGTCATGAACTAAAAATCTCTCTGCAAGCGTATGGAGTAAATGTATGTGATTCTTCTATCCGTAGAAAGCTCATCTCAGCTGGACTCAGTGCTCGTCGACATCGAAAAAAGACTAAAATCAGATCTGCTATGGCAAAGAAGAGACTTGCTTGTGCAATAACAATTCGGAAATGACTGGAGCAAGGTGAAAAATATTAATTTTCCTTTAATTAATCACTTGAATTCAAGTTGTTCATTTCTTTTCCTGAAATCTTGTTTTTTGCATACTGACTAAAGATACAGAACTGTTTATAAATTTCATTAAACTTTTTTATAAGAATATTTCTCTACAAATGACATACTTTAAAGTATTTTTTATCTTTCAGGTATGTTTTTCTGATGAATCAATGTTTACGGTATCGGAAAAAAGCAGTCAGTATGCCAGGAGAAGTACCAGTGAAGAATTTCCCCCAAATTGCATAGCACAAACGGTTAAACATCCTACTAAAGTAATGGTTTGGAGCGTAATGTCTGCTCAGGGTACTGGACGTTTATACATTGTAGAAGGCATGATGAACCAGTATCAGCATAAAAAGTTCTTAAAGAAAGACTAATTCCACAATTAAAAGACTGGTTTCCAAATGGAGACTTCATATTCATGCATGATGGATCTCCGTGCCATAAAGCAAAATCGGTGACCAAATTTTTGGATGAAAAAAATATAAAAACTCTTTCATGACCTGGAAACTGTCCAGTTATGAACAAAGTTTGGCAAAATCTGCACCAACTTTCATGGTCGACAGTATAGTACGCAAGTACATACTTACAAATTTTCCCAGTGACCATTTTCGAGATACAGAAATTGTCGTATCCATTTGAGTATTTCATTATTTATTTGCAACACTAAATGGTAAACAATTGTGTGATTTAGCTCCAATAATGAATTAAATTAGTAATACTTTCCATTCATTTGCTGCTTTAAATGGTGAATTACATTGAGTAATGGTGGCTCCACACCAACGGCGACAGCAATTTATTTGCGCATGCGCATAATCTTCCTTTTCGAAAGCAAAACATTTATTACCGCTTCTGATTCTGCAAGATGGCTGACAGATCGTATCCGCGCTTAATAACACTCCTTTTACAGCGAAGACGATTGCTTTTTAAGCTTCTGGATGATGATTGAAGAAAGCAATAGGTGAAAAACATCAACCAAAATCGGATTAGGAAAGGTGGTCTGGAAACTGATTGTCTGTCGGCATGGCGACAGAGACAAAAGTTGAACTTCCCACAAGACTTGAAAGATCAGCGACCGAGACAAACAGGAAGAAACAAAATGTGTTTGTTATACGCATGCGAAGAGGCATGTCTTCTGTCGCCGTTGGTGTGAAGCCACCATCAGCGTGTTTGAGAACCCTACCCAATGGAATTTCCTCTTTGGCAAGCAATTGAGTTCAGTTGCTTATTTTACCACATTATTTCATTTCTTTATGTCCTGTTGTGTTTTTTATTGTTCATTTGTTATGCTAACATTGAACAATTGTGTGTTTTAGCGCCAATAAACGATATGCGTGGTCCCCTAATGGCCTTATAGGAATCCTTCATGAATTCCGATTTTGAATGCTATTAGAATATTTTTGTCTAAATGATTTGCGAGAGAATAGTGTAATCTACACCAACTTTCATAGTTGACGGGATAGTTTCTAAATACAGTGAAATTTGAATCATCAGTCAGAGTAGGGACCATGACGTTTAATCAATTAGACAGATAACAGAAAAACCATGTATTTCATTTTACAGAAATAAACAATATACAATTTACATTATGTACAGTATAGTACATATTGTTACGTGACCCTATGCTCTAGACGTACATACATATTCAAATTTTAAAATAGTTTGCTATTCGAGCTTTCGGAGTGGAAATGTTACGTAATAACGGACTGACGGTTAATCGAAGTTTCACTGTGTCTTTTTACTATTGAAGATTTCTAAGAAGCATCAGATTATGTTCTCAAATGACCTACATCCGAATTTCTGGCATACATGATAGAACTGAGGAAGTGTTTTTTCACATTTATCAATACACAAGCCACTGCGGGGCCACCACGGCGTTGACCATGACAGCTCTTTTCGTAGGGTCAGGTGTGACCACTGCTTGCTAACACCCGGTGATTGCTACGAATTCTCATTTGGTTTGCTTCGCAAACCAGATCACGTGTAGCCCCGTGATGGCCTCGTCATTGTCAAATGCGGTCAATTTCGAAATCCGAAGAGATCTAATCGACGTGACGTCCCAAATAATATAAATATCAACATGAAAAATTATTTATTAAAAGAAAATTAAATGGAATACAGTAACGTTCAAATGTTAAAATTTTCCATGCTCGCGACAGTTCTTATCGTGGTGTCAGGTGTGACCACTGATCGCTGATGCTCGCCAACCCCGATTGCTACGCATTCCGATTTAATTACTAAGAGATCCAATGCGCGAGGTCAACCGAGGTTCGGGTGACGTCACGTTCCGGAGCGAAAAACGAAAGGTGAAAATAACTTAGCGTAGTTCCAAAGACTGACGTCAGGGGGTGAAAATCGCAAAATCTGGATGCTTCTTCTTTCCGAGATAATAGTAATGCTTGTGACGTGACGTCAGAGAACGAAAATAGCAAATTCGTTTGGATTCTTCTATCTCCGGAACGGAAGAAGGGTGAAAAATCTTATAAATTCATTTGAAAATGTCCTTGATAAAATTTTAAAATTCGGGTGCGATAGAAGTATTGCAAAGAAGTATCGCTGATGCACCTTAAATTTGTTGTGGCTGAAAGTCTTCACGTTGGGTTGGAGTGGGGTGCCAGCTCAGGTGATGCCTCGTCATCTGACCGTGGTTCAAAGTTACGTGATGTTTACCTCGGATCTTCCCGTTAGGGGATTGATCCTGGACCGTCGTCAATAGCCGTTGTATTGCTCTAGTACGACGTAAATTAAATCGACTTACCTAACCGTGCACGTGAGAACAAAGTAAAATGTGAAAAAGGTGAGGCTAGTAACTTAGCGGGCTGATGGTACTAAGGATACCAATATGCCTTTAGCGCAACGAAATTTTGTAAGTAACTAGTAAAAGGCACTATAAAATCCACCACATTGTAAATGAGGAAATTTGTGAGAAATGACCATTGGCACTTACCGAACATGAGGAATCTCCAGCTGATATTGAGTCCGAAGACTTTCCTCGTACTTGAGACCAACGGATTCTCGGGGTCATTGCACGAATCTAATTTTGTGGAGAATGCCGAACTGGCAATGACATCCATCGTGAACGCACCGTAGATACTAGAAAAGAAGAAGGAATACTTTGGTGTGTGCAAAAATCTATATCCAAGACAATATGACTTAGTTGTGTGCAAATCTATATCCAAGACAATAACACTGCAGTGTTTTAGAAAAACAAATCGGTCCAGTTCTAACTGAGCGGTAGATGGGTATTTAATTGACGTCGCACTGGAGCAATACAAAGGGCTATTGGCGAAGGTCCTAGATTATTCCGGAAGGAAGAGATTAGAGGACGACGTCTCGTCATTTTGAACCATTCATCAGTTTGGAGAGTGCGAGTAAGGCATCTTGTAGATCGGAGAATTGAAATGAGTTTGTCGAGAATTGTTTCAAGGCGTTGAAACAATACTCGACTTACTCAGTAATATGACACACAAACCTTTTTCTTTACATTATCAATGGCCGGATATTTCCCTGTAACGCCTGGTATGTTTCGTCTACTTCACTACAAGTTCCTTTTTAATTAAGTTGTGTTAGGTAGCAGACCCCGTGTAGAGAATAATTACATAACCTTCTTACAACAAACGTGTTCCCTCGAGGAAGCATGTTTTTTAAGTTTGCCGGCTTACCATTCTTCACAAACCCGAGCTAATTATCTCTTCTTACCCCATGGGGTTTACTGTCTCTGGTAAACATGCGAGTCTTCTCGTCATCCTTTCTTTTCACAAGTATTTCACATTTTCTCACCACTTCTGTTATCAAACACAAGACCATTCAGCGGATGTGCAGCCTCTAATTATTCTCCAGGTTAGTTTCGACGAGGTACCTCGTTCATCAAAATCTAACCCATTTTATTACTGATAAATCATCATCAAGAGACATTGTCGTTTTCTTATGATGTTAAGATTAATATCTGGTCTGTTTACTTCTAATGACGAGATATAGTGTTCATCCAAATCTAGTAATGGTTATCCGAATGCTTACATTCCTCGTTAAGACAACCAGCAAGAGGGTTAAAACTCTAACCATCGTACCATCTTATTATATAAATCGCTAGATTCTGCTGTGTTTTCGGAGGCTATAAAATTTTGATTGGTTGTATGACGTCACGAGTAGGCGGAGTTTCAAATTGTTTTGATTGGTTGTGGGATGTGACGAACAAAAATAGATCCGAAATATCAAATATCATTACATTCGATATCGCCATAGAAATAACATTGAGCAAAAAATCAATGTCGTACGCAGCTCATTGCTTTACCAGTGTTGATAAAAATTACATTTTTGCAATAGTATCGTTTTACCAGTATCACTCAAATCACAACACCTTGCGAAAGCAGGGTGACAGATAGTGGTTGGAAAAGGTTTATAAATAGCCAGTGATCAACAAACGTTGACAGATAGTGGTGAAAAAAAAGTTTATAAATAGCGAGTGATCACGCACCGTCAGGTTATAAAAAATAAATAAATACATAAATGAAGTTTGACCAAAATAAATAAATTTTTTTATACACCCGTCGTATAACGGGCCATTTAAGCTAGCTCACGATGAAGTAAAATTTCCGTCGAGATTTGATATCATCTGCATTATTGTTTTGGCTTTTTTTAAGACTCACCTTTTAGCCTCTACAGGTTTACCATCCTTCGTGGCGTCTTTGAAATTTTGAACTGTCGTGTTGGCACAGTCCTTGAATATATTTAGCATCTATAAAAATAATCATTATTTTATAAGTTTTACGAAAAAATTCAATCACACGTCAGTTCTTACTAACACAAAAAAGGACGCATTTAATATCGTTTTAAGAAAATTTTTAAGGGCGTGGTGTACCAGTTGGAAGCGTAAATGTATTACGAACTTTGCGTGCTCGAAACTAGGCCCAAGCAAAGACCTTCAGTTTCATGAGTCAATGGAAGTTGGTAGGTAGTTAAAACCTTAACACTGGAGCTACTGAATTAATATAATTAACTCCGTCTAATTACGACGTCTCCGGGATCGATCCCGAAGGGAATTATCCTAGGACAACACCTCGTAATTTTGAGCCGCGGTCAAGTGACCATGTCAGCTGTGAGGCAATGAAGGAAGCGAGGTTTTTGTATCTTCGGTACTTTTAAATCAATTTTTCAGAATCTGAATATCTCCCGCTATGCGCTGAAGCTTTCTCGAGAGTATTTAAAAATGTTTCACTCACCCGCCTAATTTTTCCAGTCGTAAATGTCGGAGTAATGATGGTTCTGACTCGCTTCCAGTACTCGCCGTCCAATATGACAACCATTTTGTCTAGTATCCTATCTCCAGTAGCAAATGACTGAAATAAAACCAGTATTATTGGAATGAAGATAATGTTGCTTAGCTTTCAGAGCACAGTTTAAATCATGTGGTATTAAATCAAGAGTTATGCGCATAGTAAGTAGTGAGATGAATTATCCGACTGCCCCCATATAACCTACCTTTACTCGTATAGAAGCTATGGGAAAATTTTAAGCCCGCTTATTTGTTGGTTTCTCACCACCATCTATGACGTCACTCTAATGCAAATGCTTGAGACGGAGTATCAATATTTACTTTTAAGTGCAATGCCGAGACACGTGGTGCTCACTGCTCTCAGTAAATCTCCTTTCTTTCAGTTTTTTCCCCGTATTGAGCCTAGGTGATTCAGTGTAAATACAAAACATAAGAACTAAGACTTGAGAACTTGTCAAATTCTTTTCAGTTGTTTGTAAAGGATTCTATTAAAAAAAATTATGTTATTCGATATCAGTTTCTAACAACCAACGCAAAAACTTTCGTTTCTAAATAACTTGACTTAATTGAGTCCATGTGAATGAATGCAAATACAAAACTTGGGAACTTGCCTAAATAATATTACAAAATTGACTGTTTTAATACCCCAAAATTTCAAAATATTGAAATCACTCTCGCTCATACATAGTTAAAATTAGCATGGAAAAATATCCAAACGTAACAGAAAACACATTAGAAAATCTTGGTAATTTTATTACTACAATGGTTTTAGCGATTCCGAACGTTGATGATAGAAAAGTAACTGTCACTAGAAATGAATGCATTTGTCGTAAACCAAAATATTTAAATGACTATGAACTGTGAAATGTAATTATAATTCTGTACCTCAGGCGAAAATTATCGAAACTGACATTTGGAAAATTTTACAGTATTCAGATTAAAATTTTTTTAATGACTTTTTATTCACTTCAAGTGAGATTCTTTAAAGACAAATAAATGGTTACTCACTTTATAATGGTTTAAATGCCAATGTTGGAGCGTGCGATTGCGAAATGGCAATTTGATGAGCTAAGTAGTTTTGGTTCTGTGTTTAGGGATTGCGCAACATTCTGTTGGAAGTTGCAAGTACTTCTACCGAAAATACAATACACTCATGTCCATAAATTAAGGATAATACCAGCTTCGGCAGATAAAGGTTCAGAAACTAAACAAACGTTACTTATTCATAAAGCCCACTTATTAAACAAAAGATAAAGAACAAAATAAATGTACGATACCATTCATAAAAACTGCGATTTTTGCTCACTGGAGCAATTACAAAAAATACAGACCTTACTTAAACTTAACATGACATGGTTGGTATGATGGTTTATGCATTGTATGTCTCCCAGACGATGAAATACAGTCCATACAACGCCTAGGCATGCTGAGGATAAAATTATCGAGCTGATTTTGGGGACGATCACTCCACTCAGCAAGCAATGCTCTTCGAAGTTCTGGAACGCTTGTAGGAGGTGATTGACGGACTGCATCTCGTCGGCGAAGCATGTCCCACACATTCTCTATTGGATTCAAATCAGGTGAGAATTCTGGCCATTCCATATGTGTGATATCCTCAGATTCAAGGCATTCGTTCACAATGTTTGCACTGTGAGGACTGGCGTTGTCATCCATAAAGACAAATTCTGTGACCACGCCACCCCTTGTGACGTTATGCTCAGCCAAACAGAGAATATTTTTTAGAAGAAAAATATATTTATTATATCTTGGATAGATAAAAGATTACTATACACTTTGTACATAAAGGAATGCAGTTTCAAAAATGCTGAGAGTATATATCAACACTCGTTTAGATGCACAGAGAAGAACTATCAAAGATCATACGAAAGAGAGGCACACCGTACGCTCTCTCCAGAATAAGTCCGACTCAGATGTCCCGAAAGTCTCCTGCCGTCCCCTTCTTATATCCGACCTCAAAGCTGGGGACCAATTCTGTGTAGTTAGGGTAAGGATCAAAAGGAACCGACTGGCTCGTTTGTCGGTCAGTCCAAAAATGTTCGGACTCGCCGACACATTGCGTTCCCACGAGAAACTCCCTACGGAGATGAATAGTGTCGCTAAAGACAGCGAACTATAATTACACTCATTTTTTATAATAAATGATGAATTAACTCTCATGAATTAACTGACAAGAATTTCTTTAATAGGTTATTTATATTTTATATACAAATCTGAACTATTTACATTCACCGCTCAATTCAAAAACTCCCAATCCAAACAAAAATGCGAACAGTTCTATTTTTTCTTGTGTTTTGAGCTTCTTGTTGCCACTCCTCTCACTACAAAAGTATACACAAAGTATAAAAAACAGAATGAGTGGCTTTTCGTTTCCATATGCAACAAATAGCGTGGAATCCAATATATGGTCCACAAAGAGTGGCCTGCTTCAATGAAATCCTTTCTCACGGGTTTCCCTCGTCAAGAACCCTTAAACGGTGTGGATCTCACCACACACTAAACAAACTTACATGTTGTTCCGGAATGATGTCCCGGTAAATTTGGTCTCTCACGGTTCCGATTTGAACATGTACATCTGTTCTGGAACCCAATATAATTCCGGCCCAAACGAGCAATCCTGCACCACCGTAAAGGTGTCGTTCAATGATGTTCTCTTAATGGTAGCGGGTACCTGGCGTTCTCCATATGAACATCCGCCGTGAATCAGACTGCAAGCTAAACCTGGACTAGCCGACAATGAGTTGCCCTGAGCGGAACACATCTGGCAGGCCTGCGAGCATATAGACCAACATGTCCCAAACGTCTGTAAACGGTTTGCTTTGGAACTGTCGTACCCGTGGCTGATGAAATCTGACGAGAAATGTCGGATGCTGTGCTCCGTCTGCTTCTTTTTGCAGTTACTGCCAAATACCGGACGTCATTCGGCGGTGCAACTCGGTGGAAGGCCTGTACTGTAACGTCTACTGACATTTCCATCATTTTGGAATCGTGGTACAGCTACACTCTACGTTTATGACTGATGGCAACGGCTTGGCGATTTTGTTTGGCGCACTTCTAAAGTCGCCAAGGAAATAATTATTTCTTAACTCTTTTCCTGTCACAATTTTTTTTCTTTTTACAACACACTTTTTAAGCACATTTCAGAACGTTTTAAAAAGTATATTTAAAAAAAATTTCACAAAAAGTAGTAAGCTTAATCACATATCAAAACACATTTGTGAACCAGCAGAGAAACTAAGCTACGAATGGTAAGAATACCCTGAAACTTATCAATTACACTAAATACAGTGAGCATGTTGAAAAAGAAAAAGAGTTACAAAAGAAAAAAAAGCAAGAAATAATACCTGATAACGTCAGAATTCTCTCGTAAAAAAATAATGAAAGCGAAAATGGTCAAAAAAACAAAACTCTTAATCCTCTCGTGAAAACTATTATAACAAAATAAAAATTCCACAACTGTCAAAATACAAATAAATGGACCAATGGTATCACAGAAAACGATTTAAAAGGACCAATGCAATAAAAGGATACTTTAAAAACAAAATAACCAATGGGAGGAAAGAAAAAATTTCAAACGAATCAATGAAATCAAACGATTTTAACGGATTTTGGAAGAACTTTCTAGAATATTCAAAATGAAAATTGAAAGTTTCCGTTTGCCGAGGTTGCCGTGAAAACCACAACAACAGCAACGAAAGATGGGTTGCCTTAATTTATCGTAACTCGCTACTAGAAGTGCGCCAAAAAAATCGCCAAGCCGTTGCCATCACTCATAAACGTAGAGTGTAGCTGTACCGGAATCGTTGACAAAGCCTAGAGATGACACTTTGGCCGATTCCAAGTTCCACTGAAACTTCCGTTTGAGCACGCCCACATTCCAATCGGCCGATAATTCTACCACATAAGAAATCATCGACATGCGTCCTCTGTGCCATAACTACTCGGCTGTGGCACTGAGCGGCTTACAGAATGCTTGTGAACAATTTTACTTCTTTGCTACCATTCCTTATATACACCTCTCTTACACTCTTGTCATTGTGACGTACTATCGGCGTCATCTGATGGCTTCCTGTAATTTGGATAATATTTTTGAAGACGTGTGCGATAATAATGCAGGTGAAATTTTTACTTCAGAGTTCGATTTCCGTGTGATTCTGAATTATCCTTAATTTATAGACATGAGTGTACTTATAACAAGGAAGTTCAGAAGGAAAGTGATAGCTTTCAGACGTGAATCGTCAGTGTCAACGGTTGGTGAAATCTAATTGTGATCGTAATAAATGTCTTGTGTTTGAATGTAGTGTCAACTCCATTATAATTTCTACATGCACAGTTTAAAAATACTGTCCATTTTCGAGTTTTAAAGGACAATTGGGTCCTTGAATGGAATAGAAGGCGGAAACACAGCGACTTACGATGAAAACCCTACAGTAGAAAAATTTGCTCATACGATACTTTGAGGCACAAAATTGTAAATACATACCTATCTTGTCGAATTAAAAAATGTGCATTGTAATATTGAATTTTGGCATTGTTTATTGTATAAGGTGTTCAGAACAGTTAATTGATAATCATTAATAAAATCCTCACTAATCAATTACCCGGCTATGTTCGGTAATTGATTTTGCGTTCATTGAAGTGGATTTCTTTCCCACCCACTTAGATTATACATATTTACATTTTTCTAATCGAGAAAAGTGATTATTTTGATTGTTTTCAATCAGCGTTTAACCAATTCAAAAGTAGCAACGACCGAAAATTCTTCTAGTCTATATTTATAAAAGGAAGTGTTTGTTTACTCTCTCCCCGCAAAGTCCTTACGAATCTGTGGCATTTACAGTAATGGGACTTGGACACACAGGTAGTCCAAATTTTTTGCAATTTTTGGGTCCCTGCGAATTTTCTAAATTCATTGTAGAATATTTTTCAATGAATTTAATTATTATTATTTAATTATTATGCAACAGCTTAAGAGATAGCAGATTCAAAAATTTATTTTTTTCGTTTTTGATTTTGCTCAGAGGAATGATTTTTCAGTAGACGATAAAAAACAAAAATCTCTTAACTGGAGGAACTAAGTTATTTTTGCTATCTCTTAGAACGTTAAAGGTAGAATAAAAATTTCAATGGATATGAAATCTGTGGAAAATTTTGTGTATCGATATCTAAAAATATGATTTTCCTTAAATAAATAATTTTATCTTTTATATTTTCGCAAGAGATTGTGACGACACGTCAAGTATTGCTTTCCAAAAATAAACAGATTGTATTTCCTGCCCTTCGCGTTCAAAAAAAAAGAGATTACATTTCCTGCGATTTCAGCGAAGAAGAGCAAAAAAACTGAAAAACATTTTGACTGGCATTGTATAGTTCTTTTTCGTAAAATCGGGATCGTTAAAGATAGATTAAAAATTTCAACGGATTTGATACCCGCGGAAAATTGTACACCAGATTAGTACTTTATACCACGGGTATCACCGGGCTAGCCACGTAGTGGCTAGTTTCTAGTAAAATAGGATTTACCCCTCCAAGTGGTTTCGATGAGATATCTCGTACATCAAGATATGAATAATTTTGTAATCATCAGGTACCTCTGCAGTCAAGATACTGTCAGTTCTTTTAAGATGACGAGATAAAGAACTGGCCAGTTTTGCTAATGACGAGATACCTTGTCAAGACAACCTCCTGAAGGATTAGATAAGGGGACAAGCGGTAACATAAACATTGCACTTTCACCACTGGCGTCTATAGAGTGGATTTTGTTTCTAACGAGATAAACGAGATATCGCGTTCATCAAGAATGTGGTCAGTTGGCTAATGACCGGATGCCTCGTCGAAACAACCACCAAGAGTGTAGGAGGACACTTTTTCTTCTATTTTGAATACCTGTGCTTCTATTTCCCAAGCGCTTTGACTGCGGTATCCCTGCGTTACTCACCCGTCGGTTGGGGAAGAAGTGGAAATCCTTCACGAAGATTCCTCGCAGAAGGCTTGGGTCTCCCACCGACAGCATGGGACGGTTTCCCTCAAAATGGCTGGAAACAAACGGATAAAGGTACTTGATGTCACAAACTCAGTCAGAAAATAAACACTTCCACATTCAACAAGAGCAGTTATTCTGAATTAATTCTTAAAATTTATTTCAGATACTTTTATGATAACCAGTGGCATAGCCTCAGTGAGACTCTGCTAGCACCCGTCTTCTTACAAAGTATTGGTTTATGATTTTTAAAACATCGCGTTAAATAATAATCTCGTAATCAAATACAAAACAAACATAAAGTACTTTTTTTTTAAACATTTAAAAGTTATTCCACTACAAAACTTAACTTGAAAAATTCATAGGCTGCTAGTAGTTGTACCGGATTGTACTAGCCCATCTTCATTCTCTAACACGTGGGCGTCGGGAATGTGCACCAATATCAAGACTGGGACAACAACACCTGCAGTGGTTGCACTTGAAGAGAGCTTGGAAATCCCCTCCTCCCGGTTCGCACCTGCGATTCGAGACAGCGGGGCCTGGGAAGATTGGAGAGAGTAGTGGTCCGAGGCCGATGGTTGTTGATGAACTCCGTCGTGAAAGTTTAGTAAAAAACTCAAAAGACACAGAGTCAAAATTCTATATTTGGAGTATATTTTACTAAATTTAATCGATCGTCACGTAAGTTACATGTAGTATAAAGTAGCAATTACATTTGGATAGGCATTCAAAATTGTAACTTTCCTCCCACCGCTGTATAAAATCTTTACTTGATCTCTTGTTCTAAAGATGGATTTTATCTTTTACTTGTCTTGGTAGCTATTTATTGCTCTGACTTTTTTAATTGGCTTTTGCCGCACTTCCTCGGCTTGAAATCTTGTGGACGTTTCTTTTAATTGAAAAAGCTTTGTTCTTAGGTTGCCAGCTTGGCGTTTTCTATGTAGGGTTGCCAACTTGGCGTTTCACTTCTTGTAAGATGCGAGATGGCGAACCTTACATGTCCCTCCGGGGAAGCACATCCATCACTTAAGTCATAAGTGATGATGCTGCTGCCAATCGCCATCTAGAATCATAACTAAAAGTCATAATCAATTAGCTGGTCTTCATTACGATATCCAGTCCTTCGAGAGAAGCGTGAGAGCTCAAAAAAAATATCTACATTAACATTCATGAACTCCCACATAAAATACATAATACAAGTCACAAGAACGTTATCAAAATTATCTAAATCAGATTACAGTTTTGAGAAAAATATATATATACATATTTATATAAACTGAATAAAAACTAGGGTTCATCAATTTTGATGCGCGATAAGGCATCTGCATTGCCATGCTTACTACCCTTTCTGTACAATATATTCATGTTATATCTTTGCAATGCCAAAGCCCAACGTGCAAGTTTTGCACCCTGTGGCATTCCCTGGGTCAAATAAGTAAGGGGGTTATGATCGGAGACAATTTGGACTTGTGCTCCAAATATCCAAGTGTCAAATTTTTTCAACGCACTTAGAACAGCATACGCCTCCCGTTCGATAGTGGCCCAACGAGTTTGGCATGGGGTGAGTTTTCTACTGTAAAAGGCGATAGGACGTTCTTTTCCGTCTTCGTCTTGCTGAGCTAGACACGCTCCAATCGCTGTTGCAGAAGCATCGGTGTACAACTGGTATGGCTGATCTAACACTGGAGTATATAAGAATGGAATTTCCGTCAGCCTTTGCTTCAATTGTTGGAAGCTTGCTTCCTCTTCATTTTGAGAATCCTCAATCAGATCAGCCCGGATGACTGAAATCTGCGCTCCAGAGTCGATAATACCGTCGAAGATATTATTACCGCTTTTTAAACTCACTATCTTAAGTTCATCAATACCTCTTTGGTATTCTACAGGCTTTGTGACTGGAACGGTCACTTTTGCCGTCAACATCGATGGAGGCTCCACCATGTCTTCCCTTGCACATGATGTTGTAGCGTCTTGGGCTCCAATATTGCTCACAACTGCTGAAGTTTGTCTTCTTCCTAGCTTAGGACATGCGTTTCTAAGATGCTGAAATGATCCGCAAGAATAACACTGAATCTTCTTCTTCCTTCCCGCTTCATTTTTCGGACTCGTATTACGTTGATGAGTACTCCTCTCGTGGAACTGTCCATATCTAGCAGGAAAATCGGAGTTCCTTTCTTGAAAGCGTCTTCTTTCTTGAAAATGTGAATTTCTTTCCTTATTTACAATATTTTCAGGTGAATGGAATTTCTTCTTGAACCCTCGAACACTTTCGTATTTGTCAAGGAGTTCCGCTAGAGTAGTAGGAGATTTTATTGTGCTCCACTCACATCGACAAAATGCTCTCGCATTTCCGGAGGTACCTTACGTTTGAATTGGTCCGTAATTACCAGATGCTTTAACGTTTCGAAATCCGCAACCTCAAGACCTTGAATCCATTCTTCAAAATAATTTGTCAATTCAAAGGCAAAATCCTTCCACGATTTATCTTCAGTCCGCTTGAGCTGGACAAATTTCAATCGGAAGGTTTCTGGGCTTAGTTTAAACCTTTTTAGCAATAACCCTTTCACGTGGCTGTAGTCATATGCGACAGCCGCTTCTTCTCTAGCAATTAACTGAGTAATGTCATAGGGTAATAAACCCAAAAGCTGTGACACCCAGTCCTCCCTTTTTATGTGAGCATGTTCTGCCTGCCTCTCGAAAAGAACCAGATATAGACTGATGTCTCCTTCTTTAGGATCGAACTTCTGCATCACTCTTTGTAAATCTTAGATGTGCTTAGAGTTGCTCGAATTCCTTTCATTTGATGTTTCTGTATTGTGACGGCCTTCCATTTCGAGCCTTAGCTTTTCTAACTCGAAAGCAGAACGTTTCTCGAGTTCCATCACAAAACGTCTTTCTTCAGACTCAGCAGCGATGCGCTTTTGCTCAGTTTCAGCAGCGAGGCGCTTTTCCTCACTTTCAGCCAAGAAACGCCTTTCCTCGGCATTTTTCCGATCTGTTATGATACTGTTTAAAAGATTTTCGGTAAACTCCTGTTCATATTCTTCGCTGTTCAATATTGAGTTCTTTATATCGATGATTTTGTGTCGCGGCAACACATCTAACCCCAATTCATCTGCCAACACCTTCAAATCCTCCTTCCTTGCTTTCGCGAGATACGCCATCCCAAACAAATTTAACTCAGGAATTAAATTTACGCCACAGAATGCAGAAATAAAAAAAAATAAAAAGGTTGGAAACCTCACTCTAAATAGTCTAAAATTATGATTTATATTAACTTTAAGCCTTAGCGACAAGCATTCGCAGAAATCCCCGTTTTCCAAAACGAAATAGTTATTCTCTAACCCAATAACACAAAAAGTATCTAGTTCTGATGAACTGTTTCACAATTAACCATTAATCTAATTAACACCTGGTGTGCTAGTCAAAATTTGCATATATTAATACAATAGTACACATAAATAGCATTTACATACATGCATTACCGAAACGAAAGTAGCTATTCTTTTTAAAACCAAAACGCAACAGTTATCTAGTTCTGATGAACTTTTTCCCAATAAACCATTGAACTAATTAACACATGGTGTGCTAAATAAAATTTGCACTGTGGTGCACCTAACACGTAAGTGTTCTAAACAAAATGAATAGCATTAGATTTCAACAAAGTCTACTTTCGCTCCGTAATTGTGTGGGAGTTGCATGAATTAAAAAAAATTAAAACTCAGAATGAGCTCTCACCTTCATTTCCAGGGTTTGACGATCCTACCGACTGCGCCAGTAGTGGTCCGAGGCCGATGGTTGTTGATGAACTCCGTCGTGAAAGTTTAGTAAAAAACTCAAAAGACACAGAGTCAAAATTCTATATTTGGAGTATATTTTACTAAATTTAATCGATCTTCACGTAAGTTACATGTAGTATAAAGTAGCAATTACATTTGGATAGGCATTCAAAATTGTAACTTTCCTCCCACCGCTGTATAAAATCTTTACTTGATCTCTTGTTCTAAAGATGGATTTTATCTTTTACCTGTCTCGGTAGCTATTTATTGCTCTGACTTTTTTAATTGGCTTTTGCCGCACTTCCTCGGCTTGAAATCTTGTGGACGTTTCTTTTAATTGAAAAAGCTTTGTTCTTAGGTTGCCAGCTTGGCGTTTTCTATGTAGGGTTGCCAGCTTGGCGTTTTCTATGTAGGGTTGCCAACTTGGCGTTTCACTTCTTGTAAGATGCGAGATGGCGAACCTTACAGAGAGAATGAACTAAAAACGCGAGAGACTGATTCTGACTGTTGAAGAGATACCTCTCTCTGTGTTTGCAGAGCCAATGTTCTGGCTCGAGGAAGGGTTCGATGTCAATGGCTGTACCCAAAAAATTCTAAAGTTGTAAATAATATTTGTAAATATTTAAATTACTTAAATAAATAGTTAAATTTTAAAACAACTGTTCGTCTAATTGTTACGTGACGGTACATAGTATAGCGGTTTTTTCGTGTCATCACGCTGTCAATTAATAGCGAAAAATTTTTTTTTTCAAATTTGAATGAATGAAACAAGTACTCAGACACTTAACGTCATTTATCTGCTCCGTCTTCACAATACTTCTGAATTCTGTTGCTAAAATTACAAAGTGCAAAGCACGTGTCTACGTGTTGAGACGTCATATGTTGTCAAAGTTTTTCATTACATGCTCTCAGGAGAGTCCATTACAGTAAAATAAGTGTGCACGGAGACATTCCCAGTTCTGAAACGAAATTCATCCGCTGAAGTATTTCTTGGAGAGTATGGGATTCATCTCTGATGGAAAGAAAACATTCCCAAGGTATATGGCATGGCTCTCCGAGTTAAACCGCGGATCAACGATAATCCCCGGATTATTGAAAAAACCGTATTTACAATGCCTGATCCGAGGTTTAAACCGCCGTTTCGGTGTTACATTTTGATCTTCTGGAATCGGCGGATTAACTCTCTGTTGAGAGTTGAGCATACGCAGTAGTATTTGTTTTGCACAACTAAGCGAGATATACTAAAAAAAAACCACTTCATTTCATGCTAAATTACTGTACGTACATTTTCTGTAAAATATATATTCTCAGTTGTGTTCTGGTTTGAACTATATTCTGGCTCGCCAGAGAGGAACCCAATGAGAGAGAGAAAGATCGAAAGTTAGAATATGATCATTGGCAGATGCAAATTCGTCGTGGAATAACAAATGTTTTGCTGATTTATTACAAATGAAAGAAAATTGACAGTGCGAGTGTTACTTCACTTTACATCAACCCACACCCATGCTGACAAGTACAAAGACAATCGGATTATATTGATTTGTCCAGGCATTCTGTACAATTATTTCTTGTAAAATTTAGGTTTCCATACAAATCGAATTTGAAATTAAATACCTTTGCATTTCTCTTTCCAAACCCAAATTAAAATGCCGTATGCGTTCTATTAAATTCCCAATTTGGAATCAATTCCGCCGTCCAGAATTGACCAGTATAAATGTAGATTCGGGCGTCGTAACAAATGTAAACAATATCACGTGAAAGGGACCAATCACAGAGAGCGTATCATTTTAATCCGTGGATCACTTAACCCGCTGTTTGACAGTACGGTTCTTGATTATCCGCGGTTTAATTCTGTACCCGAGTGAGTATGGCCGAGAGGTCTTAACAGCTTTTGAGCCATCTTGGTACCCCTTCTGGCAAAGTAGTTCGCTCTCTCATTTTCTGGTATGTCACAATATGCCGGAGCCGACTGAAGCACTGACACATCAGTTACAAGTTTTTCAAAGATCTGTATTTAAGTCGCATTCGCGTAACGGGCTATTTGCGGCGGTCCGGGATCAATTCCCAAGGGAAATATCCAAGGACAACACCTTGTCATTTTAAATCACGGTCATATGACGAGAACAACGCCTGAGGTGGCACACCGCTCTCAAAACTTCCATACCCCTTGAAAGGTAGGATATTTGTGCCCACGACATATTTAACGTGCACCAGTCCCATTGTTCACAACGGTCTTTGGCTGGACCAGGTTTCGAACTCTTCTTCTTGCTAATCCAACGAACTGGGCTACCGTGGCACGTGTATTCAAAGGCTAATCAACTAAAAATTTAACCTGTACTTCACCAATTTGATTGAATAGAAGTGTGATTATTGAAAGGATTAAATGAAAAATAATAGTGATTGCATTCACACAAAAGTTCTACAAAGGTCATCAATATATGAGTAGCCCCCCATACGCAAAACTCGTTAAATCCATATTTTTTCGAAATCGACATTTTGGCATCTTTAGATACTCTTACATATGAGCTTTAATTTCCACCAGATTTCAAGTGCGAAAACTTGTTTTAAATGGTTTAAAAACTAAAAGGGAAAATGAGTCAGTTTCCAAAACCCGTCAATACCTTGTCAGTTGCAGAAGCAAAGCCCGTTAATTTGGTCCTCCATGTTTATATTGGCAAAAGCCGTAATAATAGGTTGGAAAAATATAGGCACTTGATGTAAACAGATACAAAACCAGTCAATTTATCGTTTGTGTTGCAGATTTGTGAATACCTGATCGTCAACTTCAAAAATGCGATAATAAAAGACAAGATTTTATC
Organism: Metellina segmentata; assembly: GCA_947359465.1. NCBI lineage: Eukaryota > Metazoa > Arthropoda > Arachnida > Araneae > Tetragnathidae > Metellina > Metellina segmentata. Next base: position 120,188,270 of record OX375879.1, on the reverse strand, counting down.
AAAACTTTTCATCCAACGCAAAATCAGTGCTGAAGGGGGGAATTTAAAATAATGCATTACCTACCCAGCGAATTGTCTGTAAAAAAATGTGGAAAATGTACCTAGAACAGCAGAGAGAAGAGCTTAAAGTGGTGTATGATTTTTTTCGAACATTTTTTAATGCTAATTTTAATATCAGTTTCAATGCACCTTATGGAGATAAGTACTCAGCATACATGTGTTCAGATAATAAAATATGGGCAGAGAGCAATAGGGAAAAAAAGAAGAACTAAAAGCAGAACTGCTAATTCATATAAAGAGGGCTGACACATTTTATGAAAAGTTACGTCAAAATGAAGACAAAGAAATAATCCTAAGCTATAATTGTCAAAATAATTTAATATTGCCAAAAATATCTGACCAGGAGGCTTATTATCGATACCAGCCATACTTATATAATTTCACTGTATGTGAGGGCGATTCAAAAGCGATCCAAACCAAAGAAAACATTGTTTCATACATCTGGACAGAAAAGGAGTTTCCTAAAGGACTGTGCAAATAGCATCAGCATTAAATCACAAGCTGTCTGGTTTTAATTTAGAGAAAATCACCGCAGTTCGGGGCCTGTTTTCTGATGGCTGTGGTGGCCAAAATAAAAATACTATGGTCATGTACATGCTTTCGCATTGGTTGTTGAACGAAGCACCTCCACATTAGGGATGCGACATCGATGTCGATGTTTTTAACATCGATGTAATGGAGGCGATGTTTTTGTAACAACGATGTTTACACTTGTCGATGTATTTAGGTTGTCGATGTATTGTCAATTTTTAAGTAAAAAAAGTATCATTTTGAAAATTAAAAAAAAAAAAAGAAGTAGCAAAATTTTTATAATCATTAAATTGAACATACTTTTAGACCAAAGTGGTCAAGGTTGTGAAGAGTCTGAAAAGTAGGGATGCGACATCGATCTCGATGTTTTCAAAACATCGATTTATTGTAGCCAATGTTTGTTTTACATCGATGTTTTAACATTGTCGATGTTTTTACGTTGTCATTTTTTTTTTAATAAAAAAAGTGAAAAATTTGAAATGTAAGTAAAATAACCGTGCAACTAAGTATTTGTTAGTGACGGGGACATCCGTTCAATCAGAAAGAGTTTTTTCCCTAACTGGTGGGATAGTTAGGGAAAAAAGAAGTCCGCTTAAGGTGGAGAATGTTAACAAACTTCTTTTTTTTTTCAAACTGTAAATAACAAATATTGGGGCATATAATAACTATAGACCCTAATATTTTTTATTTACAGAAGATAAAAAATAAGTTTATGTGTCCCCCCCCCCATAAGTTGATAGATAAATAATAATAACTAACAATAATTATTGTTATGTACCTACCTAATTATACTTATAGTTGTTAGCACATTTGTCAAATTGTTGTAAGTGTTATTTTCTTTTATATTATACACATATCGAAAATAAAAGATTTGTTATAATTGTTCTTATTAACTTTTGTGAACTTGTTTAGCAATTTAAAAAAATCTTAGTTTTAAATTAATAAACACGTATAATGACAAATTAAATCCCCCCTACCGTGAACATTAATGTTTGTGGTTACTAAACCAGTTTTAAAAAATGGGGAAACAAGTTTAAATTCACTGAATTTTAAGAATGTTTTGTTGGCGATGTCAGGGATGCGACATCGATAGCAAAACATCGATGTTTTGAAGCATCGATGTTCAAAATTAAAACATCGATGTTGATAATACATCGCCCCCAAACCATCGATGTTTTTTAAATTCAGTTAATTTAAACTTGTTTTCCCATTTCTTAAAACTGGTTTACCAACTAGTGATGCGACTTTTTTCTAAAACATCAATGTTTCGAAAACATCGACATCGATGTCGCATCCCTATCAGACACTTCACCCTTGGTCACTTTGGTCTAAAAGTATGTTCAATTTGCTGATTATGAAAATTATGCTACTTGGTTATTTTTAAAATTTTTATAACGATACTTTTTTCATTTAGAGATAAAACCTCGACAACGTAAAAACATCGACAAGTATAAACATCGATGTTACAAAAACATCGACTCCAATACAACGATGTGAAATACATCGATGTTTTTTAAAAAACATCGATGTATTTCACATCGTTGTTTATACCTGTCGATGTTTTATTTTTAAATGAAAAAAGTACCGTTATAAAAATTTAAAAAATAACCAAGTAGCATAATTTTTATAATCAGCAAATTGAACATACTTTTAGACCAAAGTGACCAAGGGTGAAGTGTCTGATAGGGATGCGACATCGATGTCGATGTTTTCGAAACATTGATGTTTTAGAAAAAAAAACATCGATGTATTGGAGCCGATGTCGCATCACTAGTTGCTAAACTAGTTTTAAGAAATGGGGAAACAAGTTTAAATACAATGAATTTTATAAACATCGATGGTTTGGGGACGATGTATTATCAACATCGATGTTTTAATTTTCAACATCGATGTTTTGCTGTCGATGTCGCATCAATAGTTGGTAAACCAATTTTAAGAAATGGGGAAACAAGTTTAAATACACTGAATTTTAAAAACATCGATGGTTTGGGGGCGATGTATTATCAACATCGATGTTTTGCTGTCGATGTAGCATCACAAGTTGCTAAACCAGTTTTAAGAAATGGGGGAAAAAGTTTAAATACACTGAGTTTTAAAAACATCGATGTTTAAAAACATCGATGTTTTTGGGTCGATGTATTATCAACATTGATGTTTTAATTTTGAACATCGATGTTTCAAAACATCGATGTTTTGCTATTGATGTCACATCCCTAATCCCTACTTCACATGTAAAGGAACTTGTGTTATGTTTCCCTGTCGTGGGTCATTCATTTCTTCCACCAGATCGGGTATTTGGAAACTTTGAGCACCAATTTAAAGGCTGAAGTGTTATTGAAAATCCAGATAAGTATCTGCAAATTTTTCGAAAAGTTAGCACTGTTGTTCACTTAGGAAGTGATTGTAGAGTGTTGGATTGGAAACTATCATCAGATGACGTAATGAAAAAAAAAAAAAACTGCTCCGCACTTTCAGTTTCAAAAATCGAAAATTATTAGTTTCACAAGAAATAAAACTAAAACAACCGTCCTTGTTCTCGGTGAGCATTTTTACAATTTTAAATGTGTATCGGTAAACCACTTTGTAAAAAAGTTAAAAGTTTAAAAAACATTCATCTTGAAGAAATGCAAAGAGGAGTTACTCAGATGGCTCTGCCAAAATTACTAATGTGAAACGTCTCTTAATCTATCACTTCGGTGAAAGGTGGGAAGACTATCAGGATCTTCAGTTTTATAATGACGTTTATGATGAACAATTACTATTAAACAATCTTTCTCTTACGCCAGTTAATGAGGAAGAAGAGATGGATTTTGATTTGAATGAAGACGATGAAGATAACCGATAAATGAAACTTAAATTTAAAAATGAACATTAAATAAGGTATATTGTGTACTATATGTGGTATTATATGGTATAGTGTGTATTAATGAAATTATTCTGTATAAAGTGCAACGTAATGTTCAATATTTTTCAATTTTATTTGCTTTTATGACCTATTTTCTGAAATATGACCGGTTTTGCAACTTGAGTCCAAAAGTCAATGGCCAACCATACCTGTTATATAATGGATACAGATGCAAAACCCGTTAAATCTAATTTATTTTTTCAAATTACAAATTATCTAAGAAAGCAAGAAAATATAGACTTTGACCGATGAATAATATGATTTTCATCTAATTTTTACAAAAAATTTCAAAAAAGTACCATTACTAGGCACTTTTTATACGTTTTTGTCGATTATCCAACAATTTCAAAAAAATGGATTTAACGGGTTTTGCGTATTGGCTACTCATATAAAACACTAACGTTAGTACGTGGACTCTAAATCGACGTTATTTGTGTATCGTGGAATGGCAACGACGGAGAGCTACAAGAAATGCTGAAGATAGAGATTGACGCGAGTATGAAACGGTTGAGCAAACACTAAATTACGTACGTGGACCCGAAATCGACGTTATTTGTGTATCGTCAAATGGCTACAATCAGCGTAAATAAAATAACCCAGATATTTTTAATTCTTGCTGCTTCAAATATCCGAGGTCAAATTCTATGCAAAACGGAGTTTCAGTTTAAAAATGCACGAAAAAGATCTCACCGCGCGAATGAAACAGTTGAGCAGTCGTTTGAATGGAGAGCTAGCTACAAGAAATGCTGAAGATAGAGATCGAATGAAACGGGTGAGCATTGTTATGAACGGAGAGCTCGACGAAGGCTTAGTTATCAATATGCTTCAACCTATAGCACTTGATATGTCTAATGACAATTTCAACAATTGAACATCTGAGAGACTTTGCTGATTTTTGCTGCTTTCAGCTGTAGTGTATTAGTAAATATAAAATGTTTCTAAGGTCTGAAACCTTTTCTACCATTTTTATCAAAAACTGTGCATTAATTGAAAGATTTACCATGAAGATATTTATATATAGTCAATTACAAATAGTTTACCTATACATAGATTAGAACATAGATATAACCTTTTCATTTACGAATGAGCAAATGTCGTGAATATTTGTGTTTTATTCAGTTTTGATAGGTATTACAAATAGCCGAGCGCTAGTTATTAATTATTCCTCTACTTAACAAAAGCAAAAGTGATGAATTTCCGTTCCTAATACAGTAGTTCGATATACAAACTGCTCCGACGAACTAAAACGATTGTTCATCCAATTTCAATCAATTGAAAAATTGATAGGACGGCCACATTTTCTTCCAAGTGTCTATCTTAAACACTTAAGCACATTTGCAATGCGCATTCCTGATGTAATATCCTAACAATCCGATACCACATTTATGAGATACATTAAAAACATTTTTGTATTCATGTTTCTAATCTTCTCGTGACTAGTACTTTTACCTGGAAATCCATTTTGGAACCGAACTTCTAAGCTTTTAATTTTAAATTGCTATTAAAAATGAAATAAGAATAAGAAATCAGTCATACCCATATATGGCTCCCAGCTCTTTGTGCCTCTGGATATCAACTTTATGCAACGGCTATGAATAAAAAAATGACACTTTATAAAAAAAAATTTATTATATCATGGAATTAATGGACAAAATAATTATCAGATTTCATGTAACAAATAAGGAGTACACCACAAGATTTTTAAAAATTTTGACTTAAAAAAAATGCAATTTTTTCAATAAGTCATTTGTAAAATATAGGTAGGGGAACGGTAGGTAAGAGTACGCGGGCGGCTAAGAATACGCAGGGAAACTTCACCCTGTTGGCAACACTGCAGAGAGCTTGCCATTGTGACAATTTTTCTTCTGCTGCTACTGTGTTATTTTACAACTTTTCACAATCGATTTGCCACACTTCGTTTTGAATTTAGGTAAAATTTAGTTTTCTTATTTTTCTATGTAATTTTTCGATTATAGAACACAAGAGTGTTTGTCATTTCATAGATTGAAACAATTTTTATAAACTTATTTCATATTAAAGCATATGTCATAAGGTACAAGTTAGTGTAGCTAGAGTTTTTATCTTTCTGTGACATGCTGCCATTTAGCAGCGGTTTAGTCAAGCGCAAACGAGGAGGCCAAAAGTTCGCAACAGATTTCACCTAGGCCTCCAGAAAATTCAACCTGCAGTAAAATTAATGTTAACGTTCATTCAATTTTACCGCTTCCAAAGCAAAAGAAAAACAAAAATGTAAAACAAACAAAAAAGAAACAAAACGTAAAATAAAGGATCGACTTTTTCTGATGATGACCAACAACCATCAACGAGTTCAGCCCAGCCTATGTGTTCTGCTGAAGATGATGATACTTTAGTTATTTGGGCAGGTTGTGACAATTCTTATAACGAAGACTGGATTCAATGTAGATTGTGAAATGATTGGTGGCACGAGGATTGCAGTGCATACAAAGGCAGTGGGCTTTTTGTATGTCATTATTGTTAAGACAGATCCGGTGCGTACTCTTGGCCATCCTACCTGCCTACTCTTACCCTCCATGAGTACACAGGTACGGTGCATCTCACACACAAGAGTACGCAATTTTCAATTTTTTTTAAATTTTTATTACTTAAATGATACGAGATAAAATCATGTAGCCTGGATTTATTGATTCACAGTTGAATAAAATACATTGTGAAAAATTTTGAAACCAATATCTTAATTACTTTTTATAAATAAAAAACCACTAGGGTCGTACACTTTTCCTCCTTTCCTCTATAGGTGTTTTGTGCTTGAACTCATTTCAGTGTAAAAATTATGATTAGTGTAATTTTTAATTTTCCAATTTTTAAACGTAATTACTCTTTTTGTGTGTTTTATGAAGAGTGATATCTCAAATTCAAATGTCTTCAGAAAGACAATTCATGTTGGAAATTATTCCTAATATTGTTCTTCGTGTTCTGATCCTCCGTCAAGTTGCCAAATTGAATAGGTTTCTTTAACAATTTATTTCACCAAGAAAAGTCTAAAAAAAAAAGATTTTTCAGGAATTTAAACCTATAAAAATCAAGTAAAAATTAATTTCTTTACTAATAACTGACTGAGTGTCAAAACACATACAGAATTATATAGATTACTAGCCACTTCGAGGCCATCTCGACTTTGGATGTAGTGTTGGTTTGCGAGGCAAACCAAATCGGAATGCTTAGGAATCACCGTGGGTTGGCGAGCGTCAGCGAGTAGTGATCGTACTTAACCCCACGGAAAGAACTGACACGGGCACTGCCGTGCTGGCCACGTAATGACTAGTCTCTGCTAATGTAAAAGGAAGTGTTTGTGTGTGTGTCTCTCTGTCTCTCTGCAGTATTCTGACAAATCTATGGCACTAACAATAATGAGATTTGGCACATTGGAAGTACTTTTATTGCGATACTTCTATCGCTCCAAATTTTATTGTTTTATCAAGAACATTTTAAAATTGTAGCGCCCATGTTTATGCTAATGACAGTGTCTCCCTCTGACGGTTAGCAATATGAAATAGGCAGTCGAGAGCTAGTGATGGGGAAAATGACTCTTTTCAGATATCGGATCGGAACCGCTCACTCACTAAAAAGAGCTAGCTCTTTTTGATGACTCACCGCTCTTTTGAGAGATATAATAATCTATATAACATATCGAAATGTATACAATATGTTTGGGCCATCGAACATCCCTCGTTGTCACGTGAGCGCATGTGTCCAGACGAAGAGGCGCCAAGCGTGCTTGAAACACCCACGCACACAACACTTGAAACACTCACTCATCCAGCAATTGCGCAGTTTACCGAGTTATAAACAGATATTTTGGCATGAGAAGGGTTGGGCAGAGGCTAGCGAACGTATCATCTGTCCCAGGTCTCAATAGTCACTGGCATTTTCTTGCGTCTTTCAAGCCCCTTTCATCTGAAAAACACCTGTCGATGGAATTTTGAGTGTTCTCAAGGGGCTTGAGATTTAGGGGATCGTAATGTCAGTGTAACGTCAAATGAAGAGGGTTTATGTTGCCCATGTTTATGTTATCCAGAACTTTATGACCGATGTAATGTGAAATGGAGTGATGTAAAAGTACTTCTAGGGTTAGTTATGGACAATTGATCACTTGAAAAGAGTTTTATGATCTTCAAATAGATTATTTTTGAATATGTCTACATTATGTTGGCTTGATCAAAGAAGCCGCCTTTAGAGTGTTACACGACCATCTTAAGATTCGAGTGGGTGCTGGAATTCGAAAGTAGAATTCTGAAAACGAAAGATGTACAAACTGGTTGGCCAGATCTCTATGAGTTTTTCGTTTGGGCTTTACAGAAAAACATGCGTCCAAAATAAGAACCATCGTATCCATTTCTATAGAAAATATACTATTATATACACATCCTTTATATAAATATATATATATATATATATATATATATATATATATATAGATCGGAAGGTTCCTGGTTCGAATCCAGGTCCGGGCATGGATGTTTGTAAGCATTTGGTGTAGAGTCGGCTGGGGCACCTTAAATCTGTCGTGGCTGAAAGTCCTCACGTTGGGTTGGTGTGGAAGTTTGGAGAGTGGCGGATCAAGTCAAGTGGGGGCCCCAAGCGGTAAAATTTGTGGAGGCCTCCCCAAACTCAAGTTTAAAAAACTTTTCAAGAAAACTCTTATTAAGTTATTAGCAAAAAGAAAATAAAAAATTCCATACCATAACCACACATCAAAAAAATTTATTTAAAAAATAAATTTTTTTTACATGAATTTCTGTCTTGGTTTATTTTTTGTGAATTCGTCAATTATTTTTGCATTATGAACTCGGTTTTAAATTTTTGCACTAAATACAGAATGGCCATATTAGTTAATCTTTCTTTTCCCATAGTACTCCTTTATTAATTTTTTACACGCTTTAAAACAAAAAATGATCTTTCTAATGACGCATCAGATAAGGGAATTGTTAAAAAAAATTTTTAATAATGTTTCAACATTCGCAAAAGTGCAAAACATTTCTTTGAAGGCTCGATAGATGTCTGGTGTGGTTTTTATGGTGTTCTCGTTTTCTTTTAGAAACATTAAAAATTGTCAAATTCATCTTCAAAAGTACAAACACCAATGTCATTTTTGTAAATTATATATTTTTATCCAATTTCCAGTTAAAGCCTCTTTTCTATTGGTGAAACCAAGTTTAATAGCTAATACAGCATCTGCCTTTGCTAATCATCTTGTATTAGAAACTCTTTTCACTGCACTTAAAGAAGCACATTGTAAAGACGCTGTCACATCTTTTCTCGAGCACTAATGAAATGACATTTTAAGATTTCGGGGCCCCTTCGTATTCCGGGGCCTTACGCTTAGTCCGCGTACCGCTTAATCCGCCTCTCCGTGCCTGTTCAGGTGTTGTTTCGTCATCTGACCGTGGTTCAAAATTACGAGGTGTTGTCCTCATATCATATCCTTAAGGGATTGATCCCGGACCGTCAACCCGGGAAATATTTGTTTGGGTTCAAAATTACGAGGAGTTGTCCTCAGAACTTTCCCTTAAGGGATTGATCCCGGACCGTCGACCCGGGTAATATTTGTTTGGGGGAACCTTTAATTCTCTCCACGTTGTCAGTTTTAAAATTTAGCTATACCCTTTTCCCGTAAAACACCTCCTTCTAGAACGTTCGGGTCTAAAACCACTTAGTTACCAAATGAGACTTCCTAATAATTTAAATGATATTTTAAAATCAAATAATAAAAATATTAATAATTTATTTAAGTACTTAAGATTTTTAACTATTTATTTTAAGATATAGGTATATAATACCCTCGAATTCTCGTTGTCCCAAAGATTTTCAAAATCCAAGTCCCCTCCCTGTCTTTTAATAAAATATTTTCAAAATGCCTTGTTTTGTGAAGGCAATGCAACGTTACGAAGGCAATGCAACGTAACAAACGCAAAAACGAGTTACGTTTAATTTAAGTTTGTGTAGCTTTATTAAAATGATATCACTCCCGAGAAATCAAGGTTTTATTATAATTATAATATAATGTTAAGTGAATAACATAATAACTGTTAGAATATGTTTTAATAACAACCTTAAGACGAGTTTTAATTAGTGCTAAAAGGCGTGATATGACTTAAGCCGTAAAAAGACCCTTTCAATCTAAAATTGAATTAAATTTTAAAAAATAACATTTATAATAATACATAGATATTTAAAAATTTGAAACTTAAAAAAAGTAACAAAAAGCTAGGGAGCGCAAAAGAACGAATGCGGAATTGACTCTTCGAGAGCGATAGTTATCGAAAAGAGCCAAAGAGTTAACTCCCAAAAGAATCAACTCCCAAAAGAATCAGTGAGCGCAACCGATCGCCTGCGGAAATGATTCTTCGAAAGAGCCAACCCTCGAAAAGAGTTAACTCCCAAAAGAATCAACTCCCAAAGAATCAACTCCCAAAAGAATCACTGAGCTGGTGATCGCATGCGGAAATGACACTTCGAGAGTGGAAGCGCTGATTGGTTAAAAAAGAGTTACCGCTCTTCAGACCTGATTGGTTAAAAAAGAGCTATAGCTCTTTTTTGACGAATCAGCGCTCGCTCACTCCGTCAAGAGAGCTAACTCTTTGAGTCAGCTCCTGAGCGGATCGCCCATCTCTATGAGAGCCAAGTTTCCCATGCGCGGACGCATGGTCTTCTGTATCCCTAACTCTTAACTAAATTTAATATGTGTGTTGTGTGTAACTTAGATCTCATTAAAGGTGTTACACTAAATTTTGGCTCAATAGCATTCCATTTTCTTACCCCAACAGAACCCAGTGGCTTTCCGCGGCCACAAACTGACGCCCAACGTGTGTTCGAATGCGTTGTTGAGGTCAAAATTTTAACTTGGCTCCTGGCTCGGTAATTTTTTTCAGATAATGCGCACTTAGGACAAAGGTGTCGCTTGAAGAATCCTACATCCGTTTTGGATTTTGCTAAGCACATGGAAACAGGTTAGTTTCTGTTCTGTACGGACCATCAGTCTCCGCTTATGGATAACAGGTATTTTCTGTTTACCTTTTGTTTCGCAGGCCAAACTGGGAAACCATTCTGTAGTAATAATGCATTCCTTTGTGTTCAAGTAACATCCTGTTACCAAAAGGCTATATCTTGTATAAATTACTTGTTTGAGTTTTGAAAATTTGTCTCAAAAATGATATGTATCACAATCTTTTAAGATTTTAATTATCTTTTAAGCTATGATATTTTTTAAAAATAAAATATTCTACTTTCGAATAGAAATAGAAATGTTCGTGCTTATCGGACAGAAAATTAGTCGGATCTTGAAAGTATCATTTTTTGGTTTAGTAGACTGGAAACAATTTTTTTTTCTTGTATACTGTTGATATCAGATATATTTTATGTGTGATCTTAACGATTTTATTTTCGAATTAAAAGCTTATGAATAGGTTTTTAGTGCATTTCATAAAAGGAAAGAAATATATTATAGTGTTGTATTATAGTATTTTTTTAAATTCAAGAATGATTGGAGTAATAATTAGTATTAAGTTGTACACATTTGTAATTTTATGTGGTTTCTAGTTTTGAGTATCACGTGATCAAAGAGATGCTCAGGGACAATGTACATGTAAAGTAGAAGGGACTACTCATTCATTCGAATTGCACTCCTGTGACCTTGTAATTGAAAGAGAAGGTGTTTATGGTTTTTCGGGTGCTCTGTTTATAATTGTGCATTTTGAAGGGGGATTTTTTTCTTGACGAACGTTATTTGCTTCGCGAAAGAGAGATTTTTGTTTTGTTGTGTTCACACATTTGGGGTGATTGGTTTTTTAGAGCTCGGTTACATGAAAGTTTTTTGGGGTTGTGTATAAAGTACCAATTGAATTCCTATTGTTTTAACAAATGTGCATTATATAAATTCAGGATTTTAGTTTGATTATATATGGTAACTGGTGTCCATATACTGTCATTGTTACTCCTTCTTGCCTAAAATATTTGACAGTGTCAAAATATTGCAAACGTATTAATAATAGTGTTATTGTTAACCTTATTATATTTCTTACCAAAGGTTATTTCAGTGAAATATTGTCACTGTTCTGAGGATTTTGAATAAGTGTTTAGTATACAAATTTAGAACTTTTACACACATTTTAGATATTCAATTGAAATTATTTGGGTTTAATGATGCAATATTCCGTTTAAATTAGTGCATTTTATTTATACTATTCTTTATGGTAAAAATATAAAGTGACTCTGAACAACAGAACTATAAGGAAAATGTCATTCCTCGGTAAAGCAAGAAAATGCGATCTGGTCGGTCTGGCATTAGAGATGGGGGAACATTCTGATGATAGCGATACAGTTATCAAATTAAGAACGATTATTACTTCGAGTCCGGCTTAAGAAGAAGAGTTTGTAAAGAACTTACTCCAGCGTATTATCACTGAGAGACAGGAACTGGAAGCAAAGATCAAGGAAGAGAAAGAAAGAAAGGAAGGTTTAGAATTTGAAGAGCGAAAGAGGAAGAATGGTTACGAATTCGAGCTACAGAAGTTGAGACTCCAGGAAGAAGCAGCTCGAACGTCAGCTTCCATAGAACAGAATGAAGTTCCACATTCAGCCAAACCAAAACTGGATTTGCAGACTCTGATTCAACGATTTGATCCTGCAACAAACGATGTGAGTTTGTACCTCGTCATCTTCGAAAGGCAAGCCCGGAGAGCTGAAATCCCTAAAGAATTCTGGGCAGCACATTTAATTGGATTGTTGCCATACGATATTGCTCAAATTATTGCCAGGGAAGCGGAAGAAGTTTCCCAAGATTATGAACAAGTTAAACAGCTTCTACTCAAGCGCTATAAGTTAACTCCAGAGAAATTTCGTCAATCATTCGTGAGACATGCAAAAAGTCCAGAAAGCACATGGACAGATTTCGCATATGAAACGAGGAACTATTTTCAGGGTTGGATTTCTGGTCTTCAAATCACCACTTTCGACGGACTCTCTGATCTGATGATTGCAGATCAAATAAAACGCTGTGTTCCTCAGGAGATTCGAGAACATTTCATCGATGAGTGGACTCGGATAAAAACAGTAAAAGATCTAGTGAAGAAGCTAGACGACTATGAAATGGTTCGATCAAATAACAGAAAGGATTTTGCTCCCAAGACGCAAAATAAACTGTGGAATGGAACTCCAAAACCGCCAGCGCAGGGGGATAGCAAGGCCCAGCGTCGGGATTGGAGAGGGGTCAGCAACAACCGTGAAGTGCAGCAGGACAAACGAACATATCGAAGGGCACAGCAGGACAACGGAAGGTCCAATGCTAAAGTAACTTGTTTCTCATGTGGATTGGAAGGACACGTGAAAGGAACCTGCCCAAATTGGGACAAGATTAAAGATGGTAGAGGTGCTAACAGAAACAAACAGTATCCTCTTAGTCAAGACAAAGCCCAAAGAACCACTGAACTTCAAAACGAAGAAATCAGACCTCCCATAGCATATTATGGATGTGGTTGCCCAGGAGTTATTAAATCAAGATGCAGCACTTGCAATCCAACCGTACCGAATGACTATTCGAAATCGCCAAATGTTAACCATCTGGAACTTTACAGTTTTTCCACATTAAAACACCCATTGAGCATTATACAGATCACAATTTGCAATCAACAGGTTGCCGTGTGTGCAGTAGAGATGGGCGATCCGCTCAGGAGCTGACTCAAAGAGTTAGCTCTCTTGACGGAGTGAGCGAGCGTTGATTCGTTAAAAAAGAGCTATAGCTCTTTTTTAACCAATCAGGGCTCAAGAGCGGTAACTCTTTTTTAACGAATCAGAGCTTCCGCTCTAGAAGAGTCATTTCCGCATGCGATCACCAGCTCAGTGATTCTTTTGGGAGTTGATTCTTTTCGAGATCTGGCTCTTTCGAAGAATGATTTCCGCATTCGATCTTTTGCGCTCAGTGATTCTTTTGGGAGTTGATTCTTTTCGAGATCTGGCTCTTTTCGAGAACTGGCTGTTTTCGATAACTATCGCTCTCGAAGAGTCAATTCCGCACACGCTCTTTTGCGCTCCCCAGCATTTTGTTACTTTTTTGAAGTTTCAACTTTTTAAATATCTATGTATTATCAGATCATAAATGTTATTTTTTTATTTTTAATTCCATTTTAGGTTGAAATGGCGTTTTAACGGCATAAGTCATATCACGCCTTTTAGCACTAATTAAAACTAGTTTTAAGATTGTTATCAAAACATATTCTAACAATTATTATATTATTTACTTAACATTAAAAAAATAATAATAAAACCTCGATATCTCGGGTGTGATATTATAAAGCTACACAAAATTAAATTAAACGTAACTTGTTTTTATTGCATTGCCTTAACAAAACAAGGCATTTTGAAAAAGTTTTAGGAAGAAGGGATTTGGATTTCGAAAATCTTTGGGACAACGAATATTCGAGGGTATAGTATACCTATATCTTAAAATAAATAGTTAAAAATCTTAAGTATTTAAATAAATTATTAATATTTTTATTATTTGTTTACAAAATATCATTTAAATTATCAGAAAGTCTCATTTGGTTCCTAAGTGGTTTTAGCCCAGGACATTCTAGGAGGTGTTTTACGGAAAAAGGGTATCGTTAAACTTTAAAACTGACAACGCGGACAGAATTAAAGGTTCCCCAAACAAAAATTTCCCATAAATATTTTGACTTTCTCCAGAGCTTTTGAATTTCTTCTAAATTTTGTTCCCTTGCTATTGACGGCGGGCCGGGATCAATCGCCTAAGGGAAAGATCCGAGGACAATACCTCGTAATTTTGAACCATGGTCAGATGACGAGACAACACATGAGCTGGAACCCTCTCTCCAAACTTCCACACCAACCCAACGTGAGGACTTTTGGCCACGACAGATTTAAGGTGCACCAGCCGCCTCTACACCAAATGATCACGAACATCCATCCCCGGACCCGGATTCGAACCAGGAACCTTCCGATCTATATCTATATATATAAATAGTACATTTTCTATACAAATGGATACGATTCACACTATTTCCAAAAGAGAAACCTCTCTAAAATTATGTTTGCAAAAAAAAAATTCTTTAAATTTAGATTTTGCCAGGTTTATGGTCTTTCAATGACCAATTCCGGTGTTTTCCATACCTACTTCCTGTTTTCCCGCCTTGATTAAAATCTTAAATCTCTTCAAGTAATTAACAGAGAAAAAATCAACTATGTTTTGGAAAGTCAAATAAGTACTTTATCCAATAAAATCGAAAATTTTTGGGAATTTTCGGTCAAAAAGGACATTTTTAACGTGTTTGGATACCTTTATTGCTACTTTTGTAATCTCTGGGTTCATGATGGGAAGCACAAAAAAAAGTTGTCCTCAAAGTAATTTATTCTATATGGACAATTTTAAAGTTATAAGAGTTGGCATGGTTTTGGGCCATCAATTAAAGTTTACAGCTTAGCAGCCGTATGCTGCAATGCCTTTCGTCCTCAGGCCCCGTATCCCTACTTTTGTTGATTTTAGAGGCAAACTGCGCAATTGCTGGATGAGTGAGTGCTGCGTGTGTGTTCAAACACGCTTGGCGCCTCTTCGTCTGGCGCATACGTGACAACGAGGGATGTTCGATGGCCCAAACATATTTTTTCCATTGAGTGGCTAGCCCGGCGTTGCCCGTATTTCACAGTATTAAACTGGTGTAAAATTTTCCGCAGATTTCAAATCTGTTGAAGATTTTTTCAATTAAAAATTTATTTGTTGAAAGAAAATAATATTGTTAGGTATCAATCTAAACTGAAATTTCCGCAGATTTCAAATACGATGAAATTTTTACTCCATCATTAACGGTCTAGGAGATAGAAAAAAGATTTTTGACCTCAGTTAAAAGATTTATCGTCTGGCTGGGAAATAAATAGCGCAAAATCAAAGCGGAAACGTAAACAATAATTTTCTATGTGTTCTGCGTATGAAAAAAACTTAGCATGATTCCTAACCCTGATTACAAGGTCGCATGAGTAGGAAACGTTCTCCGCGTTTGAAAAATCGATGGAGAATAAAATTATGAAATTCATTTAAAAATCTTCTCGATTGAATTTTAAAATTCGCCGTGACCCAAAAATTGCAAATAATTCGGACTACCTGTGTGCCAAATCTCGTTGTTGCAAGTGCCATAGAATCGTCGGGATTTTGCGGCCCCAAACAAACACTTTCTTTTATAATAGTAGAGACATCTCGAAATGTTATATACATTATTATACATCTGAAAGGAGCGGTGAGTTATGAAAAAGAGCTAGCTCTTTTTAGTGAGCGAGCGGTTCCGATCCGATCCCTGAAAATAATCATTTTTCCCATCACTAGTGTGCAGACACGGGTGCGACTTGTTCCGTGGCTGGAGAAAAGTCTCCAGGAGTTTGGTCTGCATTTTGAGGACAGGAAGGTTGATTTAAAGCTTACTGATGGCTGTGTGAGAACAACAGATGTCCTCAGTACTAAAATTGATATTGGCATCAATGGTAAGGTGATCCCAACAGAACTTCTTGTCCTAAAACAAGCCAAAGGAAACAGAACTCTGTTGGGCCAGGATTTCCTCCAAGCAGCAGGGATAGTTCTGGATCTACAACAAAATGAATGGTTTTTCTCTGAAACCCCACAAAAGAAAAACAGTTTTATTTCCCTAACACGAGTGGCAACGCATGCTACATCCTTATTGGATACATCCCTTCGAACGGATGAAAATAGAGGACTCTTGATTGTGGAAAAACCACAAATAAAGCCTCTCCTACAGAAACATCAAATATGTTTTCAACCAGGAGGAGAGCTTATACCGTCAATGAAACACCGAATCGCAACGAGTGATCATCTTCCTGTATCAGTGCTCCCTTACAGGACAAACACCGTCAAGAATGTACAGTATATCCCTGGAAAGGCAGATGTCGTTCCCGACATGCTTTCCCGCCACGTTGGTAAAGAAGATCAAAGTTCTTCATGCGAAATTTCCAACATTGTTGTTGCGGACTTGCTCACTCAGAAGTTCCCCACTTCTTATGTCATAGCCAGTATTGATAAGCCGTGTGAGCCACTCGCGACATACCATGTATCTGCTCTCACACCCTTCAGAGACATTGATACTACTCCAGTAGCCCCTCTTCGTAAGAGAGGTAGACCACCCAATGTACTTGGGAGCTCGAACACAAATAAAGAACTTTCAAGTTCTTCAGGAACTGCTTCCCGGACTGGTCGCTTTCCCCGGAAAGCCAAAAGAATTTGAACTTGACCATAACCACTCCAGAACTTTCCGATCCTGGTCTCCTCACCGGGACTTCGTCGGGACCAGAGGGGGAGTCTGTAGCGCCCATGTTTATGCTAATGACAGTGTCTCCCTCTGACGGTTAGCAATATGAAATGGGCAGTCGAGAGCCAAGTTTCCCATGCGCGGACGCATGGTCTTCTGTATCCCTAACTCTTAACTAAATTTAATATGTGTGTTGTGTGTAACTTAGATCTCATTAAAGGTGTTACACTAAATTTTGGCTCAATAGCATTCCATTTTCTTACCCCAACAGAACCTAGTGGCTTTCCCCGGCCACAAAAAGAATTTATTAGTTTTTCGACCTTCTTTCTTTCGTTCAGGAGAAAGAAGAAGCCGCATGATTTTGCTATTGTCTGTTGTTTGTCTGTCTGTTTGTCACAAAATACTGACGATTCTATGGCACTTACAGCAATGAGATTTAGAACACAGGTAGTCCAAATTTTTTTTTGCAATTTTTGGGTCGCGACGAATTTTAAAATTCAATCTAGAAGATTTTTAAATGAATTTAATGAAATTTAATCATTATTGAATGCTACAGCATAGAAGAGATCACATTTCTTAATTTATTGCTTTCATTTCCGTTCTGATTTTGATGGGAGGAATAATTTTTCAGCCAGACGATAAAAACAAACAATCTCTTAACTGATGTCAACTAGTTCTTTTTCTATCTCCAAGACCGTTAAGATAGAGAAAAAAATTTCAGCGGATTTGAAATCTGCGGAAAATTTCATTCATACCTAGAGATTTTTTTTTATATAAATAACTTTTTAATAGAATATATCTTTTATATTTTCGCACGAGATTGTGAGGTCACTGTAACTTTCCCTTTCCAAAAATAAACAAATTCATTTCGTGCCGTTCGAATTTAAAAAAAAAAAAAAGATTACATTTCCTGTCCCATTTCAGCGAATGAGAGCCAGAAAAAAAACCTGTTGACTGTTATTGTTAAGCTTTTTTTTTTTCGTAATATCGGAATCGCTAAAGATAGATTAAAAATTTCAACAAATTTGAAATCTGCCGAAAGTTTTACTTTAGCATATTGCTTATAAATATGATTTCCTTCAATAAATAATTTTTAAATTGAATATATCTTCACCGGATTTGAAATCTGCGGAAAATTGTACACCAGTTTAATACCTTACATCACGGGCAACGCCGGGCTAATTTTTCACCTTCCGACTTTCGACCCGGAATGTGACGTCACCCGTACCACGATTGACCTCGCGCATTGGATCTCTTCGGAATTAAATGGAAATGTTAAGCAATTTGGGGGGGGGGGGATTTGAGCCTTAGCGAGAAGTAATCACACCTCACCCAACATTTTGGCAAAGAAAATTTTATATCAGATCGACACCTAAAACAGTCAGCATCGTTTATATGGTCAGCTCAGCGGTCCAGAAAAATCAGACCATATATGCGGAACAATACTACACTGTTTAATTATGGCAGGATTATATTCACCAATTAGAATATAGTGCTCATAAACAAATAATTAAACTTTTAACCCATTAACGACCGCACTACTTTTCGCTTGAAGGAAATGAACAAAAATCATTTTTTAGACGTTTTAGAGTCTAATTAAGACGAAAATAAAGTAACATGAAAAAAACATAAATTTGTATAAAAGATACAAAATGTTGCGAGAACGCAACGTCAGTCAAAACCGACTACTTTTGGGAAAGATGAAAATCTTTGAAGCACTTGCTATGTAACGGCACATTACATTTTTTACATTCAGTTATTGTTTGGTTACTGCAGTTTTTGCATCTTTTTCTTTTGTTTGTTGGATATTTCTCGATAATATGACTTGTGGGATCCTAGGCCACCACCATTTCTTTTCCTTTACTTGACTCTATACATTGCAACGAAATAATCAAGCTGGTCCACCCCACCCATCCCCGATGAGTTTAGGTTGCTTTATAAATGCGGATTTCTTTATTTCCTTGAGTATCTCTTGGCCATTGAAGATGGATTGATGGTATCAAAGTTGGTGGCCATAGAGTAACAACGGAATTTGCGTTCCAACGAACTATTGCGATACTATGCTCCTTATCAAAGACAAAGTCATATGTTCCACGTTTTTTTTTTTTTTTTAAATTTTGATTAGAGGTGTAATAGGACATTTTCCTAATCTGTTGTCACGGATCATTCCAGTGGCAAGAAACCACGACTTTTTCAATTTCGACAACCTATGTGATGTAAAAGCTGTCAAAGTATACATAGTGGTTTGAAGGAACTTCGACTACACTTAAAAGACGTTTCCACTTAACCCAGATCCGTCGTTTTATCTCCATATTTCCTGAGTATACATCAAAATTATATAAGTACCCTTCAGAAGAACACAAACGCCAAACTTTATACCCGAAACGAACGGGTTTTCCTTTCAGAAACATTTTGCACGAATGTCTACCTAAATAAGGTATCATTTGTTCATCGATAGAAAGATTTGATGAAAAACACACACCACTGCATGATATTGGCATTTAAAATATTTACTCACGGACGAACTATAGCCATTTTAACTGTTTTATCCAATACATTGTTATCCGTTAAATGGAAATTCTGTTTGATAGTAGTATGCATAAAACGTGTTAGTGCTGTACGTACTAATGGACAACTGACATCTTCTGCAACTGAACAGTAAAGTCTCTCTTGAGGAAGACATACATAGCCAATGTAAAGCAGAAATCCTATAAAACGCTTCAATATAGGAACAGAAAGAGGAAACATTTTGAAGATTTTCTGCTCTGCATATTTTATACTTTCTTGAGTAATATATTCCAAGATTCTGATTGTACAATTGTAAAAATGCATATACTGGCTCTAGATCATGCAATTTTTGTATAATTACTTCCTTTTTTGCCTTTTCTACGGTTTCTTTGTCAGCAGGCATTAGTGTGCATACGCGAGGCAAATTTCTCCAAGCAATATTTTTTTTAGGTGATTTAGACAATTTTTTATCATTTTGTGATGAATACGATAAATTTTAAAAATTTTTTGAAGAAAAAAGTTTGATATCATCAGATATGTCTTTCGGTCTCGCCAAATTATCTCCTAACATAGCGTCATCAATGTATTCCTCGTCGGCCAGTAAGTTAGGAGGTCTGGGGTGGGGGTGGGGGGAATCAATACTATATCTGCTTGACCTTGACAGTCTTCATCCGATGAAAATTCAGAAATATCTTCATGATCTAACTTTTATCTATACAAATGCTTCATTCACAATTAGAAACCGTTTTCTTCGACAACCGTTATTTTCAGACAAATGTTCATAAAGACACTGCTTTGGACTGACGTTGCGTTTTCGCAACATTTCAAAAAATTCATATTTATACAAACAAAGACAAAATAGTAACCTTCTTTTTTTATGCCATTTTCCAGACTTATGTTTGTAAATTATAAGTGTCTCTTCATGAAGTTCTTTGAATTGTTCTGCTATGTGTGAGATTTTTTCAAAATTAGAGTAAAAAAATTGCAAAAAAATGACAATTTCAGAAATTTATTTTTTTAAATCTTGCATTGAGAGAAATACAAATTTTTTTCCCTGGAGACTTTGAAGCTTTGTCTACAATATACAAAAAAATTATATTAAAAAAAAAAACGCAATACAGAAGAAGAAAAAAAATGTTTTCACTAATGTTGCGAAAACGCAACGTCAGTCGTTAAAGGGTTAAGAACATTTTAAAAATTAACTATATTAAACGGGTTTTCTGGAGCGACGAATCAAGGTTCACCCTCTACGTTTGGATGGCAGGGTTTAGCGTTGAAGACGTTGGCAGATTCATATCTTTCGAGGACTTTTTTCTTCATTCCTTATGTCGCTCCCCGCTTCAAGAAATGTTACAGTTACTATTTTTTAACAAAAAAAACCCCGATAAACTCATTGAAAAGATGAAAAAACGACCATATAACCGTTAACCAGAAAAATAAAATGACTCTAGCGGTGCGCTTTAATACATTTCCCTATTAAGTTAGACGGGACTTGAGAAAACTGACCATATAAGCTGGGTGATCTTATAATAGGATACCCATACAGCCGGTAAGTGACTGTACCATTTGAATTTCTTTTAATAAATATTTTTCAATTGAATATTTATATTTTTGCAAGTGATTGTGACGTTACGCGATTCGATCTCTTCGCAATGACGAGGCCATCACGGCGTTGCCCATAGTGTTGGTTTGCAAAGCAAACCAAAAGGGCAAAGGTAAGGTAATTTTAATTAACGTTGTACCAAAGCAACACAACGGGCTATTGAGTAAACCAAATGGGAATTCGTATCTTTTATAATTTTGCAAGAGATGTTGACGCATCGCCTATTGGATATCTTCGCAATTAAATGGAAATGCGGGGTTGGTGAGTGTTAGCGAGCAGTGGTCACACGTAAGGAACTGTCACGAACAAGGAAACTTTTATGAATCAATACCTTTTCCATTTTATTTTGGTTAAAAAAATAATTTTTCAATTTAATATTTATATTTTCGCAAGCAATTGTGAAGTCACGCCAATTAGATTTCTTCGTAATTCGAATTTGGCTGCATTTTACAATCACGGCGTTGTCCGCATCGTTGGTTTGCGAAGCAAACCAAATGGAAATTAGTAGCAATCACCGGGGGTTAGAGAGCAGTTGTCACACCTGACCCCTCGAAAAGAACTGTCACGGGCAACGCCGCGCTGGCCACGCAGTGGCTAGTAGTAATTATGCCGGAACATATGTAATGAAAACAGAAACGAAATTCCAATCCTTGAAAAAAATACACTATATTCTTAAATAGAACAATTCGACTAAAGACTTTTGAATCATATTGATAGCGATAATAATGATTTATTAACAAAAATAACACATATTTATAATACTTGGGAATCCTCAAATATCACAGCAACATCTCGCTGACAACTCTTATAAACAAACACATAATTCTAAATCAAATTAAAAAATGAAACATTAATTCTGACGTTGCGAGATATCGAGTAGCAAAATTACTCTTTAATGATTAGTGAGTTTTTCTTTTAGGCTTTTTGTGTTCCGTTACAAAATGTAAGTTGTGAAAAATTAAATGTTTTAAATATTCTTTCTTCGTCAATCAAATATTTATAAATTATTTACTTCATGGGTAGAAATAAAAAATCAGTTCAAGCATAAATATTATAATTTAATTTGTTTGAAAAAACTGTTTTTCAATCAACATTGGTAAAGTACTCTGACCTTCTTACCGCAATCGTTTTTTACTTAAGGTTATTGCTATTGCGATTTCGAATTTTTTTTTTTGGCTTAGGTATTTGGTTAATTTTAGGCCTTTTAGGAGTCGAGTTTTTTCAAAATCCTTTTCGTGCACCTCTACAATATAAGAAGATACACCCGGCAAAATTTAAGCTTCCTAGGCCTTGTAGTTCTTGAGATACAGTGTTAAGTGGATTTTATCTAAACCAAAGTGCCAGAAAAACTTGTAAAGGCGAACGTATGCAAATAAGGGAGAAATGCAGTCGACTAACGATGTCGATGCGGTCAGCAGCGCTTATTTAAGACAACAGGCAGCTAGGGAAACTGTTAGATCAGTTTCTGCTGATACAATGGCATGTTATCACGATTTAAGGGGCATTGAACGGTAGCTTAGTAGTCAGCGCTCATTGGGACACAGTATTTACGAGGAAGAGATAATATTTGGGTTTTCGCACACGACTATTGCAAGAGCCTACAGTGAATATAAAGAATCCGGGAAAAAAAACCATAAAATCTCCTATAGATATGCGAACGCAAAAAAGGCCCTGAAGGAACGGGACCATTGACGGCACAGCAGAATCGTTTCAAGAGATATACGTACAACACTGCCTCAAATTGCTACAGATTTCAATATTGCGGCATCAACAAGTGTCAGTGTTAGAGCTGTGAAACGGTACCTCCATGATATGGGTAGTCGGAGCCGAAGGCCCAGTCGAGTACACTACTTGATGATTGCTAGGCACATAGCTATGCACCTCACCTGGGCTCGCCAACACCGCCATTGGACTGTTGGAAGACTGGAAAATGTTGCTTGGTATAATGATTCTCGTTTCCAGTTGTATCGTGCTGATGGCCGTGTACGAGAACGGAGAAAACCGCATGAAGCCATGGACCCCGCATGCCAACAGAGAATTGTACAAGCTGGTTTAGAGTCTGTGATGGTATAGGGCGAGTGTAGTTGGCATAATTTGGGACTCCTGGTACGTCTAGAGACGACCTTGACAGGTGACGTCATCATCCTTTCCGACCACTTACACCCATTCATGTCATGTGTGCATTCCGACGGGATTGGACTATTTTAGCAGGACAACGCGACACCACACACGTCGGAAGTTGCTACCAAGTGGCCTTCAGGAGTACTCTTCAGAGTTAGCATATCTAGGACATCTTACAGCTGGTTGTACAGTACAGATCTCCATCACCTCCACCCTTAGCATTGCGCCCTGCAAGATTCATGATGGGTTTTGCCTCCAGGATACCTTCACACATTAGTGGAGGCCCCGCCACTTCATGTTGCGAAAGTTCTGCGTGCTCAGACTGAATCTACTGGGTGACTGAACCGCTCTAACCAGAGATTGCTAAGGCGTTGGCTGGGGACGCCGAAAGTCGGCCAGGTGCTCAAGCTTCTGTGTCTAGTTGTGGTCCTGAATTGATATCGGCAGACACCCGCCACTTGGACCGTGAGGTCACTTGATCAAGCGGAATGCCAGTTGGAGCCGGGGCTATTTTCACCGGTACTCTCGGTTTCCGTGTAATCGGAATAGACGATGGTGGGCGGTGCGCGTTTTCGACGCTGGGCCGAGTGCTGGTTGATTTTATTCGGAAGTGGCTGGCTGGGGATGGCGGGCTACCGATAAGTGACTGGCGTTTCGGATTACTTTCCGATGGCTGGTTATCAGTTCGGGCCGGTAAGGAAAAGACTGTAGGCTCGCTCGGGAGAAGTGACCCGGCGGGTAGGGGCAGGCCGCTATCCTTCCCATCAAGTAGCGACATGAGCCTTCCCGAGGTGCCACCTGGTAACTAGGATGGCTGGAGGTTTGACTCTCCGGACCTATCCTAGGCTAATACCTGCACGCTTACGAATTTAGGCTATCTGGTAAGCGGCAGAGGTCTACATATCACCATGGATGATGGACCCGGTACTACTGCCCACGGGCTGAACATTAGGATGAGAGAACAGTCTGCTGTCCTGCTGGGCTACTGAGGAGGGGGCGCCCAACTAGTAGATGCCCCGGAGGTATTGAGCTTCCTTCCTGTGTTCTTGTGAGTGACGTCTCGCCACTCAGTGATGAGAATAATCCAGCTCGACTCACGATGTGGGGTCGCCACCGCGATGAACGTCAATGAGTCTGATGGCTTCTCTCTTGAGGCAAGCATGATGAGTCCAGAGTGTGAGCACGGTGACCTCGTGTTGAATGAAAACTATGAGCTGGGACGGACACCTTTTGCTTTGGGCGGGGGCTGTGCAGGCTGTTGGGGGACTCTGACCACGTCGCGGATAACCTGGCGCACCTAGCACTCCTCCCACATGCCCGGGTCTTCTTTCGTTTTTCATTAGAGACCTTCCCTGCTAATCCGCTGTGGGTTTTCAATAACTCGGTACAGAGGGGATTGTTTCCATTCAGAAGAAGAGGAAGAAGACTGAACCTACACTATATTAGGGGGACCAGTTTTTCTGGCACTTCCGTTTATATAGATTGTGAGATAATTATAATAGATAATTTCATTATTGTGCTGTGTTTGAAAAGGTATAATATTGCCAAAATACAGTTACAAGGAAATTGAGTTTTAAGCTTTGACAACATGTATTTTGTTGGCGACAGTATCTAACGAAAACCCTTGTAAATATTATTACGAATACTTACAAAATCTGAGTATTGTTTGAAAGCTAAGTAGTTGTACAATATTTTGAACGAATAAAAAATAGTCGATATTGTGGTCGATTTTTCGTCATTCTATAGAATACTTTGGCATTTTATATTATAGAATGCCGAAAACTGGCCGGCATTGTATGAAGCGATTAATATTTCCACATTTCCTGGGGATTCTATAGAATGCCTAGTGACAAAGCGGTAATGTATGAAATAAATATCCGATTTGTTTCTAATATCACGTGGAAAGTCTGTGACCTTTAATCCTCTGCTCGAGCTCAGAATTTGCCATTTGCATTTTGCGCTTTGTTCGGGAATGACAAAACACGCGAGCTCGTTGGAGCCATTTTTTATCATGGATCGTACTCGTTCAGAGGGGAAATGTGAATTGTTTGGTAATAGTTGTTTGACTCGTTGTGTTGCTCTAGTACGATGTTAATTAAAATACGTTCCTACAGTTGTTTGGTAGTTCAAGTGATATAAAATTCAATGTTACCAACCCAGAAAGATGTTATGAATTAATGTGAGTGCCCAGTGCGACCTTAATTTAAAAAGATACTAAATACCACATTCAAAATCGTACTGCAGTTGGAAGAGCTGATGTAGAATCTAGTCTATAATCTTACAAAGAAGCATAACAATGGCTTATACATACCACAAAGAATTGGTCCAATACTGAGCCCAAAAAAGGGATTGGTTTGACATAGGGTACGCCACGTTTCTTCCAGTAGTCATGGTTTCTTGAGAAATACCTGTAAGATACGTTGCAAATTTATAGTAATCCACTTTAAACGTGCTTTTGAGCAGGAACTGTCTAAATATATGAAATGTAGCTAGGGATGTGGTTAATTGATATCGCACTGGAGCAACTCAACGGGCTATAAGCGACGCTCCGTGATCAATCCTGAAGAGAAAGATCCAGGGTCGTCACTTTGAGACACGATGTTGATCTGGCACCCCATTCTACAAACTTCCACACATCGCCAACGTGACTACATTTGAGGCCACGACAGATTTAAAGCGCACGAGCCCCAGCGTACACGACGGTCTTTGACTGGACCGAGTTTCGAACTCGCAACCCTCCGATTGATCTATCAATTTTTCCTTTAAACTGAGCTACCGCGACCCATCTATCTGGATTTGAAAGAGTAAAAAAATAACTTGCTTTTTATTGGCAGGCTGTAGTGATGAAGTGTACTTGTAAGACCACTGATTAAAGACTTACATCATGCAAATGATTTCAGAGAATGACGCCTTTTCATACCTAATTACCCCACATCTACCTTAGGTGTGAATGGGCTTCAAGTACCACTGGTACTCTGGAGATATTTTCCTTTCGTACAGGGTTTACTGTCTTTGGTAAATACGGGAGTCCCGGAATATCCAAGCGATCTTTTATTGCTTTCATCCCCTTCATCAGTTCCGCAGTCTCTCCTTTGTAGCCCGGTTGGAAGAGTAACGGATTAGCAACAGGAGAGTTGCTAATCCAATCAAAGACCTACATGGGTACAAGTCTCCTCTATGGTACTGGTGCTCGTTAAAACAGTGGTGACCTCAAATGTCCTCAGGTTGGCGTGGTGAGGAAGTTGGAAGGGGTGCCAGCTCAGGTGTGACCTCGTCATCCGCCCGGGGTTCAAAATGACGTGGTGTTGTCCTCGGATCTTTCACCTCGGGTTTGATCCCGACCGTCGCCAATTGCTCCCATTGTGTTGCTCCAGTGCATTTATAAAAGGCATATTCTACAAATATATTTTCTTCAAAAGCAAAAAAGGATTTTCCTGATCACATCTCCAGGTAGTTTTAAAAGGGACAAACGACTTTCAGGCAAATTTTCGCCTTTTCTATTCGATTGTTATAAAATTTAAACAGACTTCTACAAAAAAACCGATACATCAAATTTCGTTCATTTATATTCCTTTCTTGAAGTTATTATATAAAATGTTGTTAAATATTTTGATAAATTACCAAACATTGACAAGTAGGTAAGAAATTAACGTCACACTGGAGCAACACAGCGAGATAATTTTTACGATCCGGGAACAATCTCCAACTGAAATTCCCGAGGACATCACCACATAATTTTGAACCATGATGAGATGACAAAGTGACACTTGAGCTGGCAGCCCACTCTCCAAATTTCCACACCATTCCCACGAGAGGACATTTGAGGCCACGACAAAATTAACGTGCACCAATCGCCGTGTACAAGACTGTTTTTAGTTGAATTGAGTTTTGCACTCGCAACCTTCCAGTTGTTAATGTTAATATTCAAAACTGGTCTAAAGGCCCTCAAAAATTGACATGCGAAATACGCCCTCGTTTTCAAGTAGAAATATTGTCCTGTAGATATATTATAGGTAAGCTAACCTCTTCGTGTATATTTGCACATCTAACCTTATGATTTGTTGATACACGATTCACAGGCAATAGACAACGGAATATCTACTGTTTTGAGCTGCTGCTATGTGCGACCAGTCTAATAGCTAAAGAAGCTGAGGGAATATGAAATTGAGAGGCCATAGAAAATTTCCATCGGGACATCCTATATAATACTTAGCATGTGTATACCTTTTTCTACCTCTCTCTTTAACCCTCTTGCCGGTTGTACCGAAAAGTCGTCTCGTCATTAGCTAAACCAGATATTAACGGACGATATATCTCGTCATTGGAAAAAACTGACCAAATCTTGATGGACGAGATATCTTGTCATTAACAAAATTGATCAGATCTTGATAGACAAGTTATTTCGTCAGTAGCAAAACTGACCAGATGACAGCCGAGATATCTCGTTGTTAGCAAACTTGACCAGGTCTTGGTGAACGAGATATCTGATCATTGGCAAAATTGACTAGATCTTGACGGACGAGATATCTCGTCATTGGAAAAACTGACCAGATGACGGACGAGATATTTCGTCATCAGAAAAATTGATCAGATATTGACGGACGAGATATTACGTCAGTGGAAAAGATGACCAGACGACGGATGAGATATCTCGTTATTAGCAGAACTGACCAGATTTTGACAGACGATATACCTCGTCATTTGCAAAATTGACCTGATCTTGACAGACGAGATTCGAAAAAGTTGACCAGATCTTGATCTCGACGTCATCAAAATGAACTCGTCATTATTGGCAATTTCGTGGCGACGAGACATATCTAGCAAAATTCATGAGATCTTGATGGATGAGATACCTCGTCAAAATAGGCAAATTGAATGGAAATTCCAATCGGCATCAATACAAGCTACGTGCACAAGTTTTGTTGCTTTAAGAAACCGAAAAATGTATGGCTACAACCACATAAGACTATTCGCCCACTACTCAATGACTTAACAGAGACCCTGATCACTGCACAAGAGAGAAGTACCATACTCGTACTAGCATAGCTATAAGGGCTAAACAAGTTTTGAGAATACAAAATAAAAAAAGTTGATAGATCATTCGGATCGGGATTTGTTTAGGTCACATGCTCTTATCTCTTAAAAGTCGTAATTTGATATATGAACACTATATGTACAAAAGTATTTGGACGCTGCGGAAATTCGGAGGAGGATACATCTTTGTCTGGTGTTGTTTTTCTTGGTAAGAACTCGTCCCATAGATTTATGTACCTGTTACCATGAGTGCTGACTCGTTCCTCGACATTCTGGATCAGTCGGCCTTGCCTTCACCATGGCAATACTACGGCGATGATGATTGTTTCTTCCAACCGAATCGAACTCCTTGCCATACCGCGAAACGTATGCTTGAGTGGTTTTATGTAAATTAGGTGAATTTGCTTGACTGGTCTGTTCAGAGCCCCGATCTCAATCCGATCGAGCATTTGTGGGACAAATTGGAGCGACGCGTACGACACCGCCACTCACGTTAATCTTCACACCGATCCCTTCTCACATCCTTGCAAGAGGCATGGTGAGCTATTCCTGCCCAGACTTACAGAGACCTTGTGTATATTATGCCTCGACGTGTTGGAACTGTACTAAGTAAAAGCAGGATCTACCCGTTACTTAATAGAATAAAAAAGCAATTTTTCTGGAAAACATGTAGAGTCTATGTCAAGAACTATAAGTCCTAGGAAGCGGATATTTTTCAAGGTGATTCTACTTACACTGTACGGGGTGCACTAAAAATGATTTTGAAAGATTGGACTCCTAAGAGGATTAAAATTGACCTAGGGCCTAAGCCAAAAACAATTCGAAATCACCATAGAAGTAACATTAAGTATAAAACGATTGCTTTACGCAGCTGGGATTGTTTTACCAGTGTTGATCCAAAAACAATTTCTTTAAACAAATTAAATTATAATATTTATGATTGAACTGCATCTTTATTTCTTCTCGTAATGTAAATAATTTATAAATATTTGATTGATGAAGAAAGAATACTCCAAACACGCTATTTTACCTAACTTATAATCTGTAATAGAACACGAAAGACCAAAGGAAGTACTTATCGATCATAAAAGCGGAATTTTGCTACTCGGTATGAAGCTCAGAATAAATGTTTAATTTTTTTTATTTGATTTAGAATTCTTTGTTTGGGTACTTGAGTTGACAACTAGATGTTCCGGTCATACACTCATTGCGATAAAAAATTCCGCACCAAGAAATAATTGTGGGATCGTAACAAAACTTGACGTGAAGGTACATGTCGGCCAGATATGCAAATGATTAGAAATACAGCGTGATTGCGTATTGCGTAACGCCACTTAATCTTTTGCAAAGGAAACGCTGAGGTAGACATGCCGTTACGCCGCCATCGAAGACAATATGACTAGTTGTCATAGTTCGAGAGGGGAAGAATCATCGGAATGATGGAAGCTGGGTGGTCAGATCGGTGAGTAGCTCATGAAATAGACCGTTCTGATTTTACTGTGAGGAGGTGTTGGGACCAGTGGATAGAACAGACGTCATTTACAAAGAGACCAGGCTCAGTACGCCCTCGACAGACCAGTCGTCGAGAAGACCGTCACATCATACAAACGCACGCGTAGAGCCAACTGCCTCATCGGCCGCTATCCATACACAGGCAGCACTTTCACTACGGGCCCCTGTGTCTTCCCGAAACCATCGCAAGGCGCCTGGCTGACGGACATCTGGTATCGCGGCGCCCATTACCTGTGCTGCCAATGACACCCACCCACCGACGCCTCTGTTTGGAGTGGTGTCGCGCAAGACGGGATTGGACTGCAACGGAAAGGAACCAGGTCATCTTCAGCGACGAATCTAGATTGAATTTGAGCAGTAATGGCAATCGTGTTCGTGTATGGAGGCCCCATGGTGAACGCCTCAATCCTGCATTCGCTTTACAGCGACACACCGCTTCCACAGCTGGTGTGATGGTATGGGTTGCCATTGCTTACGATACACGGTCACCCCTAATATTGATCCATGGCACAATGACAGCCCAGCGGTTCGTCCATGACATCCTTCAGCCACATTTGATAACACTCATGGCAGGGCTCCCAGGAGCCATTTGTCAACAAGACAATCTCGTCCACATACAGCAAGGATGTCACAAGATTGATTCCGCCAATTACCACCCTTTCCTGACCTGCTCGATCCCCAGATTTGTCACCAATCGAGCAAATCAGGGATCATTTGGCACGGCAAGTTGGACACCCTACGAGTTGGGTCGAAGTAGAGGGGCGTTTACAGCAAATGTGGAACGAGATGTCTCAGGACATCATACGGAACTTGTATGCCTCAATGCCTGCTCGTATCGCATCGTGCATTCGCGCTAGAGGGGGTCCAACAGAGTACTAAAACTTACGTTCATTTGTACTTTTTTCTGCAATAGATAATCCTATTTTTTTTATTTTCTAATCACTGATATCAAAGTATTACTTACCTGTGTAAAATTTCGTTTCATTTTGACGACTTATTTTTGGTGCACAAATTTTTATTGCTATGAGTGTATTTAAGGATTACCAATTATCTTCTCTACTATTATAAAGTGAAGTTTCTGTGTGTGCGTGTTCGCCGTGTCCTGACGAATCTATGGAACTTACAAGAATGGGATTTGGCACACAGGTAGTCCACATTTTTTGCAATTTTTCTATTGCGCAAGAATTTTAAAATTTAAGTTAGAACATTTTAAAATGAATTTACTGAGATATTTAATTATTATTGTTTTCCTTTGAATGGCAACAGTCTTGAATCGGTCTTGACTGTTTAAGGTTGTATTTCAGTCGCCATTCATCTATATATTTTTAATCAATTAATGCTTTAATTGTTAAGCAAAAGCGGTTGTATTGAATTCATTTTTAATCCATTTTATTTCAGCTATATTTATTTTTATCATTTATGCTTTGTTTTGTGTGTTATTGTGTAAAGTATTGTTATTAGTTTGGTTTCTATTGATCTTTTTGCAACTATTCATGTTTTTTTTGAAAGTATTGTTAAAAGATATTTTGTTCTCTATTGATCTTTTCTAAATTTAAATTGCAGCAATTGAATTAATGATATTTTTTTAATTTCAATGATATTTATTTTTATTATTTAATAGTATTGTTATTACTTTGGTTTCTATTGATCTTTTTTTAATTTCACTCTGCAAAATATTTTGTTTGTTATTGTTAAGCCAAAACGGTTGTATTGAATTCATTTTATTTCAGCTATATTTATTTTTATCTATTGATCTATTTTTAATTTCAGCCATTGTAACAACCCGTGTCATGTGACGTGGTAAATTTAGGTTCTGTTCAATGACACCAACAATACTGTTCGAAGCGTATTGCCACCACAAATCTGTTCATCCACCACCGTGAAGTTTGTCCAAAGCCACCCGTGTCATGTTGAGTGGTAAATTTGCCACCATCGAAAGCCACAATCAAGACTAAACCCAATATCTGTATCAAGCCACCATCAATATTTACATCCATTGTTATTGCCCCCGTCAAATCTGTCCAAAGAATCCCGTGTCATGTCGGGTCGTAAATTTGCCACAATCAAGACTAAATCCAATATCTGTTTGAAACCACCATTAAGATTTTTCATCCAATGTTATTGCTACCGTCAAATCTATTCAAAGCCACCCATGTCATGTGGGGTGGTAAATTTAGATTCTGTCCTGAGACACCATCGATACTGTTCGTGCCTTATTGCCACCACCAATCTATCCATACATAAAGCCACTGTCAAGTCGCGCATGCCATGTCTGGTGGTAAATTTTGGTTCTATTCAAAGTCACCTTCGAGGCTTCTTACCACCACCAAATTGTGTCTTTTTAAAATAACTTATTTGGTTTCTATTCATCTTTTTTAAATTTCAGCAATATTTCTTTTTTATCCATTTTTTTTCAATTTAAAATATTTTTATTACTTTAATTTCTATTATATTTTGGTTACTTGTTAACCGTCAAATCTGTACAAAACCACTCTTGTCAAGTCGGGTTTGTAAATTTATATTCTGTTCCAAGACACCACCAATACTGTTTGAGGCTTATTGCCACCACCAATCTGCTCGTGGCATGTCGGTTGTAGCAGGGCTGTTTCAAGCCACCATCCAACTTTTACATTCGATGGTATTACAACTCCCAAAGCCACATGTCTCATTTCGGGTGGTAAATTTGCTACCTTCCAAAGACACAATCAAGACTAAATCCAATATCTGTTTGAAGTTACCAACAAGTTTTCGCATACATGTAATTGCCACCGTCAAATCTGTCCAAAACCACCAGTGTCCTGTCGGGTGGTAATATATGTATCAAATTTGGCACACAGGTATTCCCGATTTTTTGCACTATCTGTGTGCCTATAACACTTAAAATTAATTTAGTGACATTTAATATTACTATCGTTTTCTTTAGAATAGCAACAGCATATAAGAGAGGACCTTTAAAATCGAGAAATCAACAGATTACATTTCCTGCGCTCAAACGATGCCAGCGAATGAAATAAAAACAAATTTTAACTGACATTCTTTAGTTTTTTTTTTTGTAAAATCTGGATCGTAAAATATAGATTGAAAATTTCAACGGATTTGAATCTGTGGAAACTTTTACACCGGATGCCTTTAAGTTTGATTTTCTTTGAATAAAAAATTTTTCAATTATGTATTTACATTTTCGCTAGTGATTGTGACATCTCGTCGATTGTATCTCTTCGCTATTCGAATTTGGCCGCATTTGACAATGACGAGGTCATTACAGCGTTTGCGAAGCACACCGACATCACAGGAAACGCTGTGCTGGCCACGCAGTGGCTAGTTATCAATATTGTTCAAGTTTTTTGTAGAGTTGTTCTATTAATAATACATGTGTGCAGGAATTCGAAATTCAATAAGTAAAAACAGATGTTTTTTCAGAATTCTGCATTTTTTTCAAGAATCGGAATTTTGTTTCTGTTTGTATTTATGTGTTTCGTTTATTAACTATTGCAAAAATATAATTTAGTCGTTATAATTTTATTTATTTCCTCCAAATATCACTAGACATGGGTAATTTTTTGGTGGTATATGTATATTTCAACCAACTTTCTTCAAATCATTGGTTGAATACGTAACAGAGTGTAGATTATTGTATCATAAAAATAAATAAAATATACAAATCAAAAGTACCATAAAGGTTCAATTTAAAACTGTATCTGTTGGAGAAAAGGGAATTTTAAATAAGACTTTGTTATTCTTGGAATAATATCACAGTTAGTAATTTTGAAAAATTGAAATGTTTTGTCTTAAGAGACTGAAAGTTGAGGTTGCTTACTCTATTTATTGAAGCTATTCCTATGCAACTTAAATACATGTGAATTGTTCGTTGAAAGCAGTGATTTTCTTTTGTTAAAGCTTTGTAAAATCGACCTTCTGTTTATTAAAAAATTGTAATCGATTAAATTTAATTCATCTACACTGATGACATTTATTTCTAACACAACTTCCGTTATTCCACATGCCACTGGCTTGAATTTTCAGGGAAAAGTGCGTTTCCTTCAAACAAAATAAGTCACGAATGTCGTAACAATTTAATTTATCATCCTCTGATATTGATGATGAAATTCGAAAATATCGCATACCAGTTGCAAGAATGCTGCCACAAGTGAAGCATATCTATAGTGAAACTAAGTGTAAGACTGTCGCTCAAAATATTCGTTATTTTTTACTGGAAATGAATGCATGGGAATATTCGTAGCCACTCCAAAATTCAAAATTAACATCTGCAGTAGTCCCTCTTGAAAAAAACCTTCCATCTGAAGTGCGACGAATATGAATGGATTATATGGATGGATAGAACAGGTATACATATTTTTGTCCGAAATAAATTGTAGATGCAATGGAGAAGTTAAAATGGATAGTAAATAGTTTCCGTACTTAAATGATGATGACATTCTTTGATGAAAACAGTTCATGATGACTTTTCCAATCAACATATAATTAATTCAACCCGGGCAAAGCCGGATAATTCTGCTAGTAGTGTATATATTACAATTACAGGTCAAACGTTCCACATAAATCTCTTAGGTGGAAGGAACACTTGGAGAGCAAACCAAGAACCCTCCCCCTACAAGTATATTTGTTGTTATTCTTCCCCTATCAAATTGTGTGAAGAGGTTCAAAACGACAGAAGTCATAAACGTGATTGAAGTCATAAGCTAGTTTGTGCACAAACTATCTTATCTTGGGTTAGTCTTGTTTGATTCTCTGATTCAATGCGCATTCTTCCCTGTGATTAGGGAGATCGGTAGAGGAATATTGAAGGGAAATTCTAAAGGGCCACAATACAAGCTGCATTCACAAGCCTTGTGGTTTCAACAAACCTAAACATATATTGTGCATGGTAGCAAACACATAAGGCTATTTCGCCAACACTCAGGGACCGTTCTGTCATGTAAAAAAAGCTCTCAGAAACAATATAAAGAAAATATATACAAGGTAATATTTTATTAATATGCCAACAAGCAAGTCTTCCTATCAATATTTTAGTTCGTTTCTCTCATACAGAGGCGATTATGGGACTTATAATCCGTCTAGTTTGGATAAAATAGTGCATCCTTGGTGAGAATTATTGACGATTCCATTAACAATACGTGTAATAACCTTACTTTTAAAATTTGACTAACGAATTTATTGATAAAAGTAGTAACAGCTGAACCATCCGAGAAATTTTTGTGAGGCAAGTTACCCCTTTGGTTGGTTTGATGATTAAGTCCTTGTCCATTAAGATCCATATTTGCACATTAAGATCCAAGAACTTGTCCATTAAGATCTTATATTTGCACATGACGAGATACCTCGTCAAGATAAAACTGCCCTATTACCACAGGTAGGGAAAACAAATATTATCTTTTACAGAGCTGCTAACAGTTAGGAATAGTTTTTAGTATGAGAAGATGACAGCTACAGGGCAGTTTTCGACACCATGACAAACCACCAAGAGGGTTGATAATTCAAGAAATTGTAAAATATCGAAATGATATGTTCTTACCATAAAAACAGGACGATTGTCATTAATCCTATAACGCATGTGGATATTACAGACCCGAACAAAAGATCAGTTCCTAGCAAGTTCATGTTGGGCTGAGTCTTGAGCGTTCCTTCTGTCAAACAGAGAAGTAAGTACACCTACATGCGTTGTCCTGATTTATACTCTATCGCACTAATTCTTGCCTCAACACTGTAAAAGGCCTTGTGACATCGTGAGATACTGGCGACAGCTGTTGCTTTTGCATCGCGAGCTTTATGACTTGAGAAGAGCAGGCGAAAATAGACACATCCGTTGCAGGTGTTATTCCAGACTGATATCTGATTGGTCTTAAACTTTTGCCGTTGGGGGATTTTATGAACTAATTTGTTATCCATTTTTGAAGACTATTGTTGGCTTTGAGAATAATGGTTCACGCCTCACGTGAGATTTTGATTGCTTCATGCATGCCGTCTGCACCTGCAATTAAATCATCAACATAAAAGCAAGAATCTGATATTTCAACAGTTGAGGGAAGATTTTCAGCAAACCTTTTGATACCTCGTTTTATAGTTGCCGAAAATAGAAAGGGAGATGCCTTGACTCCAAATAAAACTCGGGTAAATTTGAAGACTTGGAACCTATGGTCCGAAAAATGATCGTTGGGCTTATTGAAAACTACCTAACCTTCTTTTTCACTTGTCTTGCTTCAACTTCTACTTTAAGAACTCGGGTCGTTTAGTGAGAAGAACTTCTGTTTTATGCTTTACAACAGTCTATACTCAAAATTAGGAAATAAAGCAAAAGGCCATTTTATATTTACAAACTTAAAACATTTATTGCTATCATTAAGTATTTACACAAGAATATGTGCAAGTTTAAGCATTACAGTTGTCAAGCATCAGCTCTCGTGACATAACACAATCTCCCGCCAAAAATGAGTTCAAACACTAAGGTTAGCAGTGCTGCCACCTACAGTCAGCAAAATAATCAGTCTAGTTTGCAGTTGTTCGCGACAGGGCCACAAAAAGCGAATTTACGTCCCTTTGCACAAATGGGTCCCTTTGATTTTCAGAAAGATTTATCTGGAGAAAGGGTTTGGCAATATCTTAAAAGAAAGCCACTTTGTTTGTCCTGAATTTCACTAGAATGTAAAATATATTTGAATTCAGGTGTAGGACAATCCAAAGACAGTCATTTAATGATAATTGACCAGGTTAATGTTAGCTTGCGACGAAACCAGATGTGGCTGAAGTTGTTAAACTATATTTTACAAATGCGTGATAAGGAATATAATGAACCAGATTTTTTAAACCGGAAGGTTTTAAGTCCGCATCATCATTTTTTTTTCAGTAATTTCCTGCTCTTCGTAGTCATCTATTAATTCTTGATTCATTTCGGGATTTCGCTGCAATCTTTGCATAGTCTGAGCCGCGGTCCGATCGTTGGGGACAACCGATCTTACCTCCTTGGAACAGCCTAACTTGCCAAGATCCCTGTAACCAAGATAACCGCCACTTGGTTTGTGTTGCGTACCGCCCCAGTCAACACCACCTAGACGGACAAGGCCGCGGCGCTCATTTGTGACGTCAGAGCAAGTAGGGAAACTGTGAAGCTGGATTCTCCCAATGACACCGCAAAACATTAACAAGTGCAACCCAAAATAAGCTTACTCGGTTATCTACCGCAGTTTGATATGAGAAAACAAATGCCTAAATGTGCTTTTAATCTCTTTTTTTTTTTTTCTTTTCAAGGAAAACTAAGGTTTGAAAAGGAATGTTAATTTTGAATAAGAAATACTTTCAGCAGCTGCCTTAAAGAATACAAATGCAATAGAATTTTATAAATATTTGTTGTTAAAATTGAATGCCAGGAAATCAAATCTTAAACACAATAGAACAAATAAAAGTAAGAACAAATTTTATTTTTGCACACATACAAATATCAGCAAACATTTATATTATCTTAGTTATGTAAAGGTAAACAAGATAAAATTCTGATTATATTCAAATTCATATAAATCAACCTTAAAATAATATTACTTAGTTTTAGTATTTATTCTGGTGCTTTATATGATTTTTAAGGGATATTTTACTCTTTGGCTTTTTTGTTTTTATGTGTTTGGGGTAAAGATTTTTTTTCTGGCATAGGCTGCAGAGTTGCATTTGTTGGGGAGTTTTTAACTGTTTCTAGTTTACGCTGTTTAGCAAGTGAAACAGGTTTTGGTGTATCATTTTTTAAAGTGCAATAATTGTTTAGTAAAGCATTTGTTGCAGGTCTTAAAATTAGTTTCAGTACATGGTCTGTTGAATGCCCATAAGAACAACTCTCATCGTTAAGAAAAAATTCATGCTTTTTATCAAATCAAAACTAATAGTGATTGCAAGTTCCCTTTGATTATTCTGTCTCAAAAACAAATGTTCATTCTTTTGGTTAACTAGCTTTTGTACAACTATGTAATTATATGTAACAGCAGTAACAACATCTGGAGATGGACATAGCAAACCACCTCTGTCTAAATTCCGAATAAGAATGTAGTCCGAAATTAAATTTAAAGTTTTATCTAGAACTGAAGATTTTGAGCAAGCATCACAGTTGAGTTTAGAAATTGCTGAACGAGCACAATAACCTGATAAATAGGTTAAAATTGGCAGCAGAGGTTTTAAATCTATATCCGTTTCAGAAATATCTAATACAAATTGGGAATATCCAACATTTCCCTTAATTTCTGAGCAGTTGTTTTTAGGGTCAGTGTTTTTAATTTCTACTTTACCATACATGTTGGAATTTAAAACAAGTGGAACAAAATTTTGCATCCTTAATTTGGCCTCAGATTCATAAATTTGTGAAACTGATATTAGATATTGTGAACCCGCAAGTGTTCTATATTTTCCAAAGCGATCTTCAAGGGAGTCGGTTTGAATTTTACCAGGTAAAAAATATGTAAAATTCAACTCCTTAATGCAATACTTAGACATCTCAAGAAGAGCATATGTTGTATGTGAGATGGCTAAATGTGTTTCTTTTGTTAGTTTACCTGTGGAGCATTTTTTGTCTTTCCATGCATCTAACCAGGAAAGAAAATCATTCAGATATTCTACTTTTACATCATTTGCGGACAGAGTTATTGGTTCTTGAAATGGATCCTGTAGACGCTGTCCTTTGAGTGGAGTCTCAACATTTACAATTTTCCACCATTTGCAAATCAAAGTAATAAAATCGGCTGTTGGTTTGTAACTTATTAAGTTATGTTCCTGTCCTAGTTGCAAAAGAGCTTGAACAACAAAGTCATTAAATATTTTAAGGACTAGCTTCACATTTTGCCTCTCTAGATTACTAGGAGTCAATGATTTAAGTGTTAACCCATAAGAAAATTTTACTAAACTATTGTTTTCAACATAATGTAAAGCTTTTAGTGTACCAAAGTTAGCTTCAAGAAGCGGAAATTTTTCATAATCATTAAAATCTGGATAATAAAAACACTGACTTATATTTTTTTGGTTAATCCAATTGTTGCGGATGCATTTTAGGATATGCACAGAATCAAATATATAAAATAAAGGACTAGTAGCATCAGAAGGGTGGGGATACACAATGCTTACTTTTGGAGGAGTGTGGAATAAAGACATAGATTTACTATTAAGAGCATTGTTGTCAGATACAACACCTATGACTTTAAATCCTATATCATGGAGCTTAACAAGAATTTTTTTTATAATTCCATTTAAAATGTTTGCATTTATGGTTTTTACAGGTACAATATGTACAACAGATTTAAATGAAGAAAGAAGGCTCTGTATCATAAAAACCTGAGCAGACGTTGCAGCTTTTTCAGAATTAAATGCCATTCCTAATATATTTCCACCTTTGTAGTCAAGATAAGGTTTAATATGTATTTCGTCAATTAGCAAAACAACTATTTTGTCACAAGACTCTAATGAGTTCATTTGTCTTGATATGAACATCAAAAAATTCTCATCAGATTGTTCTAGTTAGGGGTTAGTATTCAGTGATGCACAAATCTTCTTCAAAGTCCTTGGGTGTGGAATCATAACATAACCAGAATTTCTTAAAAAGTTATAGGCATGCGGAGATATTGAATGTAAAATACAATAAAATATAAGCATTTCAGGAGAGTATCTTAATAAAAATTTACTGCATAGAATGGAATTAATTTGTTCAATTAGGAATTGGATAGAAATTTTTTTATCATCATTTACATTTACCATTAAAGTATTCAATAGTTTCACAATAGATGTAACAATTGATGGTAACATTTCTGTTGCATTTGAATCAACTTTATCAGATAAAATATTTAAAATTTCTAATATTACATTTATATCATTTACAGTTTGAGAGAAATTGAACTTACCCAAATTATTTAATGCTATGTCTCCCAAAAAAACAGAAATTTTTAAACTTTCATTTATGATGACAGAAGATTTGATAATGGGTACATCTGTTGTTTCCATAAGAAGAAACAATATTTTATCAGTTCTACAGACAATGCTCCAACTCGCAGGAACATTTACTACGTTTAAACATCCATTAAACTGTTCTAAAGAATGAAACTTTGTTTTCTTGTCATGCTGTTCTTTGGATGATATGCTTTCAGCAATGCAAATCTGTAAATTGTCGTTTTCCACCCTCAGTCTTCTTTCATCGGGACTTTCTCTGGTGTTGGTAGAAGTAGACGAGATATAAATGGGACAGTTTGGCAGAATGGATGGAAAAGCATCAACTTCATCAAAAAACATCGATGTTTTGAAAACATCGATGTCGCATCCCTACTCCGGGCTTAAATCCTTCATTTGTCGTTACATAAAGGTCATACAGTCACCAAAAAGCCCGCATTAAGGACTTATAGCACAAGGTGCTTTCTATTGATGCCCTTCTACCGGTGGGAAATGTAAGGAAATTTATAAGTCCCTGTAGTGCCAGAGAGGGAGCCCAAAGCCCTGGTATGAGACGTCGTTTTGGTCACATGGATGTCTAAGCGAAGCAAAACTTGGTAGCAGTCAGGACGCTTAGAGTAATCTCCAGCCCGTTTCTGAGGTTTTCAACAAGTTTGCAGTCGAGGATGTTGTGGAGATAATCTCCAACTTAACCACTGTACCATATGGTACTAGCCGACCCTTTTCTCTAACACGTGGACGCTGGAATGTGCTCAACAGCCAGACGGTGAAAAAAAAAACAATTTCAGACTTTGCACGTGCGGGTTTTGACAAAATACCGAAAGATAGTATTCTCTCATCGGCGGCCCGGCGTTCCGTTTGATCCATCGACACAGCTGGACTTTCCGTCGGTTCCCTAATCCCATGTCTGGGATGAAGATTTGCTGTTGTGAACCCAAGTCGGTTACAAAAGGTTTTTGCATCTGTGAGGGGGTGTCATGAGTTCTGTGGAGGACATAAACATCTCTCGAGGGCTCGGAATTCACCCCCCCCCTCTCTCGTTCGCAGCGGCGGTTCTGCGGAACCAAGAGAACGGGAT